>CM049852.1:13389611-13789611 GCA_027422415.1 Schizothorax lantsangensis | reverse complement strand
GGGTGATGAATCGAGGATGATTGTGGTGATGAATTGTGTTAATCTGCGCAGTATGAAGCCAGCGAAATGGCTAAGCAGCCCAAGATGGATGGGGCATGGAAGCAGCAAGGTCAGGACACAGCACTGCAGAACGGAGGGAGGGGGAAAAAAGGGGGGGGGGGGGAGAGAGAGAGAGACGCTGGCTGTGCAGCACACAGGGCTTTACCTACCTGCACATTTTACCACAGTTTTTCACCCTGGGTATCGGGCAGACAGATTTTCCTCCTCTTTTTTTTCTCGAGTGTGACTGTGCTTTTAATCTTTGCCTTCACTGAGTACAAATATGGTCCCCAGTTAAAACAATGGACGGTGTTTAACTTTTGCTCCATGCTTTTATCAGTTAGTTGCCGGGTGAAATAAAAGCTATGAGGCCCTTTAACCTTCACGTGGCTCAGCCCTTGTTCACAATATACTCTGATGTGTTAGTGTATAAGTGTGTAGATCCTTAGGTTTTTATGGTAATTTTGAAATTGACATTACAAACGACCAATGTTATCAGTATTAGCAGTTCCTCACGCTATACACAGCCAATAATAGTGTCCACCTGGGCAAATTAGCATGTAAATCCTGATTTAGGTTTGCATGGTTGATATTGGCCCCTTTGTTCGTCCTCCCGGCCCTACAGGTCATTTTCAAATGCAGTGAATCCATCAATTGGAGTAGAGGAGCTCTCCTTGCCAAGACCTAATGGGGAATGACCTGCAATCTTGATTTCCCACAGTTTATATGTCAGACCCAGCAGCTATCATCGATTTGTGTGTGTGTACACAGCCATAAAACATATTTTTCAACAGGACCGAGCTGTTGGATCGTGTACAGTGCATATTGATATGCAGAATGATTGGAGAACTTTTGTTCTAAATTAAATGCGTTTCTGTTGATATTAAGCCAATTAAAGCAAAGCATGTCGTTCTAGAGCAATAGATCGATTGGTTTCAAAGCCAGGAATTCTTCCATTTGTTAAACTTTTTTTTTCTAAATAAACATGAGCGGTAAATAAATCCAGGCTGAATAAGGAAAGTGTTGTTTTACTCGCCACAGGCCGTTTGTTTAGTGCATAAATGCACTCGCTGAGGTCGAATAGCACAGCACTTCCTGTAGGCCACATGTATTGATGGGTGTCGGAGAGCAGGGGCCGTCCAGTGCAGCGCTGGTGTTTATAGCTAGCACCAACCTGCGATCGCTCTCTCATCGAACTCATCAGAAACTTCCTGCACATGGTGGAAAACTGCCTGTTTTAATCTTCGCTCAGACCAGCTTTACTGGTTCAAACCTTCACAACACTCACTCTGTGTGTTTAACATCACTCAGCAGTCAACGGAAATTAAGCTGAGGAACGTACTTCATGAATTGGGAGAGATTGCCCTACTTTCCCGCTTCATAAGCGCACTTTGGTTGATGAGGTCAGAAATAAAAGTGTACTTGTGGCGTTAAAGGAGTAGTTCACACAAAATGGAACATTTTAGATGTTGTTCCAAACCCATGGTTTTTTTTTGTTTTTGTTTTTTCAATACAGCAAAAGTAGAAATTTTAAAGATTCTTTTTACATGCTGTAACAATTCATTGTGTAGCATGTGTGACTAAATACTGCTGCAGATTAATTCATATTTGTGCACTAAACTGTTAAATATGAATGTTTCCTATAATTCCAGTTGTACATAAAGTAGTTGTGCTAAATATGTCAACACTAGGTAATTGCCATGTTTTACCATTCTGTTCTTTAAAGTAAAGAAATTGATTGTTTACTTTTTTTAATGGAAATCCCTTGTGATACAGTAACTTTTATTTATCTTTAGTTAAATATTTTTATTCAGATTTTTATTCACCGTCATCTGTCAGACTACAAAAGGACAAGGGAGCAACATAAGTATCCCATGTTTTTTTATGCACACTAAGTCTTCTGGGCCCGGTTTCACAGACAGGGCTTAGACTAAGCCAGGATTAGGCCATAGTTCAATTAGGACATTTAAGTAATTTTTATAAACATGCTTAGAAAAAAACTGATATTTTAAGATCAGTCAGTGCAAGTTTATTTCAGCTGAAACAGCTCAGACTTGCATTTTAGTCTAGGACTAGGCTTAAGCCTTGTCTGTGAAACCGGGGGCTGAAGTCGTCATAATCTGGACACACAAAAAACTTGGAATATAGTGCACAAATTGTATGAACTAATTTTGTGGTGTTATGTTTTTGACAAATGTGGTATATGGACTGTAGTTGTATGGAAACCAGCTTTCTTCACAATGTTCTACTTTCGTTTAAAAAAAGTGTACAGGAGGAGTGTACATTTTGGCAGTGACTAAGGTTATGGTTGTATAATGTAGTGTGGGCATGTTGTTTATACAAGCCCTATAGCTTCTGTACAAAGGAAGTAAAAGTGACTGCAGGATACAAAAACAACTGCTAGCAAATCCAACTAAATGGAAGCACTTCTTTTCATTATTTACAGAGCCTACTGATTCTTATTGTAGTAATGAATGTCTTTTCAACAAATAATGATAATTACTTGTCACTGGGTTTGAGATGTGACAAATCAGACAATGTTACTTTTATTGAATTCAATTATCAAGATGAAAAATGGGTTTATTCATTATTTGTTTCTTTATTTTACATGTGGCACAATGGATGTCATTATCTTATACTCAGCATGTTGGTTGTTTGCTGGGATGGCAGCTCAACTAATTGGTAACAAAATGAATGCATGCATTTAAAGAGAATGAGGGGCATCTTCTGTGTATTTGAGGTTTTATGGTAAATGAGTGATAAAAGCAGATGATATTAACATCAGTCTCGGGGGGTCAGTCGTGATGTAGGCCTATTTGGTATTTACATGCATCTCAAATTTGTCTCTTGGGACCACTTGTGATCAGATATCCTCAAGAGGACATATATAACATAAACTGCCAAAAAGTAAAGTAAGCATGCTGTTGGTCTTGAATAAAATAATGCAAATACTCAAATAATATTACTGTTTTTACTATATTTTTGATCAAATAAATGCAGTCTTGGTGAGCAAAAGAGACTTCTTTCAAATAAAGTTAAATCCTAATTATTGTAAACTGTTGACACACTAGTAGCGTGTACTATATTTATAGTGTGTATATGTATTTAGCACCGTGGATGATTGACAGGTGAGCAAGCGGTACTTTACTGTTGTCCAGGAAGCAACAGGACAGATTAGTGTTGACACTACAGATGTGATGGAGTCACGTGTATTCAACTACCTTCACATCATAAAACATATTAGGCCCTGTTTAAAGGAATAGTTCACCCAAAAATGAAAATTAGCTGTCAGTTTTTTTCACCCTCAGGTCATCCAAGATGTAGGTGACTTTTTTCTTCAGTAGAACAATGAAGAGGATTTTAAAAAATATATAATGCAAGTTAATGGCTACCGTCACTTTGAGAGGTAAAAAAACGCATATCAGGAAAGGCAAAATTAATACCATTGGCTCCTGACGATGTATTGAGGTTCTGCCAGAAACTGTAAGCCATAGCCTCAGGCAAATGGGGAAATCAGATTATTTTCTGTGAACTGGTTCTTTCGGACAGTTCATTTCAATGAACTGGTTCAAAAAAATGATTCACATGTTTTTTTACTTGCATTTTATAAATCACCAAGGACAATTATTTTAGCTAAAAATCTGTTCTTCTAAAGAAAAAATGACCTACATCTTGGATGGACTGCAAATTTTAATTTTTGGGTGAATCTTAACCTACAGTTAGTGCCGTCCACTTATTTGATTCACCTAAAACAGATGGTAGTGCAAATGTGGTAATTGTGTCTGTATGTGTGGGCTATTCTATCAATGCAAATCCTTTAAGTGCCTTAAATTTGATCTCACCTGATCTTTGTACACAGTGAGAAAAAATTGTAGACTAAATTTTGTTGCTTTCACACCACAATAGTCTAAACTTTTCCTATGTGAAGTTAATACATCTATCTGGCAAGCAGCAGTAGCATAGAGTGTATCAACTGTGTTACATATGGAAGAAGAGTATCTTTACCTTTCCTGCTATTGGTCCTCTGTGTGTTTTGAGTGCTTTCTCTGTCTGGCAGTGATCACCAGGCTTGTCTAAATGTGTGTGTGTGTGTGTGTGTGTGTGTGTGTGTGTGTGAGAGAGAGAGAGAGAGAGAGAGAGTGGTGGGAGGGGGCATGTGTCACTTTGCCTCTTAAGTTTCTGATTGTCTAAATAACACAGTATCCCATCATACAGCTGTCTTGCATTTTGACAGTACAATAACCCATAATTCCTTCTGTCACTCAATATTTCAAGGGCAGTATTTTATGGCTTGAACTGAGCGAGAATGCATTTACATTTTGGAGGATGTGAGAGAGGAAGGGGCTGAGGGGGAAAATAGATTTCTTGTCTTGTGTCACTTCAGATTTTACCCTTCTCCCCCTTTCTCTGCAGAATCCATTTTAGGAGAAATCGTAAAAGCGGCTTGGGAAAGATCTGTGCTTTTCTATTTAATCAAAGCTTTAAAGCAGATAAGCAGAGTCTAGTATTGAGCAAGCGCAGCGAAGGACAGCTTTGACCATGGAAATGTACTGTATACACATTTACTTATTTCTGCTTATGTAATTCTTATGAAATGACAGGCTCAAATAGTTTACTAAATACTAATGCAAATTAATTAATTCAGATTTATTTTCCTCAAACTGAACTCTAAATATGAACGTTGACTGCAGTTGCAGAATTGATTTAATTATTTTAATGGATATTGCTGGTGATGCATTTATTTATTTACACCTCCAAAGGCTGGGGTCAGTAAGGTTTTCATTCTGCAAGGATGCATTAAATTGATCAAAAGTGACAGTAAAGACATTTATAATGTTACAAGATAGTTATATTTCAAATAAATGCTGTTCTTTTGAATTTTCTATTCATTAAAGAGTCCTAAAAAAAAAGTAAATCTGCATTTTAGAATGATTTCTGAAGAATCATGTCACACTGAAGACTGAATATTATTTTTTTTATATTTGAAATGTTGTGTGTGTGTAGATATACAGTATACTGCCCTACATTGTTTTTTTTTGTCCTTTCACTCAATTGTCAAATATTCATTATGCAATAACATGTTGATAACCGCATTTCATGTTGTCTTGAACATTTTCTTGATAAATTTCCATATGATAATCCATGTAAACAACTAATATATTTATGTATTGTACATTTAATGTTTATTGTGACCTCGTGAGCTTAAAGCGCCCTAATGAAGCCCTTCACCTCAGCACTGCAGAAAATTGAACTTCAAAGCTGCACATTTCCAAAAAACAGACAGCGCTGACATGGAAATTGACCTGTAGGCTCGTGTCTCCTCCACAAAACTCTCAGTTGTACTGCATGTCAACGAGATGAAAATGATTCCCATCTCCTCCCTTGACTGGATTTCCATTTGCAAAGAAGATAGGGCTCTATTATAGACCTATTTGAGCTGTGCTGATAGCTGCAGCGATTTAAAGAGCTCTATTGTTTGAAAAAGGAGCCAGTCAGATTAGAGAGGTGTGTAGAGCTCTTAGCAAGGTCAAATATTTTATGACTGCTCTGCTTCCATCTTATTTAATATCAAAGAGGTTTTTTTTTTCTCTTAAATGACGCCTTCCACTATGATCTAACGTCTGATTTACAGAATACAGCTGGATCTGACACTGCTGTCAATGTCTGTGAACATGAATCACCCAGATCCCTATTTTGTGCTTTTTGAAATAACAGCTAATGTGCAGTGTAAATACATGAAGTGCACAATGAAATTCAGTGCCATCAAGTATACGCTAAAATAGAAAATCATTTTAATTAAGTATTTTTAACAACAGTTTGAAATCTAAGATGTCTTGCTTATAGCTGTGTTTGATTATAAGGCATATTTAGTATGAAATGGTGAGCTTGTCAGATTGCTTTCACTGGTTTTGGCATCTATTGTGTAGGTTGGTGTTATTGTTCACTCCATTGTATTAAACAGTCCCTCGGGCAATGTTCCTAAATGTCCCTTTACACCCTTGTGTGTGTGTTGTTACTATAGAGACTGTGTCTGAGGTTGGTCAATAAAACACAGATCAGATTGTGCAAGTTTAGCACTAGAGCATGCACTCAGAGCATTGTGTTGTGCAGCACGTTTTAGTGCTTTACTATTTTTGGGTTGTAGGTATAACTGTAAATGCATGCATTTTAGCATCTATTATAACTGTAGTTATTATTATTTAGAAAAATATACAACCCTTTATAAGCTATCATATTTTAAGGTATACTGTGCCTGAAGCCAAACAATAATATTTCTAATAATAATACTAGTAATAATAAAGTATATAGTATAGACTACTGGTCAAGTTTGTATTTAATATTTAAATAATTAATATATTAAAATGTTTTTGAAAAAAGCCTCATGCTCACCAAGGCTGCATTTGTTTGATTAAAAATACAAAACAGTAATATTGTGAAATATTATTACAATTTAAAATAACTGTTTTCTATTTTAATATATTTCAAAATGTAATTTATTCCTGTGGTGGCAACGCTGCATTTTCAGCAGCCATTACTCATTCTTCAGTGTCACATGATCATTAGATATTATTATATGCTGATTTGGAGCTCAGTTATCAATTATTATTGGTGCTCATTTATTAAATATAGTTCTTGTTATCAGTGTTGAAAATAATTTTCTTCTTCTTAATATTTATTACAATAGAAAACATTCATTTCAAATTATAATACTATTTCACAATATTGCTGTTTTTACAGTATTTTTAAATGTAGCCTTGGTGATTTCCATTCATTCATTCATTCATTCATTCATTCAAATATAGTTGCAATATAGAAATAGTTGCAAATATTGTCTGGCTACAAACTTATTATATTATATTATATTATATTATTATATTCACAGGGCATCTATTTTAATTATTTTATTTTATTTTATTTTTATTTTGACATATCCCCTGATGCATATGACAACAGTATTATAAATCCTGTGTACTTTAGTATGCAAGTCAAAAATTACGATTCAAAGAGCGTACTGTGCTGAAAACATTTACTCAGATAAACATTTATGCAGGTTCCCTATTGCAATAGTGTAAGTGATTTTAAAAGAAGGCAATACCTTTGTAATCCAGTCTGTTAGATTAAAGCTTTCTGCTTTGCTATGCATTTACCCTGCTCTCGTCCCTACACAAATATCCAGTGGGATGACACAAAGCTTGGTGTGTTGAACAAATATGAGCGCTGTATTTATTTAACTACTGGTCGAGCACAAAGCGTCTGTGGGGAGAGGAGGTCTTTTTTGGAGGGCAAGCGGAGACTGAAGCAGCCATTCGAGGGGCCCAATCGCACTTGAGTTCACTGGTAAGCCTGTTGGACATCCGGCTTTGTTCCCCTTATAGTCTACTTATCAGAGGGCTGATTCGCTTGTCCCCTCGCATGTTCCTGTCCTATCTCAGCGCCGCCAATTTTCCACAGGCTAAGTGCTCAAATTGAGCCATTTTGTTTCACTTTAAACTAAAGCGGGGACCTATTATGCGTGATTTTTCATTCATAGCTCCCACTGCTGGCACTCTCTCTCTCGTTCTGTCCGCACTTGGAGGAAAGGCCTTGTGAGGCTGTACTGTTCTCACTCCAGGCATGTCAGCTTCAATCTGCCACCCCTGGGTGTGAGGGGCCAGCTGAGGTGTGGGGGCTCACAGGTCAGCCCTGTCGGTAATTGATGTTGCTTATTCATCTGTTTTTCCTTGTCTTTTTTCCTGCCGCTGCAGCCTTTTGTTTGTCTAAATTGTTTGAAGATTTACTGTAGGTCCTCAGGCCCCTGAGAAGCATCACCCCTGCGGCACTGCCTCAACGCCCCTACTGAGCAGGAGGCTACACACACATACCCTGACAGATAAAGGTGCTTTCCCTCAGTCAAAAATACAGAGCGTATCTTTCATTGTGACCAGTGAGGCCATCACCCAGGCTAATTTGTCATGGCTTCATACATAGCACGCACATAACAAACCCAGTCATTACTCACATGCAGAAGCGGCTGAGATATTGAAAATCAGTGATTCCAACCGGTGGATTGTGACCCAAAAATGGGTTGCTAATAGGGTTATGCATGTGTAATTATGCATACTTAGGACAGAAAAAAGGTTCATCAATGCTCAAAAGCCAAGAGAAAAGCTTCACATATATTTTGTTGATGTTGTCAAACGCTGTGTGTCCAGTCGAAGAGCATTTCAAAGTATTATTGAAGAGTTTTCACATCCAGTCGGCAGTTTGAATTACTATACATTGTGGTTTGATTTTAAAGACGACTTTCCACTTTTGTATAAATAATTTAGTTTTAGTGTCGTGTCTTTGACTAATGTCCAATGTAAAGTCAGAGTCCTTAGACCGTACATTGTAGTATTTTTCTTTATTTTTTATATTTATATTTGAAGATATAGGTGACTATCATTTTATGTTTTATGATTATTATTATTATTAATATTATCTTATCTGTATTGTTATATTATATTATATTATATAACATGGGAGACACAGGGGTTTGGGAAAAACATTTTGGAATGTTTTTTTTTTACTATTTTTATTTTAAAACAGTATTTATTTTTGTAGTTCTGTTTGATGCTAGTCTTTTATTATTTTTTGTTTTGTTTTGTTTTTAAAGATGTAACCCCTGATGCAATTGATAAGTTTTAATTCAGTTATTGTATGATAAACAGTTTTGTTTACAGTGTTTGGTCCAATGTAAAATCTAAATCCTGGAGCACAACCATTGCTTTATCACAGCAGATTTGTCCATGAGCTGTTTTAGTGACCCTCTAAACCAGGGTTCCACCAGGGTTGCCCTGGAGGGCCAATGCGCTGCAGAGTTTAGCTCCAACCCTGATCAAACTCACCTATCTGTGATTTTCTTACGATCCTGAAGACGTTGATTGGCATGCTCAGGTGTGTTTGATTAGGGTTGGAGCTAAACTCTGCAGGAAAGTGGATCTTGTGGGCCAGATTTGAGGAACCCTGCTCTAAACCTTCACATGGCCAGTGTTTACATTACATTCTTCAAGCTCAGCTGTCTGCGATCATAAGCAGTAATGCTTTTGAACTACAAAAGACATCAAAGCATTTTACCTTATTCCTCTGCTCGTTACCACATGCTTATTTTTTACGCTCACTTTACAGCTACACGACTGTCACCTGAAAATGGAAGTAAACAGGCAACTGTAAGATAAAGAAAAGTGCCTAATTACTGAGCTTCATTTGATCTTTGCCTCTGACACGTCGGCAGGCTGCATGGGTGGTACGTCCCAGGGGCCCTTTGAAGAGGGCGATTTTGTAAGAGATTTGGATCATTACACAATAAAGAACACTTCATAAGTCATGAAGCGAGTTGGAGAAATGATGGTTAATGATGTTGACAGCAGTTCAACTCTATAGAATTATGCCGAGATTTGACTGGACTTGCTTCCTTTAATGATTCCTGCTTTTCTAAGGTAATGAAGCAATGGCAGAGAGAACGAGAATAATCTTACATCAAACTGAACTTCAGTTAAAATTGCACAAATCATCCATCACATGCCTCTTTTAAAGTGTCATGGCTGTGTAGTAGAGAGGGCATCTGCAAACAAGTGAAAAGGAAAGAAAGGCCTTCCCATTTCCTGCTAGATCTGAGAGATGTAGCAGTAGATCAATGTCTAGAATGGCTAGAAATAAAAAGTGCTATAATAATAATAATAAATAGTGTTTTGTGTGCAAAGAAGCACATTATTAAAAGACATGATGGTTATCATGCAATTTGATGCACGAAGGGTTTCCAAGTGCTTTTAATGGCAAATTGACCCAGTTTTCAGAATACTTTCAATAATCATTATTGTTCCTTTTGATGTTCAAGACAACCACTGTAGACTGATAGTTTAGTGTAAATGCCAAACATTTATTTTTAAAGTTAGAGTGTCAACTAGTGATGCGCGGATGGCGGTTATATCCGCGGGCGCTGCGGATAATCCGCGGGTCGGGTGGGTCAGGTAATAAAAAATTGCATTTTGATTATTTGCGGGTGGGTCACGGGTGGATAAGATAAATCATTAATGATGCAAATATTAACTAAATTTTCTAAAATATGAACGTGTTTTAAATAGGCTACAAAAATTGAATAAACTGTAAATTAACATATTAAAGTTATTCAACAAAACATTTAGTCAAGAGCAGTGAGTGATTTTCTCTGTCTACACAACTGTTTACATTAACTTAAGACAAAACCGACAGTGCTTATGAGGATACTCGCCAGGATGACCATTTTGATGTTATTTTGTGTGTATTTGGCCACTTAAGCTCAACAAGCTTTGCTTGTACCAAACTCAATTTGGTACTCGCAGTGCACGCTTTGGATGTGCCTGTGAGCGAACAGAAAAGCGCCTCTGGAGAGCGCGAGTACCGAAAGGCTTAAAAAGACGTGCAAATAATACATTTCTGTGACGATGCAACAATGACCTATTAGGCAATTGTCAATTCTGTCAACTGTACCGAAACGCGAGCTAAAGTCTTGTATTGCAGCGTGCAGCAGCACTAGATGCACCGATGTGAAGAGAAAGTCAAAGAGAGAAGACGTGGTATTCATGTATGGAAAAGAGCAGCTCGGACATAACAGCTAATTAAGATCTTTTGTTTCATGCCTGAAAAGAAAGTATTATGGGTTTGGAATGACTTGAGTAAATAATGAAAGAATTTTTGGATGAACTATTTCTTTAAGTTGAGTTATCTGTTGATTTATAGGGATTATGTAATGTTCATAATTAGTTCAAATTTAGATTCACACCATAAAACGGTGATGATCACTGTTCACCTTTTTTCATCCTTACGTGCACAGGTTATTCTGTGTCCCAATAACATTTTTTAAGTGAGATATTTGTGACAGGGCGTTGGAGAAGTCAAACTGTATGTTTGACGGGAAAAACAGACTGCATCAGGAGTTTAATTGGTTTGAATATGTGTCTAATTATCACATAGGGTTGGTACTGATGCAGAAGTAATGTAATTATCATTTTGTAGCATTGTATAATGATATTGCCTTTTGCTCGTCAGGAAGAGACATCTTCATACCTGACACTTTACTGAGCTACATAATGATATAGCGGAGCGACAGCTAATTACAACATAATAAGTGAGTGATGATGAGTCAGGGTGGATATGCCTCATATATTTAAGTGGTTTCAAAGCACTGCCAATGTAGAGCGACTTGCAATTAAATCAAACCACTCTTCATTTAATTACAACCAGATTTATTTGCGTATACTCTTACTTAACATGAATGAAAAGACTACATGTAATGGGAATATCTGGTTGTTTGTATATGTAAACGCTGAAGATCAAACTTGACCGAGGTACAATTCCTAACTTAAAAGCCGTTAACCTATTTTCAATGTATACATACATTGTAGACAGGCAGCATTTAAATGTGACAGTTACATAAACAAACCATTTTATAGCTTCAAAGTGTTTAAAACATACATTAAGCTGTCTAACATCATTCCTGTGTTCTGTTTGTGAATTAGAGATTGGTCGAATTGACTCGAAACCCGCAGCTGTATTTTTGTTTATTTTAGTATTAAAGATTGCTATACTTCTATATTTTGCCAAATGTCTGCAAATGCTCAGTTAGTAGATACCACTCTGGCAAGTTGCCTGCATTTAGTTTATAATTTGTTGTTTGCATAGACGCTGCGATAAAACTCTGCATGAGGAGGAAATGTGCATGACATGCAGATCCGTAGATAGGGGAAGTTGATGGCAATTTGGACGGGAGAAGAGCGGCGCTCACTGACTGCTTGAAACCATTTAATTAGCATTAATTACCCAGCAGAAAATGTTGGGGCTTGAAAGGATTTGTGTCAGCAAGTGAGAGATCAAAGATTGCGGCGCTCGCATTTTAATCTGCCAAGTAAAAACTAATAAGGGCCTTGTAATGGGGCCCCAGAGAGTGACAGCGCAGGTGGGGGACCGTAATCCTCCCAATTAGATCATCAGATGATTTAATTTCCCTCTAATATTGAAAAATTACGATTTCTTTTCACAGTGGCCATCGTTTAGATAAAGACTGATTTTCCAGGCATCCGCTTTGTTTTTTTCTTTCCTTCTCTCGGAGTCCCTCATTTACGGCTTTGAGAAAGTGAAATGAAAGCTTTTTTGGAGGAATGTGTGGTTGGCCATGAGGCACGGAATCATGGCTGTCTCATGTGGTTGTGAGCAGGGATGGGAGTGATGCAGACCACGGGCAGGCCCCAGACAGGGTCATCCATCAAGTGTCATTGATCATTTGCCATGAAGTGACAGCAAGGTAGTGATTATTTGCTATTAGATAGATGCTCAAGCATACAGGGCTGCAGCTTGACAGTACGACGGCCTCAACCCCAGATATCATGGAGGAACTGTGCTCTTTGTGCCATCTAGTCAAATACTTGCTCTTTAGGACCAGTGTCCATGTTTATTTACAGTATGCAAATAACAATTTGAAGAAAGTCCAATTACGAATGCACAATGTAAGTTTGTTAACCTTGTTTTAAGATTTTATATAGATGGCATATGACTATGCATATCAAATGGTAAAAAAAACACTCTTTATTTATATCAGTGCTTATCCAAACAAAGTAATTATGATTACAAATAGTAATTATGAAGAGTTCAATCATGTTTCTATTTTACAGCCTTACATATAATGCAATAAGCAGATTACATGTAGTAGTTTACTGTGCTTGCATGCTATTATCAAGAATGTCATTTATTGTGATTATTTAATAACTGGGCAGAATGAAATAAAATAAAATTGAAAAAAAAAAGGCAAAAATGTACGATATTTCCACAAGACAGTCTAAAAAGGATGTGCATGTCTTCGATTATTATACATATTGCAATAACTAAAACATTTTGTAAACGTAATTCCTCTGCTAAAAGTGCCTTATGGATACGTGTAGGTTACCATTATTTTACTTTAAGCCACTTATTTTATTTTTTCCTCCATTACTGCATCATTTTCAAAGTCATTGATTTTACGTTTTGGTATTTATATAAATGCAAAGTGCCTTAAGATACATTTCCCTCGCAGATAAACAGTGATGGCAGATGACTGCGGTGCCATCTGTAAAGAATAGAATTGATTTTCAGGGCAGCGGTACGAATGGGAGAATGCATTTGTTTTGTGAGGAGAGGTATAATCAGTCAGTGGTGTCGTTTAAAAGAAACTGGGTTGCACCAGAGACAGGGAGGCCATGAGGCATGAAGAGAAATGGTGTCGACCATTTCTCCACCAGCAGACCCATATAAAGTTACGCTGCAGTGCTTCCAAAATAAAGTGGCTGGCTCTGTTTTTACTTTCATCTTAAAAATAACACTTATATTTGACTTAGACGTTGCATAATGCTAATGATTTTGGTCGTCGGTGTGGTGTTCAGATTGGAAAGCTCAGGCCACAAAGCAGGATGCCTTTAACCCCTAATTTTACATATGAATTGTTTTATAGTATTGAGGTGAGTAGAATGTGATATCAGTTGTATGAGTAATTTATGTCATGGAAACTTAATGTACACATTTTTAATTTGTCACCATTTAGTAATGTCTGTTTTTGATAAACATTATTCACATTCACATTATTTCACATTTACACCTGAGGTAAAAGCCAAAACACTTCTATGTTATGAATCTGATTGGATCAGTCACGTCTGAAATAGCCAATGTAAACATATATCTATGATCACACATCAGTTCAATATTGTTATTGCACCACATTGCAATGTTGCTTGGCAGCTGTAAACAACCTTCGTTTACACCCTATTTAAACTGGACACAAGTGTTGCGATGCCTCAAAACTAAATCAATCTCATTGTATTCCAAGAAGCTACCTATATTGGAAGCACCCTTCTGCAACAGTCAATTCTTTGTAGAGACTTTACAACCACAGATATACCACAGTAAAAATGGTAAGGCAGAATTTGTACAATTGACACCATCTCACTATATATACTCTTTTTTTTATCATAAAAAAAGTCTTGAATGGCGCTGCTTCAGATTTTTGTATTTTCAGTTAAAATGATTTGCCGCTCAATTTAAACAACCACATTTTGTATGTATTTGACCATAGGACACACACGCTTGTTCCAGAAGCTGTCCTTTGAAGTACACGTTGTGCCTTTTGCATGACTGAAGCGAGGGTAAGTGATTAGACTGCAACTGGACAGACACTCTCGCTACTCTGTAACACAAGGTGATTTGTGCACGTTTCAGCTCAGCTCATGGAGTCCAGGTTGCCCCTGACAGGGCCCATCAGGTCAGTCAGACTTGGCACTGGAAACAAAGTTTGCCAGGGCCGGGGGTCAAACCCAGCTTAAAGAGTCAGCTCTGTCAAAAGCCTCCGTCACATTCTTACCTTACGGCTAACCTCGACTGATCCGGGGCTATTAATCACAGCGGAGCGGCTCTGACCTCAGCCCCTTCTCCCTTTGAAGTGCGCTGTCCTTTGCCGCATGAGGAAATCATTTGCTGCCTGATTCAATGAGCCGTCAGCCGAGCCAGCGGACCTAATGACATGTGAGAATATTAACCTCCTACCACTGAGAGCTGTGAATCTTGAGAGGCAGTCTATAATTCACCAGGCGTTTCATCCCTAGCCTCAGTCCTTCTTCTGGTCGAACCCCCGCCCGACCCGACTCAACCCCACCCTAACCAGCACACCACCGCCTGGTCCAGTCAGAGGATGCCTTAAAGGGATAGTTCACCCAAAAATTGTCGTCATTTACCAAACCTTCATGTTTCGTCAATCCTCTATGACTTAGTTCCTCTTCAGTGTTTTTGTTTTCCGTAGAGTGGAACTCAGTGGTTGAGTAAATAATGACAGAATTTTCATTTTTGGTGAACTATCCCTTTAAAGATATATTTAACGCTAACATTTAGCGTTAAATGTTAGCGTTTAACGACCTGTCCTGACCTACATTTCACTACTGATTATACCCTGTATGATTGTGTATGTGACGAATAATAAAGAACCTTGAACCTTGAATATTTTGCCTCCGTCACATTCTCACTTCCAACCGTGTATTTTATTTTATTTTTTCTGTGAAATACAAAATGAGATATTGCACAGCATGTTCAAGCTGCCCTTTACCATGCAAAGAAATCAAAGGTGATTTACAAAGCATCGAAAGGTCCAAAAAGGACAAAACAGCATCATAAATTTATCTTAAAAGTTGTCCCTCCGACTTGTGTACTATATATAAAGATTTCTGAAGCCATGATATTTATTTATTTATTTATTTTTGACAGTGGCATCAGTGTATATCAGCATCTATTTTCCATAGTGTATGTAAAGCAGAAGTTTGAACATATAAAATAAAACAAAGACCTGGAACCAGTAAATTCTGTTCATTTTTGGTTAAACCATTCCTAAGTGACCCTTTGTTATCTCCTCTTTAAATCCACAATTTGAGATTAAATACGGCAATTTATTTGTGGAACCCCATGTTTTTCTTTTTTTCAATTTTTTTTCTTTGACACATTTAGCTCCAAAACACCAGTATTTAGCTCTTTATACAATATATCCATTATTTATGTGATATACGCAGTACTGTAATGATAGTGTTGTTTAATGGAGCCAAATTATGCACTGCAGGTTTGTGAATATCCACGTAAATAACAAACCAAAATGTACATTGTATATTGGAAGAAAATCACCCAAGCAGTGTGCGTCCCCATTAAAACTGCAGGATAACTGCTCCATAAGCCTTTAACACATGTAAATTGCAACATAGCTGAAGCCCATTTCCTTACACATGTGATCTGTAAATTGCTGCCACCCGAGGGCTGGTGACATGTTTGAAGTCAGACAGGGTGGATGGGCTGAGATTAAGCTAGATAATGGCTGCCTAATACTGCCAAACTGAAGATTTATAGTGCCGCTGCATCTGAGGCATCATGTTTTTGAAGATTGAAAACAGAATTGCATGCGGGTTGAAGGTGGGAGTGCATCTGAGCTCCTTTGGCGCATATATTCTGCATGAAGCTGGTGTCAAGATCATATTCAAGGTTGTAGGGTTGATTAAAAAACCGACACAATGGGCAGATGTGGCATTCTACCTCACATTTATCACGAGAAACAGTTGATTCATTCGTTCTCTCTGTGCGATGAGGAGTTTGTCATGTCCTCTGATGGACAGCTTTGCGGTGTCATGTGCATCTTTTCTTCCTTCCTTTTTTTTACGTTTATTAAAACCAGTTCGATCGCTGTTTTTACAGCCCCACTTCCCTCTTTCATTCATTATAGTTTCTTATCTTGGCAGGCAATCAGAACTGCCAGGCAGCCAGTCCATTATGCACATATGAAGCCCATCACTCCAACCGGATTGGCCAATTCATCAAACATTTATCTTTTGCCCTGTGAACAGCGTGTCAATTTGCCTGTCACTCCCAAGCCTTCGCAGCCTCGTTGGAATAAAAACATTACTTTTCCTACACCGGAGACAGCTTTGATGTTAAATCTCCCCTCTTTAACTTTCAAACAAGGCCTAAAGTCGCACAGGAAAAGATCCCAAACAATCAGTAACAGCAACAGTCATATTTTAAGACCGAGCGTGGTGCTGGTTGCAGATCAGCTGGTGAGTATGTACGGCCAGATCGCCCGTGGCTGTTCTGGGACCCAGTTTTGGCTCCAGACACATGGGTGACACTGTGGAGCCAAGGATATGAGAGAGACTAATATCAAAGGATGATCAGAGCTGCTCTGTCAAGAACAGACACACTGGGGACTCAAAAAAGAGAGCAGAGAAGAGAAAGGCCTTTTAAAACCGGCGAGCAAACAAGGGAATTACTGGCCATAGCAAAGGGAAATATCAAAGCTGGGAATATCATACAGAAGGAGGCTTTTGCTGAATGGGATCACTGCTGGAACACAGACTCGGAATACAAAGGCAGAGTGAGTGTTTGAATGAAAGCTGTGTCTGAAAATCTGTTATTTGCGGTTAGCACTGTTTGCTAACTTGGCAGGTGTATCTCTGAATTCTCTTTCCTTTTCTCTTTCTCTCTCTGTCTCTCCCTCCCTGGACATGTGACCTGTGAAAGCTGGCTGACTAATGGCTGCAGTGACTGACATTTCAACCAATAATCACAGAGTGTTTTTTTCCCCTGTTGTCAGCAGCAGTTTATCAATCAGCATGTCCGCATTTGTATTTGTCTATCGATCCATCCATCTCTGTCAAGCCATCTCTGTGTCATTGTCTGAGCTCTTGTCCTCTTGTTTGGCTTCTTTTGAGGATAGTCTGCATAGTAATTTGTTTTACAGGCCCTGGCTTTGAAAGGTTTTACATGGCAGCCTTTTGAGGAGGCGTGGAATTAGACGTTCTCAGCGAGCGCTTGTTTCGCATGTCAGCAAACTGTCACCATCTACACGGGATCTTTTTAAAGTAACCTTTGGTAGTAGTAATGTAATTGTTTGACCTTCTATCAACTTCCTCTGTCAGTATTTCTCCTCCTCATTCCATTAGGCATTGTTTAATAATTGGATTACGAGACATCCCAATTTCACAAGCAAGAGTTACCGTCAGGATGATGTTTGTCCCAATAATTAGCTGCATCGTATACGAGCTAGTGTCTGTATCTCTGTAAAACTACACCTGTCACAAAAACGTGAACTGTGATTTTGTTCCTCATTTTCGTGTTGGTGGTTTAATGAGGGGAATATTTCACAAATGTGTCGCCACGTGGAGTAATGAAAAAAAACATCCTAGATAAAGTTTTGATGGTACATTTTTTTACAGAGGTAACGAAAACATCTGTCACTAGATTTGATCGTTTATGTTGCTTACATCAGCAAGGTTCAGACTATCATTCTTACAGTTTGTCTTAAACCGTGTATTGTGTATCATTTCATTATGAAGTTCCATACTACTACATTTTATTTACTCACACTAACAGCACACTTGGTGCTAAGCGAGTTTCCGTTCTGGACCCTGTTTGTTGCTCAATCATCCAAATAATATGCTTGATGTGCCCAAAGATCAGATTTATCTAAGCTATTTTCATTTTAAAATGTTTTTAGTCTTTTTTTTTCATACAAACTGTTATGAATGTAAATGTTGTAAATCACTCATGTGTCACCACCACATTGGAGTGCCCACATTATCCACCAAGCCATCTCTGACCTGTATTTAATTTATATCATGGTCATTTGGTCGCCTTATTTATCCTGTGTAATCATGTGTTTTTCCAGTGCAGTATGTTGTTTAGCAGCTAAATCTCCTGTTTTGTGAGCTGTGTGCTAACTCAGGCAGAGAGAGCCAGACACGCCGCACTGGCAAACACGTTGAGATATTCACTGTGACAATGAGCTTGATCATAATTATCTTAACAAGGAGTGGGTTCACTGGCGTGGCTCGTTAAATCTATCTCTCTTTCCTTCTCTCGTGTCTTCCCGTCCATCTCTCTCCTTCTCGCCTTAGATCAGACGGTGCTCCCTGCGTTGTGCTATTCTGTCATTGTGGTGTGACTTTGAAGATGGTGGTGAAAATGTGCAGTCAGTTTTGGATTCCCCATGGGGACGAGGTGTGAGTCAGAGAGGTTCCTACCTGGAAGTGTTTGTGTGTGACTGAGTTTTAGATTGCTTGTGTACTGACGTTATTTTAGTTTTGTAAGTGCCTGTTCAGGATTTACTCACCCTAAAGTTGTTTTTTTATTCTCTGAAGCAAGTGTCATGCAAGAAAATGCACAAAGTGTGTTTTTTAAGCACACTTTAAAAAAAAAAAAAAAGTCCCACTTTATATTAGGTGGCCTTAACTACTTACATTTAAATGAATCATTTGATACAGTGCACTTAATGTGCACGTACATGGTTTTACATTGTACTTATATTTAAAAAATATGTGCACTGCATATAATTACATCTGTAATTAATTTCTGTAATTACATTTATAATTACACTGTTGACCCATCCCTTACACCTTAACCCACCCTTAAACCTACCCATACCTCCAAACATGTCCCTAACCTTACCCGTATCCCACCTCAATAGCAGCAAAAGTGCTTTGCAATATAATATGTACACAATAAGTACATTGTACTTTCTGATGTAAGTACATATAGTCAATGACATAGTAGTCAAGACCACCTGATATAAATGTAATTTAATCAAGCATAAATTACAAATTGGTGTCATTAAAATTAGAGCACAATGTGCTGTATATTCTAGATGTTTAAAGTGTGACATAGCCAAATGTTGCATGATAAATTGAATATGCAAGATTATCTGTGAAAAAAACAAACAAATTTAATATAGAATATGAACTGTGAACTATGAAAACGAGCTGCATAAAGATTCTTTAACATTTCTGTCTTTGCATTCCATGGACAAAATAGCAAGATATGGGGTTTAAAATATATTGAAGCCATTTCTGCATCTTCATATCCTATATTTTTCATATGTATTAGAATCTTTTTTGCACCACTTTTATCAGTTGAAGCTATTTTTTTCTGTATTTTATTTTTGTTTAATCTATTTTGTAATCTCACTGTTATATATATTTTTTTATTTTTACTCTTAGGCAGAATTTGAATTTGGAATTTGTCAGGACTTGAGTGAATAAATATCAGAATGTTCATTTTTGGGTGAACTGTTCCTTTAAAAGCGTTTGGCAATTAATCATTCAGTTAGCGGCACATTTTGAAAGTTTTCCTCTTCTGCACTGTACAGATGTTGCATATAATACAGCAGTGCAAATGTTTAGGCACAACGTGTTGTGGGCAAATTAGGGTTGAATCCCTGTTTGTTGTTGTGAATGTGATTTGGCCGCTCCCTTGGCTGTGAATTTAACTGATTAAATCACCTTTTGCACACAGCAGTAGTGACACGAAAACAACAATTAATAAGCAACCCCCCTGCGACACGTGGATGCCTCTTAACTAAGCGGCTAATAACATTACACCCACCCTGAAACAGCCGAGGCAAACAGGTGGAGGGGGCTCGCAGAACAGCTTTCATTTATCGAGCAGGGACTTTTCTCTGAATTTTGTGCAATTTGACAATACAAATAGAACGTATTTCTCTTGCGGTTGGAGTTCTTGGCCGTCTGCTGCTATATGTTTGCTTTCTTCCTCTTGTAAAGCCCATAAAATTTCATCAGCCGTGTTCTACACGATAAGAGCGAGGTATTTGCATAACACAACAGAGAGTTTTATGACACTGACAGCAGGACCGATTTGTTCGTTGCGACAGTAGTTGGGTGTCTTCCAAAGACAGACTTCACCTGGCTAGATATCAACATTTACTCCTGTGAGCTCCTTCCAGATTGCCTTGGGATTTTCCATGCTACTGTACCACAAAAGTTCTCACGACAAGAAAATCCATAAGATTATGATATGCAGGTGTTATTTTTCTTTTCGCCCCAAGAGCAGCGAAGACTAGCATCTAGTCGCCATCGAATTGTTCTTTGCTCGAGGAGGCTGACAGACCTAAATGTCAATTAACCAAGGGTGGACACATTAATGTTGTAGGTTGTCAGCCTCTGCCATTTGAGGATTAGAAACACACACCCCGGCTTTTATGCACCTTCCACGCCATGAACTTTGGAAGGCCCGACATTACCCTGAGCACCACCCTCCATCATGTTTATGCCAGCGCAGGGCAGGTGAAGAGACCCAGATGGAGGGAAAGTCCTTGGGGACGGCGTGCCTGCACGTCTGTGGGGGATTGGGTGTCACGATGGGGAATAAAGGGAGAACCGTCAAACTTTTCCCCTCGTAAAGCAGTTGTTTTTAACAGCAAGCGGCTCATCGCAGAAGTTGTACTCATTCCGTTTGTGGCTAGGCATTATAGCTGTGCTGGGAAAATGATGGATGACGAGTTAAATTTGTGTTGGGGGAGTGAAGGTGAACTGTGACAGAGTTATTTATCTTGGGAATGGAGGGTTAGGGTCAGGCAAAGCTGGGTGCCTGAAGGCACAAGACATTGACAAATTCATCCCGCACACTGCATTTCTGAAGCCCTTTTGTTTTGAATCCTGGCTACTCACGAGTGACCCTCATCACTCACGCTGCCAGCGTGTGAAGGATGCTGCACCATGCCAGGGGATCTTAGCGCCACTAATTCTTATCATTCACTCTCCTGACAGTCCCAAGCCCAAACTATTCCGGCCTGTGAAAGGGCCCGCCTGAAATATTTATTTCTGCACATAATGGCTGCCCAGATTTAGGGCCATATCATTTTTCCTCTCTTGCCTTATCATTACAGGTCACTGACAGGTCTGAAAGGATTCAGCCAACTGGAAGAGCTGATTGTGGACAACAATCTTCTCGGAAATGACCTCCGGTTGCCCAGGTTACCACGGCTCCATACCCTGACGCTCAATAAGAACCAAATATCCTTTGCTTTTCAGCTCTCATGCTTGACCAAAATGACAGGATATGCTGTGAGTTTCTTTGCAATGCAGTGCAGGATCTCCTTTTGCCACACTTGGTCTCTTTAAATGATGTTATTGTGTTAAATTGAGCTCCTGTCTAATGGGGCTGCTTTATAAACTCACTTGAGTTTGTGCCATGGTGACCTCTAGTGGAGGAGAGGCGAAAAAACTAAAAACCAGCACAGTCCCATGACTGAAAGATAAAGCCCTGTTAGACGTCCTTCTTAGAAACAGATCGTATCATATGGTGACCTTTATCGTAGTTGCAGTATATGCCTCATGACCAGAAAGCAGAGCAAACAGAGTTTATTAACCAATATTTGAACTCATAAATTTCCCAGTGTAGCGTTAGCTGTTTAATAAGCTAACGTACCAGCCACCCCACGCCAAAAGTAAATCTTTGAAGCCAGACTGGAAATTTCAGGTTTCCGTCCGTTGACAGTCGGCAATTACATCACTGCGACACGTTACATTTAGTTTGTGTGATGAGACGCAAAGAGAAGTAAATGGCAAAAGTAAATGTGCTAGCCTGACGAAAATGTATGCTCTGCTGTTTGTCGCTGGATGCTATCCATCTACATAATAATGACGCAGCCTCACCCTCTGTTCTCCAAACAGCTCTCCTCCGACAGAGTGTCAGCAGCTCAGACCCAAATTCTGCTGTGAAGTGGTCTGCACATGCTAATGGGCCAATTATTTACATCCTGTAGTGGCCTGCTGCCATTGAAATTCAAGTGCTGCATTAGTGTGGTTGTATTTTGACACGTTTCGGGCACCATTTTCCAATGAAGTGAATGTATTAGTGATGAATTTGCTGTGAAGTGGCTGTTTGTTTCCCTGTGCTGGGTGAAGGGGAGGAGGTGGCCATGGCTTAGGGAGTCACTAACTGTTTTTACCACAAGGCATCCATCATTTTGTCAATGTTTTTAATGTTCTGCACCAAGCCACCCAGGAAATGGGAAGAGCAACGGGAGAAGAGAACAGCCAAACTTGCAGCAAATGCCAAAATCTCACCCTTAAATTTACCCACACTTTGTATTCTCAAGCACAATTGCTTTTGAGCTCTTTCCGAGGGTTTCGGACAGAGTTCTTCTGGCTGGCCAGGCCAGCGGAGAGAACAGAGTAAATGCTAATGTAATTAACAGCCTGGATTCCTTGACCTCTGCCCTGTGACACTTCACCGACATCGAGGCCCTGTTGGAGCATTTGGCGGAAGTGACGCCAGCGCTGGAATACCTGAGCCTTCTGGGAAATGAGGCCTGTCCCAACCAACTGGTCAGCATGGATAAAGATGAAGACGACTATCAGAGATACAGGTCAGAACACTGTCTACACTGATAAACATGCATAGTACAAAGTGGTTTTCAATTTGAGACATTTGTCTCTGTAATGTCTGTACCATACAGAGGTATCCAAAAACTCCTTGGAAATTTGGGCTTTTGAACTTGGAAAATTAACAACACAAAATTAGGAGTTTTTAATTAGAATAACATTTTAATTAGGAATAAATTAAGGCTTTTATTCAGCAAGAATGCATTAAGTTGATCAAAATGTTTTAACAGGTAAGACATTTGTAATGTTACAACAGTTGTTTTGAATTTTCTGTTCATCAAAGAGTCCTGAAAAAACATATTTCTGTGATTTCCACAGAAATATTAAGATGCAACATTGATAATAATAAGAAATGTTTCCACCACCATATCAGCATATTAGAATGATTTCTGAAGGATCATGTGACACGGACTGGAGTAATGATGCTGAAAATTCAACTTTGCCATCACAGGAATAAAAATAAAATATATAAAATATATTCAAAAACGAAAACAGTTATTTTAAATTGTGATATTTAAATAATATAATGATTCAAAAACTAAATAAAGAAATAATAATAATAAAAAAACAAAGAAATAATTTAAAAAAACTTTGAAACATGTCTGTGCCCCACCATATACTGTAAAGGTTTGGGGATTTTTTTTCTTTTTCTTTTTTATTATTATTATTATTATATATATTTTTTTGGTTTGTTTTTTCCCCCCAATGCTAACAAATATATTCACTAGTGGTCTCAGACCTTTGGGCCTCGCTGTATATGAAATCTCTGGTGTCCTAAAGCAATGCAGGCAATTTTTTTAGCTACTCATGAATTTTTGTTTTGATATGTTTTTATTTCTTCTGGTAAAAAAGAGAAATACCCCAGGAGTGTGTAGTTTGGCAACTTTCAGTAATCTTTTATTTGGATGAACGGCTGTTGCACAACACCATAAATCACATTGCACAAGCAAAGACTGATACTTTAGGCTATAACCGCACTCCTCTTAAAGCTACTCACCTCCTTTTTTTCTTTTCATAGACTTGCAAAATCGATTTCATGTGTGAATTGTGATAACCACAAATGAGTGTTTGCTATCCTTTCCTACAAGATGAAACGATGCATTCATTATCAAGCCCAGGCCTATGGGAGTGCAATGCCACGCTATGTTACCACCATTTGTCAGGTTTTCAACATGAAACCCAGCGGTGGGAAGAAGGGAGGGAGAAACACATTCTTTGTCTACCTTAGACCTAAGTGCATTTTTCTTGACACTGTGTTCAGTATGAATCATTTACTATACAGATGAACCCAATAGGCGCCACTCTCTCGCAATGTCTCCCATGCTTCACTTGGTGCAGAGGACGACCATTCTTTCCCTGACTGACAGCAGCTGTGTGTTTGTGATGTAATATTCATAATGTGTCACATAGTAATACATCAATTTGAGCATAATGCAGATTTTATGTCTGACAGGGTTAGGCGAGCTCTCAGGTCATAGCAGGACTGGCCTTGGGCTATGCACAACTCAGACTGCGCCCTAAGAACAAAAAAATAAAAATAAAAAATGCGACCTGCTTCATAACGCGGTGAAATATAGCACGCCTCTTTGCGCTCTTTCAATTAGTCAAATGAAATGAACAGGCGTAAGTACACTCGGCTGTATTTTACAGCAGTCGCTCGGCTCATTCATCATTGTTTACTTCTGGGGCTTGAGGAGGTTTTTTTTCCTCCCTTTAGCTGAAGAAGTACAGCGCTCGACACAGCGACAGCCATCTGCAGTAAAGGATGTCCTGTCTCTCTGGAATGCTCTCCAGCCCATGCTGTCTGTGATTGCATGTTTGTCTCTTGACATCATGACGTGTGTGTGGGCTTAAATATCTATGTTTGCTGAAGATCAGAAAGTTTAGGGCCAGTTTTGCCTGGGGTGCTTTAAACAACACTTGCTGCAGAGCTGCTCCAACCATCTGTTAGATCAGCACAAACAATTTCACAATCATCAGGAAAACACCTGCATATTTCCCACTAACACTCGCTGTTATTATGTTTGTTTGTAATTGAATCATAACAGTAAACAAAGCGTACCCACACCACACTGCTCCCTGTCATTCCAGAGGAATTTGTTACATAAAGTTAATAGTTGTTTTGCTAAGACAAGTATGATTCTTACTGTTGCACATAGTTAAGGTTAGGGATTTAAACAAAATAACTCTTAAATATCCCCTCTCTCTCTCTATATATATATATACATGCACACACCATACAAGTTTGGGATGAGTAAGTTTTTTTAATGTTTTTGAAAGAAGTCTCTTATGCTCACCAAGCCAACATTTATTTGATCAAAAATATATTACAATTTAAAATAGCTGTTTTATATTTTAATATATTTAAAATGTATTTTGTACATGTGATGGTAAAGCTGAATTTTCATCAGTGTCACGTGATTTTTCAGAAATCATTCTAATATGCTGATTTATTATTAGTTTTTTTTCTTTATTTTTTCTTAAAGAAATTAATACTTTTATTCAGCAAAAATGTTATTGATAAAGTGATAGCAAAGACACAAAAATTATCTATTTTGAATAAATGCTGTTTTTTTTTACTTTTTATTCATCAATGAATCGTGTGTATTATTGTCAATTATTTATATTAATATATGTAATTAATGTTAACCATTAATAATTATATGTATTTTTTCCATAACCAAACTTGTTTATCATTGCTTACTGTGTAAAAACTAGTGCTGTCAATATAATAAAATAATTATGATTATCCATTGATTTCTAGGTAGGTTTAGAGAGCAAAATGAAAAGAAAAAGTAATATACCATTTGATAATTGCTTTAAGAATTTGAATTAAACACAATGAATTCATATTAAGTTCATACATGACCTAACTAAAAAAATACATTTAATTTTTTTTTTTTTTATAAAAAAGCACCCTGGCAAGCACCCCAGCATGGACAAGTAAAATTTGTGTTTTCTTCAGAATATGTAGAAAATCTAGATTGCTATATTGTCACTATATTTTTGTAAATTCTAATTTGCAAAAACGGTGTTCACATGCACAAGACACACACTTGGGTGTTTATGCAAATGGAGTTTAACTCTGAATAGATGCGGTGGAAAACACATCCCTGCACGTTTTTGATTCAGGCTTATCTTAATAGGATCAATCTGCAATTGTGTTCTCTGTGATCCATCAGGAATAAACACATAGCATGGGTTCGCCTTCGTCCTTCATCATTGTCATCATCATGGGTTTGTTGCTGGCTTTTGCATGAGAGCTCGGTTGGAAATCTGTCACTGCCCATATACACATCTGTTCACACCCTCCACTTAGTGTCTCTCTCTCTGTCTGTCTCACTCTCTCTGTCTCTCTCTCTTTCTATCTCACTCTCTGTTTGAAGTCTTGACATGCCTCTTCCTCCATTCCAGTCAGCCTGTGAAAGAATCTGTTGTCATCTATGTATTCCTGCTATTATCTCACATCATTTTCTCTCCCTGAATGAAAGACAGAGAGTGTGTGAAAGCGTAAAGAGATATCTGTGAAGCTACAGAAATGACAGCTTGGCAGATTCTGTCAATGTGGGCTTTTTATCTGTTTATGTGTTGTACGTATTTTTACATATTTTGAAGGTAATTACCTATTTACAAGTATTGCTATGGTTAATTTAACGCATTTCGAATGAAATGTTCATTTAAGTTTTGTTTTATGTACTTTCAGATTTAAATTAGAGTTCACTTCGTCATTTAAATCTGCTGTCATTTGGGGATTTTGATTTATTTTAATATTATATTATATTTTTTATAGATTGTTAATATTTTGTATTAGATGGTTATTTATATTTTCTTAATGTATTTTAATTTTAAAATATTTAAATAGTATGTTTTAATGCCTACATGTTTTTTAAGTTTTACTTTTATTTATTGTGATCTGTCTGTCTGTCTGTCTGTCTTTCTTTTCTAGCAATATACGCACTTCCTAAAATTGCTTATTTTCATGTGTACAGGCTCATTTTACTTTGAGCACAATATTATAAAAAACAAAATAGTATGAGGTATACTAAAGGCAAAACAAATTACTGAAATATTATCTTAAAATATTTACAATTACTGGATTATATAAGGAACATTTGCTTCCTTCCAAACTAACAAACAAATAAAAACATAAACAAATAAATAAATATCACATTATGACATTGTATGTGGTTTGGTGTTTTCTAATGTTGTTGTTTTATTTCTATTTATTTATTAAACTGTTTTAATGTATTTTCAAAAGTATTAAAACTAAATTATGAAAACTGCAGCAAAACATAAAATGTTACTTTTGTAACCTGTGATCTGGCATACTGGCTGAATAGTAAAAATCTGCTTTGTATTTTATTTATTTTTTATCTGTAGGTACTTTGTGCTACATAAGCTGACAAAGCTGAAGTTCCTGGACACCAGGAGAGTGACCCAGTGGGAGCGGTCAGAGGCCGAAGCACGTGGAGCTTTCATGAAGGTGGTCAAGCCGAAAAATGACCAAGTAAGTGCTTTGATTTTACTAGAAAGACCAAGACACATGACACATACAGGATCAACAGACAGTAGAGATAATCTGAGATAACTGACTGTGTATCCCAGATTTAGATATCTAAAATGCTTTGTAGTTTAGCGTGTAACCCAGCAGCCGGTTAAGCATCTTTACCTCATGTAATGTGGCCGAATAACTACACAGCCTGACCCTGTAAATGATTTGTGTAACCCTCCCCTTTCTGTGCAGATGACTATAAGAACTTAAAAGGCTAAGGCACCGTAAACTAATCCATCCCACTCCTTCTTAGCTTCCATTGTTTGTTCGTAGCAAATTGTCAGAATCTTTTAAGAGGTTACTTGTACGCAGCTCTTTGAAGACGTGGCCTTTCAATCTCGCATGGCTGTTTAGAGGAGGGTCTTTTTAATGACCACGACCTGACCTCTTTCTGTATGCATGAGCCCAGATCAAAGTGGACGGCGCCTGTCCGATCGGCCTTGCTTCGCTCGGCGTGACAGCGCTCTCGATCGGAGTGACAGCTCACGTTCACGACAGTCACCATCGCTTAATTATCCATCGCACACACAATTATTTCTCTCTCTCGCTCGCGTTTCAAGGAGGCAGGCAGAATCCTAGTCTTCAAACACATCTCCATTCTCTTCAGAGTTTATGAAGGAATGGCTTTAATAAGATTTGATTTCCTGTAATTGTGCAGTCATAAAATATTTAGCTTGTGGTCAAACCAAGTCTTTATATTCGCTACTTCCCGAGAGTTAGAGAAGCAAATACGGATGGGGATGCTCATGTAATTTGATGCAGAGTTTAAAAAGAACAGAATATTTATCACAGTCAACATTCAGACAAAGTAAGCTGGGATTTATTTTGTTTGCATGACAATGAAGTCACTTATTTTGCTTCAGCATTAAAGTGACAGAAAAAGTGAAAACCAGGCATGTTTTTAGTTTGAAGGGTATTTTGTTGGTTGGAAAATGAGAAAAAGCTGATTGGAGAATGGAATATAAAGTCTTGTGCAACCTTTCCACTCAAATAAGACAAGACATTTCAGGACATGCCATTTTGAGAGTGATGGAGATGAATAAATGATCACATATGAAGTAAGTAAAACAATTTCCAATAAAACTGTAACATAATGCCACAGTAGATCCATTTTAAGCACAACCATTGAGCAGTTTCAGCATTTAATTCTTAGCGGGCATGCTGTTGAAATAGTCCACTGTTTTATATATCTGGGAACCAACACAGTGTTTATGGATTTAGTTTTTTTAAGTTATGCAGAGTTTGCGTCTAATCCAAAAGTTTACCCGAAGTAATCCAGAACATTTTAGAAACCGTGTTAATCTTTTACAAAGCGGTCTGTTTTTCAACATGGTAATTGTATAATGCGAACCTGACGTTTTTCCATTTTTGGGGCAGTATTGAATAGGCATTACAAAAAAACAATAAATAGTTTGTTTTATCTTGGCCTACAGTCAACTATGATCCATTTTATAATTGAGTTTGTCACTCTGTCTGAGGTAGATTTAGAGGATGTTCACACAAAACATGTGTCTGTGCTGTTTTAACTCTTTTGGTCTACGTAAACATGCAAATTTGCATTTTAACCAGTGCATCATGTTTTACTTTTTTCTGTATCTAGACACATGAACATCTAAACATTTTACAAATCATTCCTATAACATGCAGAGCTGGGTAGATTACTTACAAATTGTAGTCCATTACAGATTACACGATGAAAACTGTAGTTAGTAATGTAATCTAGGTTACTCGTTTTAGGTAATGTATTCAGAGTACTTTTTCGATTACTTTTTATTAAACATGTTTTAAAGTTACCATAAATTTACCACATTCATGAAAGAAAGAAAGAAAAATATTTCAAGTAGGCTAAATATTTTTATGGTTTGGCTGACAAAAATCTTGCATCATTATTTGTTTCATACATGGTCTAATTGCTTGAGAGGTGCTATTTTCCTTCAAACTCAGAAGCATGGTTTGCTAATTTATTTACACAACATTTGTGAAAATAGTCAAAAGTATGATACAGTAAGATTTTTAGAAGGGATAATTTAAAAGAGAAAACAAGAATTAGGGAGAATCAATAAATTATGAATGATTTACTGCCGAATGTAATCATGTAATCCATAAATATGTAACTGTAATCTGATTTTGCACTTTTTTAAATGTAATATACTCTAATTACAAGTACTTATTTTTTGTAATTTGATTATATAATCCAGATCACATGTAATCTGTTACCACCCAGTACTGCTAACGTGTCACACTTATATATCTTTTTATTATTATTTTTCAATATAATTGTATTTTTAATGCCTTTATGTTTGTATAATATGTTCAATATTGTGAAGCGAGACAATTTTCCACATTGTGAATAACACTTCAGTTAACTTTAAAATTAAGTTCAGTTCATTAACATTCAGTGAACTAACTCATGAACTAAAATTACTTGTACAGCGTTTATCATTAAAGGTTAATGTTAATTTATAAATATACTGTTGTTTATAGTTAATTCATGTTTCATGTTTCAATTAATATTCATTTATCAAACTTGAAATACAACTTTGTTACAAGTTTATGCGTTTATTATATTAGTATATATAATTTTATATAATATTAGTACATTTTGAAATTAAGATTAACAAATGCTTTATAAGTGTTTCTATTGTTAGTTTTGTTAATGTCGGTAACTAATGCTAACAAATATATGTAGAAATTAGTGTTAACTTAGATTAGTAAATTCATTGTACCTAATATAATCACTTATGTTAAGAAGTTAAACCTGATTGTAAAGTGTTAAAGTTTCTAAAGTCTCCAGTAAAAGGACAAGAATATCTCTGGCCTGTCCACTGTCAGACACTTGAGCAGATGAAACACACTGCTGTAATGCTGTAAGGCTTCTGTCCTCTCCACAATAACTGCTATTGTAGAGGCCTAGTGAGAGGGAGAAAGCTGACCGTGCTCTAATGTCCCATGTCTGTGCCTGGCGCAGCTGTCACGCCAACGTTTGCCTAGCATTTGTTTTGATTTAGATGAGACATGATGTGGCAGCCATAACAAGCTCTGTGGGGCATGTGTACTCTCTGTCTCTAATTGGCTTCATCATCATGCCGATTGTCTACTGACCAATAGTGCAGGTCACCAATTAATGAGTACCAGCGACGAGCGAGAAGATGATGGCATAATTAGTTATTTGTGCTTGCTTTTATTCTTCATCCAGTGGGGTGTCTTACATTTAAAGACATGCTGGCGTTAACATTGTTACAGCAGACTGTAATTAGCTCTTCCTGCTTTCCAAATTTGTCATCAAACCGGAGTCCTGTACCGACAGCTTGCTGTTGTAGCATTGTGGTAGTCTTTGAATGTCTCATCTATGCCTGTCTGTTAGGTCTTACCCACTGTTTCCTCTGTCTGTTCAGTTTTGCGTGTTGACAGAAAGAAAGAAATATCTGAATTATATTTGTTCTATTTATTTCTATATGTTAGTGAGGCTGTATGAATATACAGTCATAGAGTGTAAAACGACATGCTCAACAAAGATTTATGGAACAATTACTGTAATTTCGGGCTTCTTTTAAATGATTATTATTATAAAAAAAAAATGTAAAATTCAATCTAATATGATTATAAATGTGCTTTGTTTCTTGTTGTCCTATGAAAATAGTGATCCCAGTCCACAAAGAGCTTGATTGAGCACCTGCCGCTCTGCATTTCCTGTATGTGTGTGTATATATGTGTATATATATGTGCATGTATGTGTGTGTATATATATATATATATATATATATATATATATATATACTATATATATATATATTATATATATATATATATATATATATATATATATATATATATATATATATATATACACATGTGTATATATGTGTGTGTGTGTGTGTGTGTGTATATATAAATATTTATTTAATTAATTAAATAAATACTTGAATTTTAATATTTAAAGGCCACATTTTAAGCTGCCTTCCTGCTGTGATATTATTAGGGATGGGACGATACACCCACCTCCCGATTCGATACTATCATGATACTTGGTTGTCGATATGATATGTATTGCGATTTTTTTTTTTTTTTTAAGAATTTCGATTCTACAAGTATTGCGATTCGATATTGCAATGTTGCGATTTTTGTTTTTAACTCTATTGCATGAGAAAATGTTGAAATACTTGATTATACCCTTAAAATAGACTGTATATGATGAGCCATATTAACAAAAACAATGCATCACATCTTTCTGAACTTTTATTTCAAGAGCATACACAGTGTATATTTAAATTACCTTAAACCATGAAACTTTCAAGTACCAAAACCCTGAACTTGCACATGAATATAATAGTCAAATGTTCAACAAAATGAGTAGAAAAAATACTTTCTGAAATAAAATGAAGTGCTATGTTACTTTGCATACCGTTTGAGTCATGTTTAGTCATGTTTTTCCGGCAGTTGGGATTCAAAACGTGAAGGTGCAGAAAGAATTCTGGAAGAGGTTTGATCCTCTGCCTCCGTCATGGTTTTGCTTTCTCGCGCCGGCTTGAAACGTATATGACGTCATGTAATGCGATGTATGACATCAGAGCACCGCGAGAGCTACAGAGAACAGACGACTCCCACTGATCTATTGATCTATATATAATAGCGGCTCCGCATGCTTTCGAATCGCTCTCGCGGTACTTTGATGTCATACGCTGATCGTCGAACACACCTATACATTTCGCCCTCTGTTGAAACTAAAAAGCACTAACTTCTCCCCACCACCACTTAGGAAAAATAAAATAATAAAATATGAATCGATTCTGAGGTAAACCAAATGATTTTTAAATCGTTTTAAAAAGAATCGCGATAGTTAGGTGAATAGATATATTTTTTCCACCCCTAGATATTAGGTACACTGATACATCGCAAGGTTTTTATAAAAGTCCAAGGAATTTGAATAGCATAACACTGAAACTTTTTCACCTTTTCCAAGAGTCTCAAATTATACCCAAAGTGTAAATAGCTGGACAGAAATTGCTCTTATCACATTCAAAAGGTTTTCACTTTATTGTCTCCCAAAGTGACGTTGCACTTACTGAATGTGTTGAAATGTTTAGCGTCTTTGCAATTTAGCCCAAGGTGACATTTATTACAGCCTGTTGCAAATCTCTTTCTCTTCTGCATTGATTTTTTTCCTCCCACCATGCACTGGTGGTCCTACAACTATATATTAATGTAAGTGGTTGAAAATGAGCTGTCTCGCTGTTGTTGTCTGGTGTCTCTGCATGGCTGATGTGTGCTGGAAGGGAGGGAGGTCGTTTTGCGAGCTGTAGTTATGAGGACAGCGTAATTGGGCCTGTGTTTTATTGGATTTCTAGAGTGGTGAAATGGAGTGATCTGACCAGCTTAGAGAGAGATAGAAAAAGGAGAGAGGGATAAACAACTACCTGCAGTAAACAAGGAAATCCAGAAAGGGTATTTAGGATTTTTTTTCCATCTCCTTTCTCAAAGCCACGGTTAAGAGAAGGAAAGTGAAAAGCCTTAAGCTGTACTTTTGGGAAATTGGGTGTGCAGGAATGCCGTAATGTGATAATTTTTTCAGTGGACTCAGAGGTCATGGAATGTGATGCCGTGAAACCACACCGAGACCAAAAAAAAAAGTTGTGGTTAAATTTAGGCTCCTTGAAGTACAGCAAACCCCTCATAACATTGTTAAATCATTCACTTTAACTAGCCATGTCTCCAAAAACTGACAACGTTGGTCACCTATTTTAGAAGCTCTTTTGTACAGTGCTCAGGAAAAATAATAAATATTAAGCAACTGAAGGACACTTTTTTTAATGAAGAGATGAAGTAGCTGGTTCTCAACGAAACATTTGGTAGCCACGTAAGGATATAATGGCTCTGAAATGTCAGCTAGATTATGCTTGGATGAAGCATCTGACTTGATTTTCTCACCACGATACACAATTTCTCCCACATCCTTCTCCTGGGTAATGAAAAACAGACGGCCCAACTGGAGGAGTTTGAGTCAGTGCTGAGTCCCATCAGTTCTAGTCACACAAACTCGGCTCTCCATAATCCATGTTGGCAGATCCAGGAAAGTTATGAGGTCGATCTCCTCTCTGCATTTTTCATATTAATCTGCCTCTCGTCAGAGTTCATATCAAGACAGCGAAATAAAAGAGCCAAACTAAGACAGACCACCTCAGTGAAGCTGCCTGATAGCATGTGATTATTGTATTTTTTGGTTTGTATGCTCTGTAGAAAGCGAGATGGACAGAATGCTTCTCTTTTTCTCTCTGTATCATCCCTCTTGCGGTGTGGTGCCATATTCATCTCTATGTGAGAATTATGACTTCCCTGAAGCATTTAAACATAATAAACAGCTGGCTGTAGAACTGAGCGCCAATGTACTTTCAGTGTTTGCTGAATCATTTTATGGATAAATCTTTCCTCGAAGACACTTATAAAAATATCGTTGCAATGGGAAGTGCAATTTGGCCAAACAGATTGCTTGGAAACAGTCGTTACTGCCATTTTCTACAGACAACCTTAACAAATTTTTTTGTGACTCTGAAACTAACTTGTGATGGGTGATTCAGTTTAGCTGATCCACAAAGATAACAGGCAGATTTACTGCATACATTGTCATCAACACTGTGTTAAATTAAACCAGCCTCAACTGTGCACGAACATGCAGCTGTTTCTTTGTGCATTGAAGCAGGTTTGCAGCCTGTGTGCGCATGTTTGTTTTGTTGTTGGTATGTGTACAGATCCAATAAATCTGGGATTTTCTGATCCCAGGACACGCATACACATGACTACAATACATTATTTGATAGTATGTTTAATGCCACTTTTGTCTTATTTATTTTTTATTTTTTTTATACCAATTCTCACTATTAACTAGCATGCATATTGTTAGCATATTTTCTGTTTATTAGTACTTATAAAGCACATATTAATATTCTGCATGACCATATTTTAGATCCCTTACTCCTACCCAATACCTAAATTAAACAACTACCTTACTAAGCAGCAAATTAGTTTGAGGCAAATTTCATAGTTAATAGTTAGTTAACAGCGAGACTTGGATCTTAACATAAAGTGTGACATAAACATAAAGTTTGTTTGTTTATCAGTCAATTAAAGACTGGGAAATAATTTTTATTTTTATAATGCTTTATAATGCTTATTTTATTATAATAAAAAGTTGTAAAATAAACTTTTTGGTAATAATAATAATATAATAATAATATGATTTATAGGTATTTTGGATTATTATTATTAAACTCTTTGGTAGTAGTAATAATAATAATAATAATTAATATGATTTATAGGTATTTTGGATTATTATTATAAAATGTTATAATAATAATAATAGTAGTAATAGTAGTAATGCCATTAGTAACTTTATTTTAATAAATAATTTTATTATTTTTCATTGTTGTTGTTGGTGTTAATTAAATATTCTAATAGTAGTAGTAGTAATACCATTTGTAATTTTGGGTTACTTAATAATTGTATTTATTTCATCATAATAATAATAATACTTATTATTATTATTATTATTATTATTAGTGTCATTATCATTATCATTAAATTTTATAATAATAATAGTAGTAGTAATACCATTAGTAATTTCATTTTAATTTTTTTTTTCTTTATTATTATTATTATTAATATTATTATTAACCCAAACTCCTCTGTTAGTAGAAGAGTGAAAAGAGGATCATTAACATAAACATGGCATCAAGTCACTGCAGTATCGATCAAAGTCACAGTCTCTGTCCATCACCATTTTTACGATCGTTGTGCTTCATGTGTGGGAAGAGTGTAGCTATGAGAACACTGTCTCCCCCATGTGTCAGAAAACACGGTTTGGATTTCCCCTCATCAGTCCTGAGGGACAAGGGCTGGGCCGCATTTTTCCTTCTGGCCCGTGGTGTCCAGCAGTGAAGTGTTTGGACCGCAGGGGGACCGGGCCGCTGAAAGTGCTCTGGCAGCTGGAGTTTTTGGGAGGTCGCCGTGAGGGCACAGTCCGCAAAAAACAGCCGCAATTAGAGCCAGTGACTCATTGTGTCCACATAAATAACGTGACATTGCACATCATAAACAGACTGTAAAACTTTAAAGCACAGTTAATTGTTAGTAATAGCTGCACGATTGATTTATGGCCCCGTACAAAGCCGAGAGATGGGGCGGATGACCTCAATGTCACGTCACTCTTATTACACGAGTGATAAATTGCATATTTTGGCCTGAAAACAAGCAGATGTTTTTGAGGAGTTTTGTTTGAACAGCCACAATGATGTTTCCCATTTGCATTGCTTAATGGAAATTGAGGGAGAAGGGCCCATCTGTGCCTTGCGTTTGCTCAAATGCTATGAGATATGACTAAATGTAGTTGTAAAAATGACGGTATCAAGCTTAGACGGTGTCAAGGCTTTGTTCCTCGCATTAAACAAAACCATAACAGAGCGAAAATGTGCTGTGTCATTGACATCAATACGCAAACTCCTTAAACAGAGTATTATGTTACAGAAATAACCATAGATGTTATCCTGTAATGGAGTTTGATTTGCATAAACCAGATACTGCTTAGTCATAATTAGTCTCATCTCATCTAATGTACTGTATATCACACAAAACTTGACAGTACTTATTTATCTGGCTAGCATTTATTTATTTTTTACATGCCAGTCTGTTATTATAGTATAATCTATTTCAGGTAAACCAGCCCCAAATTGCACATTAAAACAAAGCAAACTGTGATTGGTCACTTTATTTGTCAGTCAGACAGTCTCTTCCCATCTAAGTGGGCAGTTCTGGCCTGAATAAGTAGCAATGTTGAACTTTTGTTCTGTTTAGTCAAGGCCTGGTCAAGTGAGAGTAATAATGAACTAAAGATGACTAGCTGGGATTTCTCTAGTTGACGGATGCGCTCCGTGCTTCTGCTGTTAGTGTGGAAGTGGACAACAAGGTTCTGCTTGCGCTACTAAGTGAGCTGTTGTTTTTTTAAGTCCCAACACTTATTCAATGATGTTTTTGCAATTACAGAGACACAGACAAGCATGTCCCACAGCGCCAGCACTCATAGTTTAATTACAGTTTAACTTTTCAGTTTTCCTCTGATGATTGTAAGATGTTGCCAGGCTAATTAAACACAGATGGCTTATTCTGAAAGACCTCAGCATGCGTGCGTGTTGCCGCTCAGGACCGCGCCAGTGTTAGAGTTTGGAGATAGAGCCAGATCATTAGGCATATTTAAAATAATCCTGCGTCTGATTGTATCATGTAATGCTAATTGTGTCATTGTGATTTATAAACACATGCAAATAAGCCAGCGCCACTAATGTTGCAATTGTAACACTCAATTTGTGTTTCATTAGGGTGAGTAGATACTGATAGCACTTTATCGCTCAGTTGATCTGCCCTAAAGGCCCCTAGATAAAATTTTATACCTTTGGAGAATGTATGTAACTTTGATTAAATGCAAAATAGTTGTGCAAATAGTTCTAAATTCCTGAATATACAGTACATAAATTACTATTTTTTTTATATTGTTCATTTTAATAATTTCTTCTTAATTTAGAAATGCATTTTGTTCAGGATATTTGTTAAATACCGAAATTTTGTTTAAATAAAACCCCACTGTAAATGAATGTCAGTATCAGTTTAATTTATTTATATTTAAACAATCTTTCTGTGTATATGTGTGTGTGTGTACTCACACACAATATATAATCCTAAACAAGTTATTACAAAATTATAAAAAAATTGTATGATTATGAAATCATCCCAAATAACATTATCATCGGGTTTTCAACAAACTTCAACATGCTAGTGCTCATTAAAGCAAAATACAATACATTCTGAAATTCGAATGTTCTCTTCAATTTTCTAGTTGTTATATTGATAATAGTGACTTGAAGAAATGACATGGAGTAAAAAAAAAATTTTCAATAACATATTTGATTACTATGCTATTTATTAATTACATGTTAATTATTTATATATTTATTCCCCTCAATTAACTCCTAATTTGCTGCTTATTGATGAGTAAGTTATTTTAATTAGGTTAGCGCTCTAGATTATGGTCATGCAGAACAAGGCATTAATATGTGCATTAAGTACTAATAAACAGCCAGTATGCTAGTAATAAGCATGTTAATAAGTAACTAGTTAATAGTGAATAGTGTTCCCTAATCTAAAGTGTTACCGCTTTTTCTTTCCACAAACATTTTCTTAAACATCTTCATATTCACACATAGCAGTGCGCTGCATGTTAAAGAGCAGCACTAATTGTATGCAGTGCTTGGCGGCAGTGAAAGTGGCCGTGACAGAGATTGAGTGTTTTTCTCTCCCAGGGGGCTCAGAGCTTTTCTCACCCCATGTCAGTGGCTCCCTGTTGGGGCCCTGAATCTCAGACCTGCAGGAGAGCTGGAGCCAAAGAGGCAGCAGGAACTCTTATTACAGGGGCCGGTCGAACCCAAACAAGCCTCCGTGACCGATTCCCACTCAGCTCTTTTCTAAGCCTGCCGCTACTAAAAACAACTAGCCACGATCGCATTACACCTCCCCTTCTCTTATTTACTTTAATGAGTTAAGAAGGTTTTTACATGTGTGTGTATATACACATATATGTTCTGCATGTTTGGAGTTTTTAAGACAATCAGAAGCGCCAACAAGAACTAGGTGTGTAAATTTCAAACGTCGTGTATGGAGGAGTAATTGAAAAGCTCTTTGTAGCAGCGCTTTGACTGGCCTGACAAAAGGGGCTGAAGTTATGGGAACTCTTCGCTCAGAGCAATACTTGTTGACTTGCAGAATTCGAGGAGGATGCCAAAAGGAAAGTTGCCCTATTCAAGTTTTTGCTTACACAAGGCCTCTTTGTGGTTTTTAAAGCTTGTCAGACACGTCAGGCCCGGTAAGAAACAGTATATTGTTTCCAGCACTTTGGATTCCTTTCCTTCTGACATCTGCCAGTCTGTAAAGATGATAAATTCTTGCCTCATTAGCCAGCGGTGTGGGATTACAGCCTGACAACACATTAATCACTTGCCTCTGTGGCAGGCCCCACTTGCAATAGGCATTGTTAACAAAACTTTTCTAATATGTCACTCTCCTCTCTGACAGGCCGTAATCAATCATCCTGATTGACAGAGCTGATAGATTACACTATTTATGCTCTGTGTAATGAAAGATAGCGTTTCCACCTACTGTCATTCCTGAGATAATGATAGCCCACCTCTGTAAAGGAACATACACACAGAGTGCACAGAAGAAAGGCGCGAGAAGAAAAGGCGAAGCAGACAAACGCTGGCATGCATTGTGAACTTTAAGCAGACAATGTTCTACTCCTTGGTGGGTGTCTCTTTTTGTCGCGCAGCATTGTTTGGTAATACGGGCTCGCTTTAAGGACAGCGCCGCCACTGCCACCGCCATTGTGCGAGTGTTCTGGCAGGGAAAAGTCGACTATGTCTACCTGAGGATTCGGTTTCCGCGGCCTCATTGTGGAGGCGAAGCTTTTGTAGGCTTTTTGTTTTCCCGTCGGGAGGGAACGCAAACGACAGCAACGAATCTGTGGGCCGAAACGCAATGATTGCATGATTTATAGCGCACCTCGTATGTAAATTTTTCAAATATTGGCAAAATTACCAGTAATTTTCGCTTTCTCATTTTCCGTTCGGCATCGTTTGCCTGTGTGTAATAGCGTCTAATAGCAGCTAATACGCGTTCTGGGCTTTGTTTATAATCTGGTTTACTTCATTGCTTGTGCATTTGCACTGAATCTCCACATATTCTTGCTGAAGGGGCTGCTGCGAGGAGTACCATTTCAAAAAGAGGAAGCGAATGAAAAAGAGGAATAGTCCATCATGCACCTGACAGCTAGCGAATTTGGTGCTTTTCTTGTGAGACAGTGAGCTGTCAGGAAATTAGTTAACTGGAGCATATTGTGGAGAGGCAGGTAATTTAGCCTCATTGATGGCATCACATAATGGCTCACAGGAGTCAGCTCCCTGACCTGCCAGTTCTTTGTGTATAATGCAGAATTTAGTGGCATGCTCAATGCATTCTGTCAGCTGCACGATTGGATTCTCAGCCCACTGTATCTCAGCCTGCAACATATTGGTCAATTATTTCTGAGGCTGTCAATGCTAGGAGGCACTGTTATTTAGTGTGTGTTAACTTTGCATCATTAAGACGCCGCGCGACAGCAAGAGACACTCCCGAGCGTAATTTATTTTGATACGGCCGCCGATAACCTTCATATTGTTTGACCTCCTGTTATGTTAAGGAGGAAGGAGGAAATTCGACAGCCGATGACAGCGTGCTAAAGAATCGCGTCCAGGGTTCTTTTAATCTAGCGCTTAAGTTCAATACTCTCAACGTCGATGCATATTTGTTGTTTTGTTTTTGTTTTTTTTATCGTTAGCCATCAGACAGCTTGCATTTCCCCATCTCCGGTTAGCCCACTTGTCATCCCAGCATTGTTATATCCAGATATAGCAGTGCTTTATGAGATCCCAACAAGAATATAGCTGCTCAGAATGCCATAAAATAATCAATCACTCTCAACGCTTATGTACGCTGCCACCCTGCCTATGACGTAATTGCATTAGTCAATTAATATTCTCTATTTACGAGACAAGCCATCGAATAAACCGGATTACTGCTTTGACAATGTTGACTTTTATTTTAGATGAGTTTAATGGCTACTAACAAGCCCAGCAGTAAATAAACAGCCTATGTGGGTGGTGAAGAACCAGAGTACAAGAAGCCTCGGGCTGCTGAAACCGATTGAGTATGTGAACGGTAAATGTGTCCATAAAAGCAGTAATTTAGGCATTTGGATGGGGAAGATTAATGAGAAAGCTGAGTGAACGAAGCAGCGTCGAGAGACGTGCCGCTAGACGAGGCCTACAGGAGCATCGCTTTGGTCCTTTTTCTTCTCGGATGGGAATATAATTCATGTCATGAGGGGTCAGGCAGGGTAAACCTGTGCTAATAGGTAGATCTGCACACTAAAGCATGGGGTGGAGTGAGATTTCAGATCTGCTCTGTTTGAGAACAAACAGCCAAGGCCTGTGTGAGATTAACTAGACAAGTGCACTGCATTAACGTTCTCTGTTCTCATCGGCACTGGGTCAGAGCTGACAAGTCATTAACATACTGATGCAAGACTGCAGTGCTGATTGGATAATTAGGACCCTATGATTTCCGCGATGCAGAAAACGCGGACGGAATCGCGGAATCCAGTCATAAAAACGGAATTGACAGTTTAACGCGGAATGTCACGGAATTTGTCAAAGTTTGGATGAATTAATCAAAAGTAGGTCATAACACCGCGATCAAATCGCGATATGGACTAGTATCTGTAAATATCAAGCTGCAAAAGTCGATTTAAATAATCCTGCATGGTCTGCGCGTCTCTGTATGAATGGAGCAGATGCGTGTTTTTTTTTACTACATACACAGCGCGCGTGATTTCAGCGTCTGCCGTCTCAATGAGGACATAAATACATGAACAATATCTCCAAAACTGCTCTGAGAGTCACTTCACGAGCATTTTACCATTTCATTTGCGTAAAACTAGCGTCATATCATATACACACAGAACTTTAAAGGTATTCACGGCAACCCGTCAAAATAAAAGTTTGGTTTAACTTAAAGACATTGTGCCAGAAATAGGCTATATAACTATTACTTAGTAGAATGTACGTAATACTACTACTACTACTGTTGAAAAATAATAAAACTTTATTTTTTAAAGAAATAATCACAAAATATTTCTTCCATGTTTTAATTTTAATAGTAAATCCCCTTTATTTGCCAAAAATTTTAATGTTTAATTTTCATTAATTAAAAGATAAATTAAATCAATGTTTTATGCCTTTATCTGATAACCACTAACATTTAAATACACAACACAGAATTTCTGAGGGGGAAAAACATTTCATAAGGCTACTGTAAGAATAAATACAAATTGTTTGTATGCATTCAAATAATTAGACATGCTAAAACACAGAATTTGGTAACAATAAAACATAAGGTGAGAAAAAAATAAAACATTTCATACGGCCCTAAACATGTCATTTTTGTTACGCTTTTAATAAATTAGTGTTAAATTGTATAAGTTTCATGATTTTAATTAATTAGACATGCTTTTTGATTAATTAAATTTAATTTGACCATTAAAAAGGAATCCAGAAAAATTAAAACGGAAAAAACGGAATTTAGAAAAAAATTTAACGGAATTTGGGAAAAAATAAAACTGATTTCATAGGGCCCTAGATAATGGAAGTTTGTATGTGTTGTAGTCATCTGTTATGTATATAAGCCTATTCTAAATATTAGTGAGCTGCTTTACCATGTACTGCTTACATAGGCAGCTGCGTTCTAATTTAAAATTAACGTCATAAAAAACAGTTTTAAAACACTTTACATTGGCAAATTCATCTTTGTTGCTGAAATAGCACCCCGTTAGACCACAAAAGTCCAAATTTAAAGAGCCCATGAGAACAATTGTGGACATCAGTAGCCATCATTAAGCTTGTGTACTCCTAAAAGTTGACAAAAATAGCTTTTATAAGATAACTTGCACTCAGGAGCACAGGGGCGTCATGCATGAAATACTCATTATTTTTTGAGACTGGAGGAAATATCACGAGTGACTGGGACTTTATATTTAATGGGAGTTAATGTCGCTTTTTCATGTAGAGAAAATTTGACACACAGCATTTATATTAAGCCACAATAGCACTTATGTTTTATTTTTTTATATTTTTTTTCGTCTTTAAGGTTATTCGAAACATTCGGCCATTTTTCAACGCATACAACGTATATCATGAAACGTTATGTTCTCACTCAGTGATGGGAATAACGGCGATCATCTGCACCTTTATTGTTTTCTGTTACTGTTGATCTATAGTGGAATTGCCGCTACATGGATTATCCTCAAATGCTGTAGCCAGATAGGAGTAATTTTTAATTTACTCTATAACGTGTAGTCTATTAAACTATGGGATAAATTTAAACCTGTTATCTTATCAATTTCCCCCCCCTTTTTTATAAACACTAAATCAATGTTTAAGCACCACCACCAGTTAAGTTCAGTAACAGACAATATGAATTCATACTTGGATATTCTAATTACTAAAGAATCATGCATAATATCATATAAATGATTGATAAACATTAATAGTTTTTTGATTGTTATTTACAATGATTCTATTTAGTGTCCATTTCATTAATTTACATATTTAATATTTATCAAAGTTATTTGACAATTTAAAAAAAAAAAGTAACGAGTTACTTTCCCTGTGACAAATTAGTTACTTTTAAATGATAACTCAGTTACTAACTAAAGTTAATGTATAATATTAACTAAACATTGGTACAGTTAGTGTTGGCTCACTTCGCAACAAAACCCGCCAATGCATCAAAAATTATCATAGTTACACTAATATCACGTTATTGGGTCGCTTCAACCCGCGGACATGAAAAAAACACGGCAACAGTGTTAAAGAATTCCACGGTAACATAAACTAATTACTTTTTTAAAGATGGCAACTTGCGCAGACGCAGGCGAGTCACTTCCTCAAGCTCTACTCGCGGCAGAATTTAGAATGACAACAAACAAAGTATAAGTATCAGAGAAAGAAGAGCTTCATCTGACTCATTACAAGCAATACAGTAACAGACACACATTAATAAATTGACTTAGTCGAGCTCAAGCAGTTAAACAAGTACTGGCATTGTCATGTGATGCTAATTTATTGTTTTTATTTATTTAAATTTATTCTTCTAACATGTTTGGTTGGTAAAATAAATGTTGTAAAATTCAAATCAAGCGTCTTCCTCTGGATGTAGCTTTTTAGTATGTTATTGTCTTAAGGTACAATAATATAATAGATAACTGTTTGAAATTAATATACTGCTAGGTACAACATTGATTCATACATTTTCACTGACTAAAACTAGCTATACATCTGTACATATACTATATTCGTGACTAAAACTAGACTAAATGTCATCATTATTCGTCGACTAAAACTAGACGAAAATAGTCAGAATATAAGACGCCAGACTTTAGTTGATAATTCTGACTAGACTAAAAGAATGAACGTGACTAAAACTAATAAAAACTAAAATGACAGCTTCACACAAAGACTAGACTAAAACTAAAATTAAAACAGGCCGCCAAAAACAACACTAATTCATACACACCTGCACTCTGTTGTTTCTAACGAGAGAATTCGCCAGAAAGATGTATTCAGTCAGCGAGCGAGTGAAGAAAACACCGACATTTTAGCGATGACTCATCTGAACGCCTCTGATTGGTCATTGCATTCATAAGCTCATGACTGCAGTCCTGTTTTTAATATAGATACTAAAATTCAAAAAAGACAGCTTTCAATTTCAGTAGAATATGGCATTAGTATGTTGCTAAGCTAGCAACTCTATAATAAGCATTGTGGTCTAAAAGAAACATAGCAAATACAAATACAGTATTTGTGAGTATGGACACTATCTCAGGTGTGTATATTTGGGACTGTTAGGGTTAATAGTCTTCATTATTCACTGTGCATTCTTAATTCAGCAGCTCTCCACACTGTTGAATGGCCTGTGAGAGGGAGGCCCGTTCTCCTCATTCACACTGTGAAAGGAGAGAGTCTCTGAGTCGTTAGATCACAGGCCACCTACAAACCCTGTGTGCCTCTGGGGTCACCTGCAGGTCAACGGGGTCAAGTGATACTCACACCACATTCATCCCTTACTTAGAAGAGAAAGAGATTGAGGGAAGAGAAAGACCCCTTTCAAATCCTCAAACCTCAAACTATTAAAATAGGCTGTGTAACTCATCCTACACCATTAGTGCACATACATGATACATCAAATTGTTCAGCTTAAGGAGTCAAATAAGTAATTTTGTCTTGTTTTCCAGTAAAATAAATATTTATACTGTCTAAGTTGAATATACAGTATACATGCACAAACTGCACCAAGTCATTTTAGATTTATGCTTAAAATATGCCAATAACATATTTATCTATTTCTTTGTTTGTTTGTTTTGTTAGCTTTGGATCGGTAAAGAACTGCAGAGCACCCTAGCAACCACATAACAACAGAACAACCATCTAGAACATTCTAGCAAAGACTATAGATTACCCAAGATGTGTCACTCCAAGAATACCCAAGACGTGTCACTCGTATAGTTTTGAATGGGGAAAAATGCAACACTCAGTATGGTCGCTCTATCAAACAAAGCCCTGATTTCTGAGCAAAAGAGCCAATCCCTAATCGGTAAAGTCAGTGCGTCACTGCAGCTGCCATTAGAAGCATAGATACTGTATATATACATATCTATGGTTAGAGGTCCCGGTTGCTATAGAAACAGTCAGCGTTCCGAGACATGTGCCTAGGCTGCGCATGCGCACTGGCTGGTCTAGCCTGAGAAATAAGCTTTTTTAACACTATTTGAGCAAAATAAACTTTTATGATACATTTGTTGTCAGATTTCATTGGTGATTTCAAATATGAAATTTAATCGTAAGTTTTGCAAAGTTTTGGAGTTTTCCAAAACTGTTTTCCGTTCAAAGAGATAGGAGCTGCACTTGCAAGCCCGAGAGACATTTCAAAGATGGCCGCCAAGTGAGATGACTTGCCTTAAAGGGACTTTGATTCTAGCAACCACACAGAAACCAGCACCCTGGCAACCACCCAAAACACCCTAGCAACCACATAGCAACATAAAAACAACCGCACAGGACTTCTTAGCAACTGTTTAACAGTGCCTTAGCAACCACCCAGAACACCCTAGCATTGTGGCAGCCAGTTTTCTTGGAAAGTGGGGGAAAAAATGTGGTGATTGAGCACTGGACATTTATGCATCTTATTTTTAAGCTTGACTGGCATTTTGAAAGTTTTAGTCATTTCTTGGATTTCCTCATGTTGATGGAGTAATAAATTAGGGCGTTGACGTTTGTAACCAGAGAGGACGATTTACCCAGTGAAAATGTCGGACTGGGCTCCATCTTGTTTTTTAATTAACATTATATTGCACAGGTGTTGAGGACAGTTGTGACTTCTGACATTAGTGTCTGGCTATTAATACCCAGCATGTGACCTTCGGGAAGCTGGCGTTCACTGTGGAGCTGACAGATTCATGGCTCTGTTGCCCTGAATAAGGTTGTCACATATTTTTAAGTGCTTGAAACAGGTCCAGGGTGCCATAAACCTCAGACATTTTAATTCAGGCTGAACTGTAAGTCAGAATTTGCCGTATAAACGTTGGCCCTTGAATAATACAGACAAGGCTAATAGCTGGGATTAAAGCATTACTTGGACTTATTCAAGCATGATAACATCCCATAGCAGCCATCAAGTTTCACCCTGTGTAAACCATAAATTCCAAATGATGTGAAGTCATGAGGTGAAATCACAGTAGTAACTCCGTTGCGACCGAAACTCCGGAGCTCACGTTGTGTCTCGCAACTCGGTTCGTGAGAAGGATGTGTCTGGTTATTGTGTTTGATCAGCACGCTCTGGACTGTGGGTTGCATTGAGGGACAGCGAAAGGAGGGTAGGGTTACGGCACCACCGCTGCTCTATTGACAGGGAAGGGTGGATGTGAGCCAGTCTGCCCTCTCTGCAGGTGTTGCAGAGGTGCGGATTTCTTTCCAGCCTCCGTCCGCCTCTGCCAGACGGGCCAGAGGCTGCCAAACAAATGCTGAGATACAAGCTGACAACAATAAGCTATTCTTGAGGCTTTCTTCCTCTCCTAGTCACAAGTCACCAATGTAACCCTGCACTCTGACGCGGGATAAAATAATATCTCTGAATCACCTGATATTGGCAGCGGGAACAGTAGCCTGCCGGTGGCACAATAGCCGCTGCCTGGTCGCGTTTGCTTGCCAGCTGGAAGCAACAGTCGACGGGCTTGTTTAAGGTAATGTGATAAGTGGGTTGCTCCTACTTTCATCACACCTCTTCCAAAAGCACAAGGGATCTAGGCCTTTTCTCAGCTGTAAAGCAAGACGCAGCCGTTAAATCAGATAGGTTTACCATATCCTGTCATAACTCATCAGACTTCCAGACAGCTCCGTAGACATTGAAACGGTGACACGTCCCTACAAAACACTTCATGTTTTTGTAATTTTTTCCCAGCTGTAGTTAGTTTCAAGTCACTCAAATAAACCTTCCTTGATACACGTCTTGGAAATGCTTCTAAAAGGTTGCATGTGCTATCACGGGGGAAAAAAGAGAGAGAAAGAAAATAATGCCACGGACTAGACATAGACGTTTTCTCTGATTAGAAAAAAAGAAGCTTCTGACGACTTTCATCAGTTTGCAGCACTGTTTTTTGGGGCAATCCTGGATGTCATTCATGTCAGGACGGGCTGACACCTGTCTGGTGTGTGGGGCTGGTCTGAGCTCTCTGTGTGTCTGTCAGGCGCTTGAGAGACTGTTTGTTTCCAGGCCGCTTTTGGGCCAGACGCCTTGCTGGCGCTCCAGGCCATGACCAGCCTTTGAGCTCATCATGCCAGACATGACAGGCCTCCATCTCTTTGGTGTTGAGAGTGAGTACGCTCTGTAGCCCAGTGGGGGAACCGTTTCAAAATGGCGGCTGACTTTTTTTCATCCAGCTTCTCTTGAACTGCACATCACAGGGAAGATCAATATTGTCTGTGCTAATATGCGCGGGGTGATTCTCTGGTAAGTTCGGCGAAAACTTGTAAACATCCACCTTCACTGTATACTACACTGCTTCTAGATACGTGTAGTATAGGAATCAGTGCACTACATTTGCAGAAGGCAAATTAAGGATCTATCTCCTTTTTATTATTTAGCGTTCTCTTTTTACTTCTGTTGTCTGATGTGTTTCCAAGTTCCTTGCGTAAAAAAAAAAAAGAAACACGTGGGACAGGACTTGATTTTCTGGAATTGGTTGGATCATGAGAAGTGACTTGTTACATACTAGAATTAATGTGATTTTGATAGTTCTATATTTATTATTTTACTACTTCTTTGTAAATGCTGCTTCTGATGAACCATTCACAAAACAGGAGTGTGAACAGCAATGTTAAAGTACACAGTTAATTTTGATTCATTGTTATTTTTACCAAATCTGCATAAAATACTATGAATAGTATTACATGTGCTCAAGTTGTGATGAAACTGAAGTAGTGACAGATCCTTTCTTCCTGATTGTACATCCAATTGATTGGAAAAAAATGAAGTAAATCAATAAAAATAAAATAAGTGAAATGCATGCATGGATGAATTGTTCACAATAAGATCAATAACATTTAGAAAACAGATATGGTGAAATTTGAATTCATGCTGACTTTAAAAGTAATTGTAATGAATAATTTAGGTTTGTTACACATAAAATATGCACTAACAGGTCTATTTGCACAGTTTACGTCAGAAAGCATCTTGACCTTTCCATTCCGTCTTTGTTTATTCCATTCATCCATCTAGTTTTTATTTACTAACCTGTGCTGTCTTTGATTAGTCATATAATCTCTTGAACACGGAGGGATATCTATGTCATGACATAGGCTGGCAAACTTGCCATCGGTATCACGTTTTGAAGGCATCTGCTTGCCTGTCTTGTGAAAGGAGATATAGTGATGGTTTCATATTCTAACTCAAGATTAATGTGGTTTTTTACAGCCTGCTGGGAGCTGCAATTGTACATGTCACTATAACATAATATCTGGACTCTAAAGATATGACTATTCATTTTAATGGCCTTTTTGACTCACAATTGAACATTACAATGCATACTACTCGTCTCAGAGCTCACTCATCACTCATTATGATGTCAAATCATCATAATGCACGATTCCATGGAAGTTCATGCCCAGTAGAGCTTGCTGTTAATCAACTTCCTTGTTTTTTTCCTATTAGATCCGAAGGAATTTGACAAGTGGTGGCTTCTGTTTCAAGTCACTATCTATATGATACACAGTTCAGAACCCATTTTACTTCTGTAATGTCAAATATTTCTATGTGAAACAAATTAGTTTAAGATTTTTGTAACAGGGAATATTGTAGAAAGAAATCTAACCTCTGTTTCATGACTGTAACCCATCCATTTTCCCAGTTCAGTATTTTCCATATTTCCATAAAGCCAGGTTTGACTGGTCACTGACCCGACACATTTTGCCTCTTTGAACACTCTTGTTTATCTTCAAATAAACAAATCTTTAACTGAATAATAGGCTTACACGAAATGTCTCACTCAGATCAAATGCTCTGCGTTATTTTTCTTTGAGTTATTGTTGGATAAATGGGGGCCATCGCTGGCCGGTACAAATATTTTCAGTTAGATAATCCAGTAATGTTTCGCTTTGCACTTTGTACAAACACACAGCTCTGTTTGAGGCCAGCTGCACATGACCAGAATGCTTTGTGGGAGCAGAGTTTGATTAAACAGAGCGGGTAATAGCCATGAGCTCATGACGTGTGGTTTACATCATTTATTTACACATTCCTTCATAGTGGCTCTTTGCTCTTTCACGTTGTCAATTTTATTCACATTAAGAGATGAAAACTCATTTATTTAGCAATAAGGTGCTTGCACTTTTGGACACGTCTTAATAGATTTGTGTTATTCTGCTTTCTTGCAAATAACTTTATATAAACTTAATAAATATCTGCATGCCCACTTATACCGTTTAAAAGTTTGGGGTCAGTACTTTTTTTCTTAAGAAAATAAAACCTTTTCAGCAACGATATTAAATTAATCAAAAGTAAAAGTAAAGGCATTTATAATATTACCAATAACAACAACAACAACAACAACAAAAACATGCTGTTCATTGAATTTTCTATTCATAAAAGAATCCTTTCACACACATGCACATAATTTTCACTCACATGCACGCACATACAAAACAAAACAATACAAAACTATATATATCTATAGTACCACAACTGTTTTCAGCACTGATCTTGAGCACCTTGTCAGCATATTAGAATAATTTCTGAAGGATCATGTGACACTGACTGGAGTAATGATGCTGAAAATTCAGCTTTACTATCAGAGGAATAAATTATATTTTAAAACATATTAAGTAGAATACAGTTATTTTAAATTGTATAATATCTAATAATAATATTTTATTTTAATAAATGTTTTTTATGAATTTTGATCGAATCATCGTCAACCTCTGAACTTCAATGAGCAATGTTTTAGCTGTCAATAGAAAATATTAATATTGTTATAAAATTAGCTTTTTACTACAAATAAATATATCACTTCAACAGTAAACAAATATTAATGTAATTTTAAATTGTTAAATGCATTTGAGAAGGTCAAGTCATTTAAAACTTTTAATAGCAAATTTATTTTGTTAAATATTAGTTTGATTATTAAATATGAGTTTATTAATCCTAATAATTCTCACAAAAAAAATCTGAAAGAAAAACACCAATTTTGAACATTATGAACTGATTGTTGTGCAGTGACATACAGTACAGCCTTTGAACATGTATTTAGCATCATAAATCTTATTATATTGTGTATTTTTGCTGTATTGACCATCCTGATTGTCAGCATCCTGGACGTTGTTATATATTTACTTTTAATGCATGTCCGTTTAAAATGTTGTCCCCTCAGGGCTATACACCACGAGAAGCGTGTTTAGGGCATCTCTGCTGTGTGTTTTTGTGGTGTTATGTCACCCCCTCTCAGGCTGTTTGTTTAACGCTGCCTGCAGGCCCGAGCGGCACGGATTGTGACCTCAGCGAATTTCCACAGTGCATGTCACAACGAGGCCACGCCGCTGCAGGTATATGTGTGCCGCCACGCTGCGTCTCTGATCTATACTCGCCCACACAGCCGAAGAGGCCACAGCCGCTGCTATATCCACTCTCACAGATTATGCTCCGTGCCCGGCAGAGCCAGATAAGGATGAAATAACCAAGCGTATTCTCTAGCACGTTGCTGTGTAAACATCTGTGTTTTACCTGTCATTTCCCCCTGAGAGCTGTCTCATTTCCTTTATCTCACAGCGCTCAGCGTTCTGCATGAAATTTGATCCTGCCCTTTCTCCTGCTCTACATGAATGCCATTTTGTCAAACAGGGAAGACATTCTTCATGGGATGAGTCGTTTAACATTTGTTAAATGTGGCATTCACTGGTGTGGTGGACCGCGGTTTAAATCAGCACTTATTACTGTGATTTGAAGAGGCTTGTCTGCTCGGCTTTGCCGTAGGTGAGAACATGCGCCGTAGCTCTTGTTTTGCTCAGCGGTGTTGTTTACACATTCATTAGCAGGCTTTGGTTTCAGCCGACATTCAGAGACTTATCGTGGTGCTTCATCACACATATATATCCATGACAACATAAGTGCCTTCAGGAAGAGTCTGCTGCTCCACCCTCACAGATACTGGGTGGTCCAGCAGTGGCCTTTCTGGAGAGCAGACTCCTGGTTTTGACTGCCGTTAAGGGATCTTATCAGGTCACATCAGCGTAGCGCACGTCCCTAATGTGGAACATCAAAAGAGCTCTTCAAATCAAGGATTCTCAACATTATGATCCTCATGATCCATTTCTACAATTACTTTAAGGCGGTGTTATTTAGATTACCATTATAGTTTTTATTCATAGCTTTCATTTTTATATTTTCTTTTTATTGTAATTTTTGTTAAGCTTTACTATTTTTTTTTTAAGTTTTAGTATTTTTTTCCTATTATGTCTATATAGTTTTTGTTATATGCATGTCAGTTTTAGTTATTTTAGTACATCAATTTAATAATTTGACTTCATTTGATTTTGACTTCGTTATATGGACAAAAAATGTTTGGTCACACATTTTTTTTAAGGGCCAGTTCTCATTATTAACCAACTAGTAACTACAACCTTAGCCTCAATAAATTAGAATAGTTAGTAAAATCAAATAGTTAGTAAGGTAGTTGTTAGGTTTAGGTATTGGGTAGGATTAAGGATGTAGAATATGGTCAAGCAGAATATGTGATTTAAGTACTAATAAACAGCCAATATGCAAGAAATATGAATGCTAATAAGCAAATAGGTCTCTATACTAAAGTGTTGCCAAACGTTCTTTAACATAACTTCTTTCATGTTCCAGAGAGGAACATAAGTACAGATTTGGAACTTTTTTTGAATTTTATTTTTACATACAAGATAAACTACATATTTAAGATGCAGGTAAAAATGCTGCTCAAATGTTAAAACTATACCATACCATAAATACAGTGAAACCCCAAGGTTGAGAACCTGTGTTTTAAGTCATGGCTGCCGTGGCTGTTGTTGCTGTTGTTCTTTTAAAGAGTCTGCTAAATACAGATCAGCTGTCGATGGAGCCAGGGCTCTGACAGGCACTCTTCTTACTTTCTCTCTCTCTTCCTGTCTCTCACCCACCAATTCTCTCCCCCTCCACCTAAGAATGGGCTGTGCCTCCGGGGGCCACATCACTTACCTGCTGACACACAGGACATGATTGATGAGCAGCCTCGGGCGCTGGAGTCGACTTTGTCAGCTGCTCATAATTTATACATCTTATCTCTGTCAGAAGAAAAGACGGAGCATGGCGTATGGAAATGAAAACACGGGCCTTGTTTAGGCTTCCAGTATGCACGGCACACGAATCTAAAGAACTTTGATTGCTATCTGCCCTCTCCCTCATCGGGCCCTAAAGTGTCCAGGCCCTGTGCATACTCTCCGTATGTCTCTGCTTTCTGTGCTGGACAAGTGATTCTCGACTGACAGCGGTTGCCACAGTTTTCATCCGAAACCAGCTTTGGACATGTTGGAGTGGACGTTACCACAAAATTATGCCTCTCAGCATCTTCAAATGAAAAAGACATGCTGCTGAGAACCCTTCTGTTGAGGGTTCCTTTCTGTCAAACGTTTATAATGTAGAGGCATTTAATCTTTAAGCACAAAAATGGAAATGAATGGTTGCGAGATGCATTCTTGTAGGTTCAGCCTGTTCTGTTACTGACCACTGTGTATACAAACTGTATTTCTTTTCTGTACTGTATTTATATATATATATATATATATATGTATGTGTGTGTGTGTGTGTGTGTAATTATATTGTTAGTGCTGTCAAACGATTAATCGCATCCAAAATAAAAGTATTTGTTTACATATTATGTGTGTGTACTATGTATATTTATTATGTATATATAAACATACCCATGCATGTATATATTTAAGAAAAATGTACATTTATATATTAAATAAATTTACACACATAATATAAATTACATGAATATAAATATATACTGTATGTGCCTGTGTTTATATATACATAAATATACACAGTATATTATTATTGCAATGTTAACATATTAGATTTTTTTCTAATTTAAATAAAGTTAATATTTAAAACATTTTTGTTATTATTATTATTATGATTATGGTCATATTGAATGGAAGGTTTTTTTTCGTATTTATGCCGGCAAGACGAGTGAAATCTGCATTTATACTTTCTCCGTTGGCCTTCTGATGTCATATAATGGAATCCTTATTTATCATTTGACTCTAACAATGCATGTATTAATTTTCTTCTATTCACAAAGCTTTAAGAGTCAGTACACCTAGTCAAAATTAAACCCAAAAAGCAGAAGTGCAAACTGCGTCTCCAATGATGTCGCGTCATCTTTTCAACACTTGTTTTCTCTAGTTTGTCAGTCTTATTGTCAGATCACTCATCCGTAACTTGTTATTTTAATTCTGATGACAGATGAGTGACGCTCCAGTAGACATCGCAGCCAGGCACCCTTCAAACCCATTGTGTGCTTGTTTGCAGGAGGTACATAAAAATAGTCACACTGTGAATGAAGCCAAACACATTTGCACATAGGTACGACACAGCTGACCTGATCTAATAAAATTAATTCTGCTTAACAGAACTTCTCTTAACCGATCGCTATTAATTGTTTGAGGTTGAATGTCATGTCAGATGAGCTTTAAACTGACTTGACTTCTCGTGTCTTGTTTACTGACTAACAGCATAGCTGAATTGGAAAGTTTAAAACACTCAGCTGTAATCATTCTTCAATTCTTTAGATGTGCTTATTTATCGCTCGCTCAAACCCTTTCTTCTTCAATATTGTGCTCCACCGTTTTTTTTATTTTATTTAAAGAAAGACTTGTTTTTGGTAGCGTGACTAGCAAAACAGCTTTGATTTCATAACCCCTTCCCGCTATTGATCTTTTGTCATAGATAAAAGAACTTTCCTGAAATCATGCATTTTTCATGCCGATATCAATGGGTTCAATTGAAGTGTTTGTATTTGGCGCTAAGGTTTGCTTAAAGCTATACTTAGCAATGCTGTCTGTTTTGCTCTATTGATTCAGTAGTTTTGTATCTTGGATATTGGAGGCACTAGTCCCTTGACATCACTTTACTTTGCCTTTGATCAACATAATAGCTCTGAGCAAGAGTGTAGAATCAAGTAAATTAGACTAATTATGAAGTTTTAGGAAGATAGCGTATTGTGTATTGCATTAAATTTTAAAGAGATTCAAGCAGTCCTCAGAAAATGTGTGTCTGAGGAATATTGTTTGAGACCTGCTCATAACGCATGCTTGATGTTCTCATGAACTACACGCTCAACCGCAAAACTCATTTAACCCGCCTCACTATCAAATAGATGATATTATTAGATCATAGAGGTTTTGAGACACATTAATGCCAGTTGTGAAAGATAATTTTCAGTAATGGAGTTATTTTTGGCATTTTGCGGGAAAAACAATCTGAATGTGTTAATATTGATTGACAGACTTACAGTTTCATCTGCAATTTGCATGATGAGTTCTTTAGTGTAAATAATGCATAATGTTTCACATTAATACATCTGTTTACATAGTGCTGAAATAATAGATTGGCACAATTCAGTTTTAGCTCTTTAGTTGTTAATTAACACACACACTTTTTTTTAAGTTATCCTATATTTTAAGGTATCCAGATTTTTGGGAAAGCAGACAATGTTCAAAGACAGCTACTTTTTTCATTGTGGAGCAGTGAAGCTGTTAATAATTTTGACATGATGAACACATTGGGAAAGTTCACACACAAATAGGTGACAGACATATCAAAAAGCGTATTGCTGGCACCTTCTGCTCAGTTGATTGAGTTCTTTATTCTTCTCCTCTGCAAAGAAACGTAACATCTCAGATGCTGCTTCCAGCTACGGTCATGTAATTTTTTCCTTTATTCACCGAATTATCTTTTTTCATGTAACATGAGGGAAACCGGTGCTAGTCGCAGTTTTTATTTGCAAGTGTTTGGTGTGTTACAAGGGTTTGTTTAGCTGCAAAATAAATAAAACTAATTAACAATGTGTTATAGAACAAATTAAAACAAACATATGACAAGTAACCACAATAAAAATACGACATTTTGTGATAATTCACTCGTCCTGATAACACAGCTGACTCTTACCTGAATACATGCTGGTATGGTTTTATTGCATATTTTCCATTTTCATCTAAGAGTTAGTGCAAAAAAATATTAGTTTACAGAAATGGTCCTAATTCATGACAGTAGGCGTTTGAAAGCAACATCTAAGAAAATGAGCATTTGTGTAATTGGAGTTAAATATAATTCTGCCGTTAGTTAGTAATTGTCTGAAAGTGTTAACATTTAATTTTGTGCCACATTTATGAGAAAGTCATTGTGCCGTATAGGCTTGTCCTCAAGACTACAGGACCAATTTAAGACTAGCCCCCACAGGAAATAATTCCGAAATGATGTTGTTGCAGAGGCGGCGGCTGCTTTTGTTGTCAGGTGTTAAATAACACTTTGGACCAAGGACAGCCAAATGACAGAGTCCTCTCTGGGAGAATCTAAAAAGAGGAAAAATATAGTGCAGAGAGGCAGGAAGGACTCCTCAAAGAGGTGACCATCAGCACAGCACTGAGATGTTTGGCAGCACACTGCTGCCATGGTGTAATTGGAGAGAAAACATATATGGGTGCAAATTACCCCCTGTCAGTGACATTAAAAGGAGAACCGCTGATGTCTGAGCAAGAGGGAGCGGGAAAAGAGAGAACGAGAACGAGCGGGCGGGGAGAAAAGTGGAGGCTAAGTAAAAAGCAGATCAAATGGAAACATGGCGGGAGCGAGAGAGCACATGAAAATATTTCAGATAATTGTTAGCCGATCGGTCAGACGGTGTGCTGTTTGCGAAAGCAGACAAAAAAGAGTTAGGAAAACAGATGTTTTGTTGTTTGGAGGTGCTGTGATTGATTTGTCACATTTTCAATGCATGTACATTTAAAAGGGACAAAAAGGAAACATTAAAGCAGACGGAGGCAGCACAGCCACTCATCTGATGTGATGTGTGTACTTAAGAGCCGAACATGCATGCTGGTGGCAGAGGTGATCAAAGCATTCCCTATCATTAGAAGCAGATAGCCTGTGCCTTCAGCTTTCAGCTCAGCCCAGTGACCAAGAGCTGTCAGAGAACGAGCTGGAATGTATGACGATATCAACTTCAATGGAAGCTGCAGCCGTGATCTTGGCCCAGAAGTAGAAGCAGACAGAATCGCTGGGCTTTTGCTGCGTTTTCTGTGCTGGTTTTGGTCTTCAGAAGGAATTTTGAAATGGTAAACAGAACTGAGAATATATTGTTGGTGGCTGGGAGTATTAGCAACATATGTATAAAGTGTTGTGGATTTTTCACTTCCAGTTTAGTTTGAATTTAATGGAAATCTGCACAGTTCAGGGCACAGATTCTGTGTGGACATGTCTATAAGTCGTGGAAAAAACAAAACCAGAGATTTAACTACGTCTACACCAGGAATAGTTCATCCAAAAATGTTATAGCAACTTATTTTCCAAGGAAAAAAAAAAACAATGTCATGATTTAAAAAAATAATATTAATAATGATCATGAAGTTTCATTGAGGTTATTCAATTTTGCCAAAATTAAATGACCTTGGCATGCCATAATGTCAAACAGGTTAAAATAACATATTATTTTAATGTTTATTTACCTTGACAGTTGTTAGTGTATACAGGGGTCTTCTCCATGAAATCATTTCCTTGTCACATCTCCTGCATGTTGGTTATACCATTGAATTTGAATTGATGGAGGGAAAAATCTGGCATTATTATTGTACAACACAACTGCTTCTTTAAAATAAATAATAAAAGATTATGGCTTTTATAGGAGTACTGTATCTTGAAAAAAAATACTGACATCCTCCATGGCTCCTCTCAGTATGCTCAAGTAAGATACAGCATAATGTCGATTTGTGTTAAAAAAAAAAAAGAACAATGAATGAAGTTAAAGACCTACAGTCACACCATATGGACATATTTTCTGATACCTTTCGTGTGTTTTTCATCTTTTTTTTTTTACACTTGAAATGCCTATGTAGAAAATAAATTATTTCAAATGTATGAATATTCACTGATGAATGAAAGCCATACAGGACTGAAAGCACATGAGCATAGTCATCATGCATAAATTATGGCGGAATTTTCAATTAAGTGTTAGCTGTGCCTTTAAGAGATTTTTAAACTAAACAACTGCTGTTTCCTGTTTTGTTTTGGGAGGAAAAATCCACACAGCTCATTCTAGGCCCTTCCCATGATCTGAGTCTGGCACTAACAGTCCCAGCGAGGGCCCCCTGCCGGGGCATTTACTGCAGGCTCAGTCTTTCTTTGTTTACCCACAAAATCACTCAAAAAGCAAGTCAATGTTTGGCACGGCTCTCGGAGGAAAACTCCAAACTATTCGCCGCAGTGACGTGGGTTTCTTTTTGGCCCCCAGTTTTAGTTTTTTTCCTCTCTCTCTCTTCTCACACCTCTCAGCAGAACGTCACTGAAGATTGTTTTCCTCTCGTGGCGCATCGGCGCGTCTGAAGGCGAGCCTGACCCCCGCTCTCAGCCGAGCGTGTCAAAATGTTAATGAGGAGCTTGCAAAGCAGTGAGGGGTTAAATAAAGTCTTCATAAGCTGTCAGTTAACATTTATTTATTTATTTACGTGCAATGTTTTGCCACTTTCCTCAATTATATCCCCGGACAGAGCTTGTCTTGTTTTTTCGGCAGCTGTGCGGGCGGCCATTGTCTGGGCTCAGATTGCTGCTTTAGCTCGCCAGCCACCCTCATTAATCATCCCTTCAGACTATTTATAAAGCGGGAGCCGCCGCACCATTGGCTTTTGTCATCGTGGCACCCCGTTTGGTGCCGAGAGGAGGCCTAATTATTAACTGTTAAAATGACAGTCAGCGCCGTTCTGTCAGCTGCACAGACTGACAGGTAGACGGAGGGGAAGGCCACGAAACAGCAGCGAGCAACCTGACCCATTTTTTCTCTCCGAACATCCCTGCAAACAGCTTCCTCTTTTTGTCTTTCTCAGCTGTCTGCTATCTAGCGAGCAAACAGATGCCGCCGCACTCTGAGGTAGATGATAGATGGCATTATGTTTCATTTGAGCTTGATGATAGCAAGAATTGTTGGGCTTGTTTATTGTTTGACAGGTGAAAGTAAGAGCGAGTTAGTTTAGAAATGTAAATGGACTACGTCTCAAAATAGATGCATCGCTGCAATTAGCGCTTGATTCGTCTGACAGTCGCAATTTCGCTCTATTGTATAGACGGTGTCGTATTTGAGCGAGAACGGTGTCATCCTCTCTTGAGTTGCCAATAGTGTCACAATAAACTCACAACATCATTTAGACAGCACAATGACTGTCAATCAAACTACAATCACTTATCAAAAACCGTGATGGCGGTGGCGCAGGTAAACGCCGGAATCGCGCCGGCTGCGTCCTGACGGTTTTAAGAAACGGAGTGGACCAATGAGTGAAAGATTGCCGGGGAATGTGAGCAGGATCTCTCCTCTGCTGAATGACAGTCTTTGTTATTTGTCTTTTGACACCATGGCAGACAGCTATCAGGAAGAAAGAGAACTCACTGCGAGCTGGTAAAAAAAATATAATAAATAAATAAATAAAAATAAGGAAAAAAAAATTGAGAGTCAGACTTTTTTCTCTCCTCCCCTCTCTCAAGCTTGAGATCCCCAAATAATGAAAGGGATCAAGTTGCTGTCACTGTCACAGAACAAACATAAACTTTTCTGGCACCTAATAAATAGGCAGCGTGGCATTGTTTTCAGAGCCAGACAGGTGTGTCTGGTACACTGCTGATGCCTTCTATTATTCTGCTGGGGAAGCGTGTTTGCTTTCTTGTCATATATTGTCACACATCTCTCTCCTGAGAGGAGGGCGGCTTGAAAGATGGCCAACAGTAATTATACAGATGCCTCCTGAAGCTGCCTCGTGTTTTGTTTCGTCTCTGTTAGCAGCCAAACTGTTAACTCGCAGCCGTATTTCACACGCTGTAGAGTGGAATGGACATATGTTGATCTGTTTTTTGTATTTTTTTTCTTTTCCCTGCTTTTACTTTTCCCGTAGCCTTTTAATTGGATGTTGATGGCTAGCTCATTAGCTGGTTTCTGCCACGGGGAGGAGGCCCAAAGCACGGGTTACTCATCGCCTCGGCGCAGTTAAAAGCCCTGATCCTAATGCGGGTGATGACATTATTTGCACCTGAATGGCAGGTACATCAACATCTCCTTGTCAGCATCTGAAAAGGATGACAGTCGAAGCCTTTGTTCTTCCCACAGCCCACTTGGGGCTTTGACAGCCTGTTGATGGATATTATCATTCTTAATGTCAGTAAATAGTGCCATGCCAGATAGGGGATCTGTTTCCCTTCAGTTCTCCAGTGTTCATTTATCTTGCAGCGGTTCTGGCACATTCCGGAATGAGAGCCGGATGTGGGCGACGACTTCACATTGAGGGAATATTTATTCTGCGTTTGTGTTTTGTCTCTAGTAGGACATGGTGACAGACTAGCAGCGTAGCCATTTTTTTTATAGATTTGGGCCACGTCTGATAGACATTGTTGTCGTGGTTGTTATTCGAGCTGTTTGAATAAACACCAAGAGTGACACATTTCTTAGGGAGCTAGATTTCTTCACATGATCGGCCCTTACAAAAATGTGGTGATTGTGTCAGATGGTAATACCGTGGTAGTGTTTCCTAAGGATTTTGTAAATGGCAACTATTGTCATTATCTTTGGCTACTTTTGTTTAATTTTTGCTAACTTTTCTAACATTTTTAGTCGGACATAATAACTTTCCATTTAGCGAAGAAGTGAATATTCTGAGTACACACACACATACACTACTGTTGAAAAGGGGGCAGATTTTTTTTTTTTTTTTTTTTAAAGAAGCTCACCAAGGCTGCATTTATTCATTTAATTGATCCGAAATACAGTAGTATTATGAAATATTATTACAATTTAAAATTTCCTGTTTAAATGTCTTTTATTCTCTTGATTGCTAAAGCTGAATTTGTAAACTGATAACTATTGTGCTGCTTCACTGTTTCCGCATTAAGCAGTTTTTTTTCAAGATTTTTTGATGAACAGAAAATTGAGCAGAATTTATTTGAAAGATTATTTTGTAACAATTTAAAACTAACGTTTAAAAGTGTAACTTTTGATTAGATTAGTGCATCGTTCCTGAATAAAACTGTTAATTTTTACATAAATTCTATGTCAGTGTGTATCGGTGTGCATTTAATATTCAAGCCTTACTTAAACATGCTTTTTTATTATATAACAAAATATCAAAGACATTTGATATTTAAATACAAATATAGCACATTTTGTTTACAAACACTTTTCAAGCAAAACACTTCACTAAAAGAACTTTGTTAGGTTTCAAATATTACTGTATTTCAGAAAATGTGCATGATACTGATGCTATGATATTAGTAAATTACATGGTATTGTTATTGTACATGTAAAAAAAAAAAAGCCTCCAAAGTATTGCTATCATAGTTCCATAGTCTTTTGTTGCTACTTTTTCCCCTGTTGTTTCCAGAGATTTAGATCAGTTGTACGTGAGCGTAGGTCAGAGAGTCGTGGGACTTGCCTAGTCTGTCTGCCTGCCATGCAAAGTGAGTCTGCTGTCTGTGGTCCGTCCTGCTGTCGTACCCTCCTTCTCGATGTCTCTCTTCCTCCTCAACATTAAGTTGACAGAGCAGCTCATATCCTGCACAGAGATGATAGATACGTCATGTCTGTGAGAAATGTGTTTGTCTTCCGCAGGTGCTCGGGCATCCTTCTTCTCCGAGCAGACGGTGCACATGACACTTTTCGACACTCTTCTCAGATAGTGATTTGGCATGAAGGCATTATCAAAGGGGGATCTTTCACATGCAATTATGGCAGAAAATAAAGGTGATGAAGTGTGCAGTAGAGAGGGAAGCAGCGGATCAAAAGGCTCTTGTGAGCTCTGATTAGAGTAAGAGGCCACTGCTCATCCCTGGGAATTCCACAGGTCTAGCTCGAACACCGGCGGACAAGATAATGAAGGCGTTGAGTGACACAGTCTGCTGATGAATGCATCTCATCTGACTCAGCCAGGGAAACAGACGGCTTGTTTAGGGTGGAGACAGGAAGAGAAGGCTCCATTATACTGGCCCGTTTGGTTTTTGCAGTTGCAAACTTATGAACATGACTGCGCTGCTACAGTACATGTCCTTTCTTGGTGAGCGCTTTCAGGTTATCAGTGATTATTTATTGATTTCATTTTGTGGCTTTATTTTTAATGTGAAAATAAAGGTTAACTGAAAACAATTGGAGAGACAGAAGAGCCTGGAGGAAAATTGTATTGCTCTTTCATAGCTCAATGGAGTTCCTTTTTCAAACACTTTGTATGAGATTTTCTCCTAAAATTCATTTAGAGAAGAAAGACTAGACATAAATGAGACTTCTGATGACTAAGAGTACAGAGCTTTGAAATGAATGTGGATATATAGTTCAGATAAATTGGTTTTGTAGGGTTTTAATGACAAATGTTTGAGTATTGCATACTGAAATCTCTGTTTGAGTGAAGACTTCAGTATCTTGTCAAATCTACGCACAGATTGAAACATGGTTGCGATACTGTATCTTCTGAAACACTAGATGAGACATATAATGCCACAACCATTGTGTTGCAGATCTAATATTATCATTGATAAGCAGTATATGCACTGCTATATAGTTGGATCTCGTTTCGTGTCAGATGATCTCAGTTCCTCACAGGGATCTTGAAGGTGAGTGTGTCTTCCTGCGGTTCTTCCAGTGATCTCCTCTGCATGCCCTCTCCTGGTTGTGCCCTGAGGCTCTTCTAACTGACAGCTGTCACTCTCCACTAGCTGTCCTCAATATAAACCTGTGCTCACGGTGAAGACATGTGAATGATGGATGCTCACACAGCTCTTTTGCGCCCTGGATGAACTCAGCTGACCGCATATTTGAAGCAGATCCTGAGGTTATCTTTCACTCAAGGACATCAGGAGACTCAGTGAAGAAGGAGCCTAACCTCTTGTAGCCAGACTGCTGACTGAAGTCTGGTCCACAATGCAGCTAATTTTTAATTTTATTCTAATCTATCCATCCATCATTCTGTCTGTCTGTCCATCCACCTCTCCATCTATCCATTCGTCCTTCCGTCTGTCTGTCCATCCATCCATCCATCGATCCACTATTCTATCTGCCGTTCTTTCCTTCGTTCCATCCATCATTCCATCCATTCATCTGTCCATCTGTCCATGCATCTGCCAATCCATCCATTTTTCCATCCAATGTTCTGTCTGGCTATCCATCATTCTTTCTGTCGTTCTATCTATCATTCTATCTATCGTTTTTTCTGTGTTTTTTTTCATTCTGTCATTCTATTATTCTGTTTTCTGTCTGTTTTAACGTTCAAACTTTAAGACATAGAGACTTTAATCTTTCTAATGATGCACAGTTTGTCCAGATCAAGTAAGAGTGTGATGTTTTAACGTGCTGTGAAAGTGAAACAACAATAATCTGAGGCCGTCGCCAATCTTTGTCAGTTAAGGGGTTAAATAATTAGTTTACTTACAGAATAAAAATTTCTTGATAATTGTCATCCAAGATGTTTATGTCTTTCTTTCTTCGACCGAAAATAAATTAAGGTTTTTGAAGATAACATTCCGGGATTTTTCTCTATATATGGAGAGAATCTATATATATATATATCTTCTATAGAATTCAATGAGACCTAACACGTTTAAGGTCCAAATTTTATCAATCGTTTCTCTAGATAAGACTCTTATTCCTCGGCTGGGATTGTGTAAGCCCTTTGAAGCTGCATTGAAATTGCAATTTGGGCCTTCAACCCGTTGGCTCCCATTGAAGTCCACTATATGGAGAAAAATCCTGGAATGTTTTCCTCAAAAACCTTAATTTCTTTTCGACTGAAGAAAGAAAGACATGTACATCTTAGATGACATGGGGGTGCATAAGTTATCAGGAAATTTTTAGTCTGGAAGCTAACTAATCCTTTAAACTTTTTTCTCAGATATGTCAAACAAGGCTTTAAACCAACATTCAAAGTTCTTGACAGACTTTGCTTTTCTAGCTCATTACTAGTTTATTTTGTTATTATGAATTGCAATTGCACTTTCTGTTCCAAAATTTAGTTCCTTTAAGCTTTTCAAATCCAATTACAATTCCTTCAAATCAAACTGAATTCAGGAATTGAAATACAACCCAAATCAGAAAAAGTTGGGACAGTATGGAAAACGTAAATAAAAAAAGAAAGTAGTGATTTCTAAATTTACTTTGACTTGTATTTCATTGCAGACAATATGAACACAAAATATTTCATGTTTTGTCTGGTCAACTTCATGTCATTTGTAAATATACATCCTTTCCTGTCATTCAGACCTGCAACACATTCCAAAAAAAGTTGGGACAGTAAAGCATTTACCACTTTGTAATGTTGCCATTCCTTTTCACAACACTTAAAAGACGTTTAGGGACTGAAGACACCAAGTGATGAAGTGTTTCAGGTGTAATTTTGTCCCATTCTTCCTGCAAACAAGTCTTAAGGTGGGCAACAGTACGGGGTCTTCGTTGTCGCATTTTGCGCTTCAAAATGCGCCACACATTCTCTATTGGAGACAGGTTGGGACTGCAGGCAGGCCAGTCAAGTACCCGTACCCTCTTCCTCCGCAGCCAGGACTTTGTAATGTGTGCAGAATGTGGTTTTGCATTGTCTTGTTGAAATATGCATGGACGTCCCTGGAAAATATGTCTTCTTGAAGGCAGCATATTGTGCTCCAAAATCTCTATGTACTTTTCAGCATTAATGGTGCCATCACAGAAGTGCAAGTTACCTTTGCCAAGGGCACTGACACAACCCCATACCATGACAGACCCTGGCTTTTGGACTTGTTGCTGGTAACAGTCTGGATGATCCTTTTCTTCTTTGGTCCGGAGCACACGGCGTCCATTCCTCCCAAAAAATACCTGAAATACTGATTCATCTGACCACAGTACACGTTTCCACTGTGTGATGGTCCATCCCAGATGCCTCCGAGCCCAGAGAAGTCGACGGCGCTTCTGGACACTGTTAACATAGGGCTTCCTTTTGGCACAGTACAGTTTTAACTGGCATTTGTGGATGTAACTACGTATTGTGGTACTTGACAAAGGTTTACCAAAGTAGTCCTGAGCCCATGTGGTGATATCGCTTATAGATGAATGACGATTCTTGATGCAGTGCCGCCTGAGGGATCGGAGATCACGGTTGTTCAGCTTAGGCTTGCGCCCTTGTCCTTTACGCACTGAAATTCCTCCAGATTCCTTGAATCTTTTAATTATGTTATGCACTGTTGAAGGTGAAATATCCAAATCTCTTCCTATCTTTCTTTGAGGAACATTGTTTTTAAACATTTCAATAATTTTCTCACGTATTTGTTGGCAAACTGGCGATCCTCGGCCCATCTTTGCTCCTAAAGGACTAGACCTTTCTTGGATGCTGCTTTTGTACCAAATCATAATTACAATCACCTGTTGACATCACCTGTTTCAAATCACATCATTATTTAACCAATTTACCTCATTACTAGCCCTAAATTGCTCCTGTCCCAACTTTTTTTGGAATGTGTTGCAGGTCTGAATGACAGGAAAGGATGTATATTTACAAATGACATGAAGTTGACCAGACAAAACATGAAATATTTTGTGTTCATATTGTCTGCAATGAAATACAAGTCAAAGTAAATTTAGAAATCACTACTTTCTTTTTTTTATTTGCATTTTCCATACTGTCCCAACTTTTTCTGATTTGGGGTTGTAGGATTCTCAGGCATTCTCAATTCAGTTCTGAATACTATGGTTCAGCACTAAGGCGACAATATCAGCCAGTGCTGGCCCATTTTTTTTAATTTTTTTTTTTTTGTCCATTGTGCATCAGTGAGTGAGTTTGTATCAGCAATGAGTTTGCTATTTGAAGCTGATACTAACACTTCACCTAGATGGGGACCCTCATGCCATCTTTGTGTCTACTTTAGTACAAATATATTTAGGACAAAAAAACATCCTCTAGAGTTCCCTTGGTAGCTCTAAAGGATCGTCAGAATGCGAAGAGTGTGTTCTTGTTGAGAAGTGTGAAGATGTTCAGAAGTGTCATCCTCTTATTGTGATTGTCACATGAGAACAAGCTGTCCAACACGATCGTTCTCGGTCAACCCATGAAAGCTTCAATAAACACTATTTACACCCTGTCCCTTCTACATATTGAAGGTGAAATAAAGTGATTGCCATTTAGGTTAGCTGGCTGACAAGAAAGGAAGAAGTGATACTAATTTGATACTAGCTATTCTGAATTGAGTGTTGAAAGTCATCCTTGTCAGGCTTCTTGAGAAAATTGACCATTTTTCATCATCGCAAGTTAGTTGTCAGAGCAATTCTCAGTTGTCAACAAAAAACAATTTGGCTTTTTAAAGAAGGAAGCACACACTTCAAAGGCACTGTAGGTGGGTGTGAGTGTATAGTGGGGTGAGGCGGAGGTTAGATGTGTCAGTGTTAAAGAGCATCAACCTGGCCATTACAGAATGTCAGAAAATGTGCTTAATTGGAAAAGATTCGGCCTCTTAGAAAGCCGATTTCCCCCTCTTTGTCAGCACAACAGAGAATGCGTAATTGTGTTGTATAATCCTTAGTGGCGTTGCCCTTTCATCTGGGTGAGGAGATCCGAAAAGAAGGATTTGCAGGCAAGACCTCCCATAGCTGCCAAGGCTGCCTGATCTTCATGCATGCTGAAGAGATTTCTGCCTGCCTAAACCTGATTCAGGTTAGAAATCCCTCTGGGGTCAGTGATCACCTTTCCCTGTTTCTAATTGTCGTATAGAGTAAAAATAAAAAGACACAGAGACAAAAGAGTTCACATAGAAAAAAATGGATTCCTGGCACCTTTAGAGACTCAATATAAAAAAAGTAAAGTAACCGGGTAAAGATGAAAGCACCAGACGTCACTGAAAATGAATGACTGCACTCTTACAAAATAATAGTTCTTTGTTGGTATCAGTGGTTCCATGAAGAACCTTTCAAATTAATTGAACCTTTAAATTGGACCAAAAAAGGTCCTTATGGTAAAAAAAACATTCTTCAATTTTAAAATAAATCAAGTTCTTTTAAGAACTGTTCACTGAAATGTTCCAAAATGATTCTATTGCCTCGTTACCTTCTTTTGGAACCTTTATTTGGTTTGTTTGTTACTATATATACTGCAAAAAAGTAAAGTACACTTCACAATCGTCAACATAGCCTAATACTGTTGAGATGAAATTTAGTAGAATCAGTGGATAATGTAAATAATGTTTGATCAATATGGGGTTTTCAGTCTGATTGAATATTTGTATATCTATGTGTGGATGTAAAGCTGATAATTTCCTTAATATCATCATAATATATTTATTAACTGCGTAGACTTACAATTCAGTGCAGTTTGACTGAATAAACACTGAAAGTGTCCTCCAGCTGTAAGGAGTGGATGCTTCCTGCCACAGGCCGGCTTAGAGATAAACACTCAGCTGTCTCACACACACACACAAAACAGCAAATTTCTCTCACGTTTCCTCAGAACATACATCACTTGTTTGTCCCCAGTGAGAAAGAGGAGAGTGATAGAGAGATGCGGATGAGCAGCAGGCTTGTGCTCGGGGGGAGTTTTTTTGGCCTGCTGGCCTGTGTTTGAAGTGAGCCACAGGCCCTGTGAGCAGCCCTGATCCCTGCATGGGGAATCACACCGGTCTCTGCAGGCTCCAGGCCACTAGCAGCAACAGCAGCTGCACAACAAAAAGAGGTGAAAAAAGAGAGGCCGTAATCTTAGATGTTCTTTCCTGATGGCTAGCGCTTTGACATCTGACATCGTCAAAGACAATAGACACCCCGGTAACTGTAATACTACCTGATGGAACATAGAGAGGATTATCTGCTTTTATTATACGTCTCGTTATTGTTTCTTCTCCTCATATTTCAGGTACTTTTTCATTCAACATTATGATGCCTAATCGCCAAGTTGTTTGGCCTAAAAAATGAATGGGTGTTTCTTCGACTATAGCCTTTTAGACCTGAAAGCACACATAATATTTTCATGCTTTTTATTTTTAATTTACAGTCATTTATTAAAATTTAACCATTTTAATGTCACAATGATACACGATAAAATAGTTTTGATTCTTGATTTTTCTTAGTGTTTATAGATTCTATTTCTTCTAAAGCTCTTTATTGAAAATTTGGTAACACTTTAGAATAGGGAACACTTATTCACTATTAACTACGACTTTTCCCTCAATAAATTCCTAATTTGCTACTTATTAATAGTTAGTAAGGTAGCTGATAAGTTTAGGTATTTGGTAGGATTAGGAATGTAGAGTAAGGTATTAATATGTGCTTAATTACTACTAATAAATGGCTAATAGTCTAGTAATATGCATGCTAATAAGCAACTAGTTAAGAGACCCTAAAATAAAGTGTTACCGAAAATGTTGTCTCCTAAGTTACCAAGTACACAAACAATTGGAATCAATAAATGTAATTAGAAGCAAATTATGGTGGAAATGATGTATACATTTTCACATTAATCTTGAAATATATGTATTTTGACTGGATTTTAGGTTATCAGTGAAAATGTTTAGATTTTTTTTTATTAATAAATGAAGAGCTTAATTTATTAAATTAATGTGAGCTTCATATAGCAAAATAAATGGAGTTGAAATCAAAAGACTAGTCATTTAATTCAAATAAATAGTTATTAATTTTAATAAGAATATTTGAATAAAAAAGGTAGTGAAAAGGCCTGTAGTTGAAATCCCAAAAAAGCAGGTCAGATGTCCCTTCTGTCTTTTTCTGTTTTGTCTTTTCTCCATGTGGAAGACAATATACTTTCCAGCTTTGTTTTCATCTATTACGCTTCACTGATGAAGAAGGTGGAGACAAATGACAACCAGGTGCTGTCCATCATGGTTAAGTCATGTTGTTTTACTGAACTGTCCGTGGAGTTTGACAGTTGTAATCTGTTGCTTATTCCACCGAATAGCGTGACCCCACACTCGAGCGGAGAGAGAGAGAGTTCGCCGTGTCAGTGTGAGGTCTGGTCCAGGGAAATGTTTGGGTCCAGATAAGCTTGTGCTTGACAAGAAACTCCAGATGCTTTTATATTACAAACTGTCATGTTGCAGGGGGACAGATAAAACCCAGGGATGGGACTGTGGACCCTCATCCAGCATGAGCAGACACAGCAGCGCAAGCAGATAAACCGTTTGCTGCAGATTTACTTATTGTTATTGTAGGTGGACTGTTGGTTGTGTGATCAGATCTTCATGTGCAATGTCACACCCTCTGGTCTGTGTTAATGGACTCTAAAGTAAATGACAGAAGGGTATGTGACAGTTTTGCATAACCAGACTTTTGACCTTAGGCAAATGTGGACCACATGGCCGCTTTTTCTGGCCAATAACTTGGAGAAGAGAAAAAAAAAAAACTTCAAAGAGCCTTATCCATTGTTCAATCACAAGTTCTGTTTCCAACAGGGTTATCATTAACTAAAACAAGAAAATAAATAAATAATAATAAAAATGGCAAAAGTACATCAAAATTGCTAAAACTTTACCTAAAATTAAAATGAAATAAGAAAATAAAATCTAATTTAAAATATTAACAAATACTACAATAGTATATCAATGATGCTAACAACCCTGGTTTCCGATGCTAGTTTAACGCAGCAGGAAACTCATTCTAATTATTTTGGGCCAATGCATTGAACATTGTATGACCTACTAAATCCTCTGGCTTACAGTAAATCTGACGTGTCTTGTCTTCGTCTGCCCAGTTCATTTCAGGGAGCGAACACGCACAGTAAAAGCCAGCTTGTAATGCTATAACTCATTATCTAAATGCAGTCACCGTCTAGACTCAACACTGATAAAAATACAAGGTAATCCACCTTGACTGTCACGCCCGCAACCAATTCATTAGTCCTCAGTGGTGAGCAGTGGGAGCTGACTCCACTCCTGTCTGAATTGGGTTTTCAATCTAAGCACTCGAGCCGTAACACGCTCTAACACACTCCCATCAGGAGACTGCATATGAGCTCAGCACTCAAGTCTCAGTCATTTACACCTTCACGTGCCTTTAATTGTGACCGCCACAGAAGTAGCACCAAGAGTTGACGTGCAGGGTTTGTTTATTTGTTTTTTTGACGAGGGATAAGTTTTTCCATTGACAGGCATTCAAAAGTAGCATGTATTTGGGTTAAATAAAATAAAATGTATGTTTTTCACCATCTGCTGCACACAGTTTTAAAAGAGTGATTGGTCACATGACATTCAGTCTCATTAACAATTTTGTCCACCTTTGTAGTAGTTGAGTATCAGAAGGATAATTACATTTTAAAAAACATGTGGTCACACTTTATTTTAAGGTCCAATTTTTTGGCTATTAACAAACCATTAATTACGACTTTTGCCTCAAACTCCTAATTTGGCACTTATTAATAGTTAGTAAGGTAGGTGTTAAGTTTAGGTATTGGGTAGGATTAGGGATGTTAGAATATGGTCATGAATAATATGTCCTTTTATAAGTACTAATAAACAGCCAATATGTTAATAATAGGCATGTTAATAAGCAACTAGGTGATAGTGAGAATTGGTCCCTATACTGAAGTGTTTCCAAACATGTATAATTTGCTTAGAATTAAGGCTAAACTAACAGAATAATCTGCTAATGGTGTGCTAAGATAGTATGGGGGGAAAAACTGAGAAATGCTTAATTTCACTTGGTTATATATAACACTGCTGTTCAAGAGTTTGAGGTTGGTAAAATGTATCATGTTTTTAAAAGAAGTCTCTAATTCTCCCAAAGGCTGCATTTATTTGATCAAAAATACAGTTGATAATAATAATAAATTAAATAACTGTTTTCTTTTTTAATATATTTTAAAATGTAATTTATACCTGTAATAGCAAAGCTGAATGTTCAGCATCATTACTCCAGTCTTCAATGTCACATTATCCTTCTGAAATCATTAGAATATGATGATTTGATGCTCAAGAAACATTTCTTATTATTATTATAAATGATGAAAACAGTTGTGCTGCTTAATATTTTGTGGAAACATTGGTACATTTTTTTCAGAATTCTTTGATAAATAGAAAGTTCAAAAGAGCAGTATTATAAATATTTTGTAACATTATAAATGTGTTTGCTGTCACTTTCGAACAATTTAATGTGTCCTCGAGGAATAAATGTATTAACTTAAAAAAAAAAAAAAAAAACTTTACTGACACCAAATTTTTGAACAGTAAGTATATTTATAACATTTACAAGACATTAATGGTCAACATAATTTTTTAGTTTTTTTCCTCTTCTTGAGTTTCCCGTTTACACTCATTTATATCGGTCACAGATAATCATGTTAGCCTATATTTGATGCTTTTTCAGCCCTTTTTTATACGTTGTATAATGTGAATGTGATTGACGTTGTTATCCATTTCTCAATTTGAAAAGGATGAATGAATAATTGGATATATCCATTTGTCACTGACTGTATAGCATTACCTCTGGATGATTAATTGTGGTGGTTTGGATGTTCTATGGTCTAGTAAGATCACAGTCCAGTGACTGCTTAGTGATGCATTTCTCCAGCAAATGTCATGGGCCTGTAGCTCCACTGTCACACTATTAGAGTAACGTCATTATGCACACGGCCTGTCTCATCCTGAAAAGAACAGAATAATTCCTGCCCAAAATTGACACAAATTGTTTAGCATCATTTTTTTCCACTGCTTGCAATGGCGGCGAACCAATCATTTTGCCACGCTTCAGGTATCCCAGATAAATGAATAGTCTTTTGAGTGTTTGCAGCAGCAAGCCTGGTGAATAACACATGAGCTCGGTGCATTTGAGTGCACTTGGCAAAGACAGAAGTGTTCACGTGGAGGCCACACCTGTTCCGGAGTGACATGACACGACGGACACGGTCCATTCCCAGCTGACCTTCACTGTGACCGTGACCTACAATGCTCCTGCAGCTCCGCTTGACGTTCCAGTGATTGAGTGGCACAACACTCGGACGCTGGCTTCTTTTGCCTCCATCTCGCATGTCCGACTCTGCCAGTCTGGATGCTTGCCTAGAGCTTCTGCGCAAATGAGACGTAGTGATGTACTGACAGCTCTGCAGATGAAGTCATGGGTGAATTTGTCCACTTTGATAGAAGTGTCCACACTTGTCTGATGGGCAAAATAACTTCGCCCTGTCTGATCTTGTACAGTGACAGCGAGACAGCCAGTGATTTTAAACAGTCGTTGCTCAAAGGATTGCTATAGGCTAATACTTTTTTTTCCTGCAAGGATCCTGCATTTCCCTTTCTTTGTATTCAGATAGTGAACTGTATTAGGGCTGCCACTAACGACTGACTATTTTTATTTCGATTAATCTATCGACTAATTTATCGATTAATCTAAACGATTAATTTCCCACAAAAATCAACAATTTTACTTAAGAATATTTTATTAAATCCAAATTTCTATGAAATCCTTTTTTAAAGCAAAAGTAAAGTGCAACATAGAGTGCAAGAAGCAAGTGTCCATCTCATCTCAGTCCAAATCACTGAAATCAGTTCAGTATTATAGTGTAAGAATCACAACATATCCACGTGTTCTAGTCTAATAATAAATTATAATCAGTATTTTAAATAAAGGAGTATTTACCAGAAATATTATTTACCAGAATTTATTTAGGAGAAAAATGTAAATGTGCAGTATTTCTGAAAAAGTTTAATATTAATTAAATATCCATTAAATATTAATGGAACCATTAAAATGGAATCCAGAAAATAATGGAAAACAGAATTTGGTACAGATAAAACTAAAAAAACTAAATTAATTAGACAGGCTTTTTGATTAATACAATTTAATTTAACCATGAAAACAGAGTATAGAAAAATGAAAATGGAAAAAAACTGAATTTGGAAATAAAACGGATTTCATAGGGCCCTATAATTATAATATTTTTTTTGTGGTAATAAAAATAGATGTAAGTGAACACTAGCTTTTAAAATGACTTAAAATACATATATAATAGCAATGATGCAATAATAATTAGTTCAAATAAAGTATCAAAAGCAAGAAATCATATGGTTTTATTGAACAAAACTGTTAAAATACATAATGTATTATAAACAATAGAGCTAATATACAACCCCAAATCAGAAAAAGTTGGGACAGTATGGAAAACGCAAATAAAAAAAGAAAGTAGTGATTTCTAAATTTACTTTGACTTGTATTTCATTGCAGACAATATGAACACAAACTATTTCATGTTTTGTCTGGTCAACTTCATGTCATTTGTAAATATACATCCTTTCCTGTCATTCAGACCTGCAACACATTCCAAAAAAAGTTGGGACAGGAGCAATTTAGGGCTAGTAATGAGGTAAATTGGTTAAATAATTATGTGATTTGAAACAGTTGATGTCAACAGGTGATTGTAATTATGATTTGGTACAAAAGCAGCATCCAAGAAAGGTCTAGTCCTTTAGGAGCAAAGATGGGCCGAGGATCGCCAGTTTGCCAACAAATACGTGAGAAAATTATTGAAATGTTTAAAAACAATGTTCCTCAAAGAAAGATAGGAAGAGATTTGGATATTTCACCTTCAACAGTGCATAACATAATTAAAAGATTCAAGGAATCTGGAGGAATTTCAGTGCGTAAAGGACAAGGGCGCAAGCCTAAGCTGAACAACCGTGATCTCCGATCCCTCAGGCGGCACTGCATCAAGAATCGTCATTCATCTATAAGCGATATCACCACATGGGCTCAGGACTACTTTGGCAAACCTTTGTCAAGTACCACAATACGTAGTTACATCCACAAATGCCAGTTAAAACTGTACTGTGCCAAAAGGAAGCCCTATGTTAACAGTGTCCAGAAGCGCCGTCGACTTCTCTGGGCTCGGAGGCATCTGGGATGGACCATCACACAGTGGAAACGTGTACTGTGGTCAGATGAATCAGTATTTCAGGTATTTTTTGGGAGGAATGGACGCCGTGTGCTCCGGACCAAAGAAGAAAAGGATCATCCAGACTGTTACCAGCAACAAGTCCAAAAGCCAGGGTCTGTCATGGTATGGGGTTGTGTCAGTGCCCTTGGCAAAGGTAACTTGCACTTCTGTGATGGCACCATTAATGCTGAAAAGTACATAGAGATTTTGGAGCACAATATGCTGCCTTCAAGAAGACATCTTTTCCAGGGACGTCCATGCATATTTCAACAAGACAATGCAAAACCACATTCTGCACACATTACAAAGTCCTGGCTGCGGAGGAAGAGGGTACGGGTACTTGACTGGCCTGCCTGCAGTCCCGACCTGTCTCCAATAGAGAATGTGTGGCGCATTTTGAAGCGCAAAATGCGACAACGAAGACCCCGTACTGTTGCCCACCTTAAGACTTGTTTGCAGGAAGAATGGGACAAAATTACACCTGAAACACTTCATCACTTGGTGTCTTCAGTCCCTAAACGTCTTTTAAGTGTTGTGAAAAGGAATGGCAACATTACAAAGTGGTAAATGCTTTACTGTCCCAACTTTTTTTGGTTGCAGGTCTGAATGACAGGAAAGGATGTATATTTACAAATGACATGAAGTTGACCAGACAAAACATGAAATATTTTGTTCATATTGTCTGCAATGAAATACAAGTCAAAGTAAATTTAGAAATCACTACTTTCTTTTTTTATTTGCGTTTTCCATACTGTCCCAACTTTTTCTGATTTGGGGTTGTAGATTACGCATTACAACAAAGGCCTGCAGGGGGCGCCAGCGGCCTGATTATTATTTTTAAACATTACTGCGCGAAATAATCCTTGTTTAATATTGACCAAGCACCATTTAATTAAAATGTCCACTTAATCTTTAATATTTGTCCATTTCTTTAGGACAGAAATGCTATAGTCACTGTAATTAAATGAATATGTGGACATCAAAACGTGTAAACTCAGAGTGAGGGTTTGAGCTTTTATTTTGAAATCGCGATGTATTCTCCTGTGTTTGTGTAGATTTATAAATGATTTACCTTACAAATCTGATGAAATGGCGCACGTTGCGTTCCCAGATGGACGTTATAATAAACCCAAACTCACAACAACATGCAGAGATGGAGTTTGAGACGCTCCACACATGTAAATGATAAGTTTCTGTGGAACTACTGTGAACTGGAGCCGCTGTGTGACGCACGTGCTTAACCTACACGCATGTAAATAATTAAAGCGCATATACTGTGTTAGAACTGCATCGCATATAAATATTTAATTAAATCATAGCGTTTGTGAATTCACAATTATGCTTAATTATGATTTTTAAATGGGTTTAATATCATGCAGCCTTGGAAAATAGTCTAATAATGTGTTTTATGGATTATCCTCCGTGAAATGTGGCACTTCCGGTATTTTGCCGGTTAGTCGACGCAGCAAAATGAAGTCGATGATTTTTCAAAATCGACTAGTCGACTAAAATCGACGAATCGCGACAGCTCTAAACTGTATATTTGCTTTTTACATTCCTTTGACATGATCCATGACTTTCTAGAGACCCTAATATTGCTGGGCTTGTCAGTTATTATAGATATACCCTAGTGTCCAACAGTGTCAGCCTTAGTCTGATGCACATTGTGACACAAGATGCTGAAAAATGTCTTTGGAAAATTTTAATTTGAGGCACTTAGCAGTAACTAAACTAAATATCCATGAACAGAATTGTATATTCAGCTTGGTTTTCTGAGCAGTGATGTTATTGTTAACTAAAAGTATTAAAAACTGTTTTTGATAATTGAAGTAAAGCTGGAATAAAATATAAGTATTAGATGGAAATTAGAAATGTTGAATTGCCAACTAACTGTAGTAAGTTTAAGTTGAATTACTAAACTTACTAAAATGAAATAAAGATTAAATTAAAACTATATTGAAATTGTGACAAATGACCAAAAGAATGACAAAAAAATTCAAGACTACACAAAATTACTAAAATTAAAATTAAAATATAAAAATAAAAGTTAATTCAAAATACGTCAACATAATAAATAAATGCTATGAAATTATATAAATAATACTAAAATAATGCTGTTTCTGAGTTTTGTCAGAATTATCCAAATAATCACAATTACTTTCTTTTTTTTGTTTGTTTTTTCCTGTCATCAATCACAGGGACTGCTACACGATGTATTTCAGATAATCTCACCTCTAAACTTAAAATATATATATATATATATATATATATACTGTATATATTAAAATGTTATATATATATATATATATATATACCTGAGGATATTTAAGTCAAGGTGAACCACTTTGTTTTTGATTATTTGTCTCTGGTGAGCTGCTCAAAGCTTGAGGTTCTTGATTATCAGTGTTAAACAGTGTTAAATCAAACTCTTCACTTTTTTTATTATTTAGTATTTTGTGCAGCCACATTGACATTTTAGATTGTCGGGATTGTTAGATTGCATTATTTTCTCTGTCCTGTCTCTCTGAAAAAGAGATCTAATCAAACACAGCTTCGGTTCAGACTCTCACTCTTCTCATTAGTCTGAGACGGTTCTTCAGAGAGTCATCATTTGCTCAACATAATGAATAGGTTAATAAAATAGAATAGTTTAATTATGTTTTACTCCCTCACTTGTTAATGGTTCCAGAGTAGCTCAATTGAATAATACGATTCCTGTTATTAATTATCTGTAAGTCAACTTGTTTAAATGGTATTTTACAGTGCCTTGATAAAATTACAGCTAGAGGCAAAGTGGTGATGGACAGACAAAGGCCACGGACAAATTATCATGCAACTATTAGCTTGTTTCCAAAGGGTTTTATGTTAATCTTTTAGTGCTTAAGTACCCCGCAATTAACATCAGGAGGAGTTGCCTTCCAGCAAGCCTTGCAAATTGAAGTGCTCAGATAAAGAAGTAGTTATTCAGATGTAAACCAGAAGAACACTGGGCTATCGTACTGAAGTGTACAGGAATTTTTATGTGCGCGAGGGTGCGTGTGATCAAGGAGGTATAACGATATCATTATCTCTCATGGGCTATGACACAAGATGTCTCTTTCAGTCCGCTGAGCTTTTGTAAAGCATTAAAGCAGGATGCTAACAGGCAGATGAATGGCTCTCATCGCCAGCGCCATCTGATGAAGGAACACGTTTACGTATCAGCACTGGTGGCTTGATATGCAAATGTGGCACTTTGAGAGGGCTATAGGGAGATATGGCTCATTGTTAGGGTTTCGCAGCCCTGTGTTCCTTTTATGCTAAACAGAGTCGTACCCACGGCGAGAGAGCGGCACCCATCTTGTAAATCAGCCTTCATCTCTGCTAGCTTAAACCAACAAAGGAGGCCACAGCCCTAAAGGACATGTGTGATTAATAGGCTAATTAGAAGCGTTACTATCTGGTCTGTCTTGTATTTCATTTCTGTTTGAAAAAAAAAATGTTTCCTATCGTATTATGAATATATAACTGATGTAGTTGGCCCACCCAGATAGAGGGCAAGTGGTAAGTAGCATGCTAGCGTTACTGTAGTTTATCTGGTGTTAGTTTTAGATTCATCCTATATTGCAGAGACTGCTTCATCTTTACTGGCCTTTTAACAGTTGGAAAAGGTCTGTCTGGCTACCCATTTTAAACAACTTTATTACACTATATAAACCTTTTGTTAATTGTCTTGGACAGTGTTAGCCAAGAAACCAAATGGAAAGGGAACCTGGCAACCTGAACAAACTGCAGTGATCTCCTTTGAACGGCACCACTCATACAGTATGTTCACATTAAAGACACAATGTTTAATTGTTGAAACAGTCTTGCAAGTCAATCTGCAGTCACAAAACTATACGATAAAGTTGGGTACAAGAGGCCAAATCTAAACTCTGCATTTCTGTCATGTGAGCATTTGATTAAAAAGGGCCCATGATTTAAATGAAGGTCAGTTAGATTATATTATTATTTATTAATATTTAGAATTAGCTTTTATTTTTATTTTTATTATACCTTTCGGTAATACTAAAAGTATTAGTGCTTTTGTAATTTTTCATATTTTTATTTTGTTTATTTATTTATTCATTGTTTGTTTGTAGTCATTTTAGCTCTTCCATTTAAACTCATTATATTTCAGTTAGTTGCCAAAGCAACTTTCTAATTTTTAATAAAAAAAAAATAGATAGATAGAGATAGATAGATAGCTTCAATAGCTATATGTTATAGAGGCTTGCTTCAGATTTCATTTGATAGCTGACACACTGAAGTGTAAATAAGCATATTATGCATTTATCAGGAAATGTACTTGTCTGGAGGACAACTTGTGGAAAAAAGTGGCACAGCTTACTCGGCTCTTCCCTCCTGAATACTAAGAAAATGCTGGTTTCATGGGACCGTCTGGGATCTTTTTCATGAGCATGAGCATTGAAAGATTAATTTCTCTTCAGACAGGCACCCAGGGTTTCACTTTTTATTTGCTCTCACCCTATATCCACAAAGTCATTGTGTTAGTTCCCAGATAGAAAAATAAAACACTTGTCTTTATTCTCTTCCCCATGTAAATACGGTAGATATGGTCTGACCAGACCTTTAAACATGATAAACACTTTTGCCTTCAAACCGAATTCCTTTGTGTCAGGCCCCATAACTTATTGCGGATGATTACAAAGCTACCGATATAATAAATTAAGCTGATGGACAGAATTATACCCAGTGCTTCCTGCACTCCCCAGTGACGCATACTAGCTTAGTGCTCCTTGACAGCAGCCTGTGATTTAACACTAGTGAGGAGGCCAAGAGGAAAACAGAAAACATTCACAGGAAAGGTCTGAGACTGGGCCTCCGCCTAGTTTACGAAAGCCTCTCTCATTCGCCATTAAAACCCAGAGCGGAGCATCTGGGAAGATAGAAAAGTGTGTTATTTATACGTTAACAGCGGAGTTTATCATTTCAGTCAAGAGAGGGAATTGTTTGACACAATAGTCTGTGGAAGAGAAGAAAAAAGAGATGGCTAACTTGTTCCAGAGCGGTATCTTGTGCATTGAAACAGATGTGTCTGCTCTTGACGTGGGCATGTCATGGATAGAGATAAACAGAGTTAAGCAAAGAGAGTGCAGAACTGGCATGACACTGGCTAATTTATCTCACTGAGAGACAGATTAAAAGCAGGGCCCAGTAAAACAAAGTTGGGCCGCCTTAATCAGGGGACAGACTGCAGGCATTATAAATAATAAATCAGGCCTGGATATTGAGAGGCCTGGGTGTTATTAGTGAGCATGGCCTTTTAAAGCAACAAAAACAAGCCATCAAAAGCTGTGTTTCAACCAGTGAGAGAACTATGGGTCCGTTCCAAAACCTAGTGAGCTGCCTTGCTGTCTACATGCCTACATAGATGATTGCCTTATGGACAGCATGCTAACTGAAATAGAACTTTTTAAGTGAGCGATTCCACTCACAATTGATTTCAATAGAGCATTAGCATGGTGCTAAGCTAGCTACACAATACTGTAGCAAACAAGGCACACACATACAGTAAATACTGGGAGAAGTACTACATTCTTTTCTAGTGTATATATATATATATATATAATCTATCTAACTACAAGCAACAGCACAAATAAATACAATAGAGTAGAGATACAAATAAAATAAACAGTGATTTTCAGTTTTTTTTAGGTAGGTCTAACATTAGCTTCTTAGGTACAGAAATTGAATAAAGTAATGAAATGTAAAACAGCATTGCATATTTGATTGTATAAATTAAATATTAATCTTTATCAAAGTTACGAAAGCTATTCAATCAAGAGCAGTGTGTGATTTCATTGTTGTTGCTGTTTGATTAATATTAAGAAAGTGCTGTCACTTTAAGAGAATGCACTGATCCAGTGCACTAATACTGTACGTTCAGCCGGCTATGTCTGCTATAGGATACTTACCAAGACGGGCATTTTGACATAATTTTTGTGTGAATTTGTCCATTTAAACACAATACTTCAGAGAGAGCTTAATATTTGCGTGCGTTCTGAGGCGCGGGTTTGCGTGCATCTAATGAGCGCACGCACAAATCTTCTCACTGCGTGCGCAAGCTCGCATCCTCTGGCTCTTAAATGTTTAAACTGGCAAGGGTTAAATGAGTTTAGTTTAAACACAGATATCAACGTGTGCTGTTCCAGTCTCACCTGTGTGCGCGTGCTATCAGCACCCGGGTGATGACGGAATAAATGACTGCTCGTAATCCAGCATACAGCATTCGCATTGAACGAGTGAATGGTTTGTCCACTTTTTTTATTTTTTTTTATCGCTGTTGTTGTAATGTATTGGGAAGCCAGAATGCTCATCCATCAACAGAAACATACATTAGCCGAACCCTGTTTGTTTTACGTGTTATTTCTAACAAACCATATTACAGATGCGTTGTCAGATTTAAGTTGAACCGCAGTCCTAAGCGCGTACCGAACCGTGTGTGGAGAACCGTACGGTTCGATTTTTTTCCGTGAGCCATTCCACCTGTGTGTGTGTGTGTGTGTGTGTGTGTGTATGTATGTATGTAGAGCTAGAATTGCTTTCTCTGAACAATAAATCTTGTAAAGATTTTTTACAAAAGAACCAGGAGTTTTGAACAGACTTAAAATGCTGCCTATTTTAGCAAAAAATGTGTTTTACACAAATATGTTGGTCATAAATATTATGTAAAATGCTAATTTACATATTTCTTTCAACTTTTGTTCCTTCCTGCTTAGATTTTGTTGCTAACCTTCCATTATGCTAAGATTCTGTCGCTTTCCATGCTCAAAGAATGTTGTGATAGCATGCTCAGTGCACTCTTATGTCTTGATATTACCATATTTGCATATTTATTTTATCTTATGTTCATGTTCATGCTAAGATTTTGCTAACCTTCTGTTTTGCTAAGTTTTTTAACCTTCCAATATGCTTTAATTGTCGCTAATGACATACTGTTATGATAGCATGCTCAGTGCACCCTGACCTTTTCATTTCACCATGTTTACATATTTATTTAAGCTTATTTGCTTTCATGCTAACATTTTGCTAAACCACAAAGATTTTGTCGCTAGCATTGCATTATGCTAAGATTTGTACTTTGCATGCTTAAAGAGTGTTGTGAGAGCATATTCAATGCACTCTGACCTCTTAATTTCACCATTGTTATTGATACGCTAAGTATCATTTATGTTGTTGTTTGTGTTAGATAACACTGAGGTTATTTCAGAGCGTTATTTGGCACGCAAATGCCCCGCAGGTCAGATGCAGCATGATTTCAGTGCTAAAACATACAGCTGGCTTTTATGTTCCTCTTGCTCCATAGGAGCAGCGTCTCTCTTTAACTATGATTAGGGTGAAGTCAGGGGAGAGGAGACAAGATTTAAATTTCTCTGTGTCATTAGTTTGACATGGGGTCACAGCTGGGCCTCTCCCACCATAATTGCATGGCGTGATTTATCTGTAAAGAAGCTAAAATACATATAAATCTCCGGGCTCATCTTTGTTGCAGGATTCCCTCTCTGATTAATGACCGGAGCAAAAAAAAAAGAAAGAGAGAGAAACAAATGCGCTGTGAATAAGTATGAATTATTCATCTCGATGGCCTGTTAAACGTGTATATTTTCTTAAGAAAAGTCAAGGTGTTTCGCGGCTATCTCCCGTTTTGCTGATGATGGAGAATGCGAGGTTGGCCGCGTTCTCGGAGCCCTAATAAACTTTATTTCTACCTCAGCCATCAACCGCGGGCCCCACGCATAAATAGGCTTTATGTAAATCTGTCAGCACCTGGCCTGCGCCGAGGCTTCTGTGTAGATATTGGCCTGTCTGGAAGTTTATGATGAAGTTTAAAATCATTCATTAAACTGACCCGCCGGTAAATCCACTTACTGGAAAATTGCCCCCGCTCTTCTATTTGGTTTGTAGATGCGATCATGAGTCCATTTTTAACTTAATTAATTGGCCGTTTCTGTTGACAAGAAATTTATGCAGTAATAATTTGCTGGAAATAGATGCAGAGAGTTGGAAATGAGATATCCATCACCGCCTCGTGTTCCAGCAGCTGCGGCGTGGATAATATGAAAGTATTTCAGCCACTGACGACCCCGCTGTTTGTGCAGTCAAGATTATATATACCCACGATCCATTGCCTGCCTGAGAGGCGCTCATGGAGGTCTATGATAACAAAGAGTTTGTGATTTATAGCTTGCTGTGAAAGCAGAACTTGATGAGATTAAACAATTTCATAGCACAAGTGTTTCTCAGACCTTCTGATTTGTAGTTGTGAGCCGATAGTAAATCAACTTTATATATCTGAAAGCCTGCTCAGCAAAGCAGTGCAATTACTGTTTAAGACAGCTACTTTTTATTTAATTTTTATCCAGGGTTTGTCTCCTTTATTTTCGCGCCTGTCAGGGAGGCGCTCACCTTCATAAGTCCTTCTCCTGTGGAGGGGAGGATGCTGGGAGAATGAGGCCTCCTGCTATCTTTCCCTCGCAGCCTTTAAAACCGCAGCGACGCGTCTTGCTCTTGTGGTCGCCGGTTATATGTTGTCGAGTGACTCGTAACGTGGTGAAATTTTATTAATAATGACAAAAATTGTGCAGGATATTATTGAAAACTGTTTGTTTTCACAATGGCATTGTCCTGCTGCCCACGTAACTAATCGATTATCGTCATACTGTAACATTTATTTGTTTTGCTTTATGCTGTAGGCTGAAATAGCGCTTGCGAATGAGTCAACAACCTTAGCCTTTATCTCTCCTGCAAACATCAAGAGATCTCATTATTTAGACACATCTCTGGGTTTTTTTCCTCCCGTATGCCCCAAGTCAAAATTAGTTTTCACTCCCTCTGTGATCTTCTCTGACTGGGGCGCTCTGGAAGTAAAGAAAATGGCTGTCTTCGCATCAGGGCTGAGTCAAAGACGCACTTCACAGAGCCGTTCTTCCAGCTTAAGCATTGCTAAGTAACCTTCACATTTCACTCATGTAAAAAGCTAATTTCCTTTAAGTTCACATGTCACTTTCTGCAGGTCTGCTTTGTGGGTACTCTTCAAATGTCTCCGAGCGTCTAATTGCGTAGGAAACATCCCAGACAGCCCGGTTTGACAGTCCTACTCACAGAATCCTCAATAATTTAATATCCCACATACTTGAAAACATCCCTGACATTAGATACAGCTCCTAAGCGCAACATAAAGAGGCACCGTGTGTCATACCTTTGAGAGAGAGTGTCTGTGAAATGGAAAGATATAGAGAGGAGATACACAGGGGGAACTGAGAAGAAGAGGAGGTATATAGAGCAGTTGACAAATGCCTGAATTTAAAGGCATGATTAAATGAATTTGCTGACTGCTTTATCCAACTCTAATTAATCATCCGCAAACAGTTATATTCAGTTAATAGTAAATAAATAAATATATAAATAAAGCCGCAGAGTGTAATTTATCACCATTTTAGTTGGTCAGGAAAAAAAAATTGATATTATTAATTACCACTAAAATATTAGTTTTGGATTTTTTTATTTGTATATATTATATATTCTGTTTATTCTTCAGTTATATTTCTAAATACCTTATATATATATATATATATTCTATGATATTATAATACACACACACACATATATATAGATTCGATTTTTTTGTTGTATGTGCCATGACTGTTAAAATATTGTTACTCTGTTTTTTTTATTTATTTTAATTTGTATAATTTTTTTTCCCCCTGTGTAATGTTTGTAATATTTGTTGGTGGAACTTTCAAGAGATTCAGCTCATCAATGTCTTCCATATAATTGGTTTTGACTGATGTTTTGAGTAAAGGTCATTAAATGTTTTTCCCCGTACATTTGTATATTCCTGGCAGAGTCGATCTTGATAGAGTAAATGGTTTTAAAAAACAAAGCTGGCTCTTTCAAGTTCCAGCCCTGTAAAGCCATGTACAGTCATGTAAAGTGTTGTGCCTGTTGATATGGGTGATTAACTTTCTGTTGTGCATAAAACTTTACTTTTTAAAGCCGAGCTGTACATAAAGTCCTGTCTCCGGAGAGAATTTGGGTATATGCTTGAGGCAAAAGCTGTTTCACTTGTGATCACTGATCATATGATACACTTACGTAGCACAAGTGCATTGAAGTAGAACTGGTAAATCATTAAATACTTGCTCAATGCAGCTCACGCTGTGCTCACACCACAGAAAAGACTGTTAAACCCCTTGGAGGGCAGGCACCATTACATCCAGCCTTCACTTTCTAGTCATTACCTAAGAAAACAGAATTAATACAGTTTTATGCACACTACAGCCATTTAAAACACATTACTGCCACGCATCTGAGAGACAATTATGAAGGTCAAAAGCATTAAAGCGCTTCTTCAGTGATTGGCACCCTGAACGTTTTCCCCCTCTCAGCGTGACATTTATACTGCATATAATCGCAGTCTGCGCTTCAAATATAATTTATAGGTCTCTGACCCGTATATATACATGATTTATGCAAAACATATCACGATTAAATGAGCTTAATAAGTACAAACAGAAAATCAGACCGACATTTCATTGACTTAAATACACACAAAGATGTTTGTTTTCCCTCTGATCTTCGGCTCATCAGAAAAAAAGAAATCTTGCACAAAAGACAAGGAAAGTTTCATACCCACAGAAAACATTTTTTTTTCTCTCGTTACAGACCCAGAGAGAAAACATATCAAAAAACATTTTACTACATGTCTTTTGCAAGCACAAAAAGCTGAAATGGTGTCAAGAGAAAACAAAACAGAAAGCTTGTTTCTTCTAACAATTGCTTTAAGCTACAAAATCTCCTTGAATCCCAAGCCTCCCGTTACTGTCGAATTTCCACTCTCTTTCTCTCGCTCGCTCGCTCTTAAAGGGAAAGCAGGCCCTTCTGTTGGGCCTGATAGGTTGTAGGCTGATGCTTAGCAACAACATTCCTGTGCCTTAAGTAGCAGTAAGCCCCTGGCTGAACTCTTTGAAGTGGCTGTCAGGCCACATTTATTTCGTTTTAGCACTTTGTCTACTTGTCCAGATATATAAGGAGATAAAAAGCACTGGTGTTTACACTGATCTTTGCTTCTCTTTCTCTCTCCCTCTGTCTGTCTCACTCTATCTCTGTATATCTCTTTTGCGGCGCTGGTAATTAGATTGTAGCCCTGATCAGGCCTGGTAAGGATGAGACGTGCTGCGAGTTGCGCTAGGCACGCTCGACTCTTGATGTTTTGGCGAGGGATCTCTCCAGCTTTGGGGGTTCGCACGAAACCAAATCATAGCGTTAACTGCATCTTAGCCACCCGTTCACCTCTTGCCACTCTCTGGGGTGGAGATTTGTTTGGAGTTGATAATCACAAATGGTTGGATTTTTCGTCATTTATTTGCGGGGGAGAAAAAAGGACATGAGAAGAGAAGAGGGAGCATGAGTATGATGTATAATCCAGGAGACGAGTCATATTTCACTGTGACATTTTCAGCAAGCAGTCCTCCCTTTGAGTGCAGAGCCCCTGTTGGGCTGAGAGCTGCTGTGGCTTTCTCTGTTAATGCCATTATTAGAGGCTTTTTTCTTTCTCCAGCTTGTAAATTTCTGCTGCATTATCATAAAGTGTAGCGATTACTCAGTGTATAAAGACAATAATGATGTGAGCAGGCAGCATATGCCCAGGGCCTGGAGAACAAGAGCTCGGCGTGCTGAGACGAGAGGCTTATGCAAACCTGACGCTGCAGCGCCCCCATCTGACCAGTGCAGGAAGTAGTGTGCGTGTGTGAGAGCGCATGAGTGGGTGGGTGGTGAGAAAGAAAGCAAGAAAGAGAACAAACAAAAGAAAGGATGGTAGAATGAATGAGAGCTCCAGTGTTGAGACTGGAGAATGTGTCTTGGCATTTGACTCTGGATGTTGTTTTATATCTCAGAAGGATGCACAGTTAGCTGCTGCCACTCCGCAAAGACCTCCCAAAGTTACCGCACCATATGGTCCATATTTCTCTGAATCAGGGCGGCCGGATTTTGGCCTTGATGGATATTCATCTGAGCAGTGGGATGAGTGAAGGTTCTTGCTTTCTCCTCGTGGCTCAGTGGCATAACTGCATCTGAAGATACTTTCATCTAGACTCTAGACTGCATGTTTTCTCTCTCTGTCAGCCATCCTTCTGTTCAGACTCATAATGGGTTAGAGTCTCAAAGGCAACCTGAGCAACCTACAGTTGCAGCTTTTTTATGCATTTATATAAATATTTGTATTTTTATATTATATTTCTATTTTAATATATATATATTTTTAAGTATATACATATATATATATATATATATATATATATATATATATATGTGTATATATATATATATATATATATATATATATATATATATATATGTGTGTGTATATATATATATATTATGTGTATATGTCGCGTTATGCATCCAAAATAAAAGTTTTTGTTTACATATATATGTGTTTACTGTGTATAATTATTATGGTTATATATTACACACATATAATGCATATGATATTTATATATAATATATGTTTACATAAATATGTGTTTACTGTGTTATATAATATAAATATATTTATATTTTATATAATATTATATATTAAATAAATAAATTAAATAAATATAAATATATACATGCAAATATTTTCAAAATATGTACTGTATGTGTGTGTCATGTATACATACATAATAAATATACATAGTACACACACATATATTATGTAAATAAAAACTTTTATTTTGGATGCAATTACTCGTGATTAATCGTTTGACAGCACTAATACACACACACACACACACACACCCCATTGTGCATGTGTGAGCATGATCATTTTCATACTACTTAACACTCCCAAATAGCATTTAGAGACTTAAACCAAACTTAAAAATGTATGAATGTCATTGCATTGAGATAACATTTTAAATCAGATCAGTTGGAAAGAAAAAAAAGTTTATTTTAAATTATATAACATTCAAAACGTAGACTAAATGTATTCAGAATGTATTCTGTCTACACCTGTGGTTGTTATGCTAGGTCTTCTGTGTGAACTTTATGCTTAACTGCTTTCATACTTGTACTACAAATCTCTGCAATGCCCATTGGTTAAAAGTAATTCAAAAATGGTTCAGAAGAATCTTAGTAGTTTAGTTTTTTATATCTATTGCATTGTGTGTTTGCAGGTGGCACTTGCTTTGATATTTTATTAAATGCAATAACATTCAGACATTTTTAACTGTCTAAATACCTTTTAGGGCCACTGAATTATCCTTCATTATAGATGAACAGATCAGAGCACACAAGTTGCCATTTATTTGATGGATAGTGATGCATATCTTTTAAAAGCAACTAAAAACAAAGTGCTTTGTGAAAGGAGAAGCTCTTAACTGCCTGTGCGTGCTCAAAGCTCCCAGACTGAATGAATTCAAAGGGTGACCCCTTGGCTTGTGATTATGTTTGTGTAAAATCTTAAGGATGCCGATCAAAGCAAGGCTCTTGTCCGCCTGCCCTTTTTTTCCAAGATAACAGCTGGCATTCAAACAGAGTTTTCCTTTAACTTTTTTTTTTTCTGCCGGGATTCCCATTATGAGGCAGGCCTCCTTTCTCATCTTGAGGATGGCTCATTGAATAAAGAGAAAGAGAGGAGTGGATGGGAGGGGAGGAAGTGGAGGGGGGCTCTGATTAATCTTCTTCCAGGGTGGGGGTGTTTGATCAGCGGACTTGGCCCGGGAGGGGTGGGATGGTTAGGAGAGAGGGGGTATCTCTGATGTTGACAGCAGGCGACTTTTGCGCACGGCATGTGATTGACGTGCCTGGCCGCTGGGCCGGAGGTGGGGTGCTCTGTGTCCGGTGGGGCATAGCCGGCCCCTGTCTGTGGGTGGTGGTGTTAATAATGTGGCAACTGGGAAGATTAATTGTAGACAAGCAGCAGGATTACGAGTGGCTTTGTGGCCAGGACAGGGCTGTTTGGTGGGGAAGGCCTCTGATCTGTCAGGTCCAGAGGAAATTAGTCAGGGCGGACTGAAGCTGACACTAAAAATGCTGCTTTAGGATATTAAAGCCAAATGGCCAGAGGAGATTGAAATGGTAACAAGGAAACTGCTGACGCACTCGGAAAGCCTGATGCAGCTGCACCCACTGGATTTGTGTAATTAGGACGATAATTAGTCATGTGATAACAACGATTGGGGGGGTAATAAGTTTTAAAAGAAAACATTCTCTCCATTTTCTGTTGCTTGGCAACTATAAACAGCTTGCAGATAGTTAACCTTTTGAAGAGTGTTTTGGAATGTTTTATTATACATTAGTGTCTATCATAAATATTGCTGTATTTATAAAATTCAGTCAACTTTATTTTATATAGTTTTTTCTTAATATAAAACACTTACTATTAATACTTTTATTCAACAAAAAAATAAAATAAATAAATAAATGCCACTCTTTGAACTGTCCATTCTTTAAAGAATCCTGAAAAAAGAACCACTGTTTCCACAAAAATATGAAGCAGCACAACTGTTTTCAGCATTGATTATAATAAGAAATATTTCATGAGCAGGAAATCAGCTTTTTGAAGGATCATGTGACACTGAAAATTGAAGTAATGATGCTGAAAATTCAGCTTTACCATCAAATAAATAAATTACATTTGAAAACATATTCAAATAGAAAAGTTATTTTAAATTGTAAGTGTAAATGCAGCCTTGGTGAGCGTAAGAGACTTTCAAAAAAAAATGTTTTTTTAAATTGTACCGAACCCAAACCTTTGAACGGTATATGAATAATGCATTCTTAGCACTAAGCTGAATGTTTTCAATGAATTAAATAAAAATAGGCCATCTCTACTCTGTTTATTTGTCATTTTAGCCCTCACAATGATTAAATGCTCTGAGAATTCCTGCCTGCAGAAGAGCAGAATATTTTCACAAAGGCATCAGATATCAACACATCATGATATACTGTGTTTTTGGTCTTTGAAAGAAGACAAAGGAGGTAGAAAACAACACTTGTGACCTACCAGAAGCACACAGGCCTGTATTCTGTATTCTCTCCAGCTCTTCCCCTGTTCTGTCTGTCTATGCGGTGGCCTTTATGTGAATATATTTGTATTTTTAAGGTCGGCCAGTGAGAGATGAGTTTACTTAAACTCAGGTCTGGCCTTTGGAGAGCAGTAATTTCATGCCACCTGTTAGATTGTCAACACACAACAGCGTGTGTTAGTGAGTGGCAGGCTGACCCAGGCCTGACCCGCGGGGCTCTTCATGGCTGAATGGTGACTGGGGCCCTTCCCCTGGTGGCCCCCTCTCTTAAACAGGCAGGGGACAGGTAATCAAAGCCAGGGCCCGTCCTCACCTTTCACTCCTCTCCCTGCAAAATAATGAAAGTTGCCCTCGTCCTGCGCCCCTGATAAAATAAGAACGCCGCTCCTAACATTTCCTCTCCTCGGTGCTGATAAAATTGATGGCATTTAGACAATCAGTCATGGCAGTGAATTCTTCGGTTGTCTCTCACCCCACCGTGCCTTTCCATTGTCTCTCCCTTTTGTGTCATCAATCTGGGAAAATATTCTAGATTGCTCGTGACAAATGAGTTATTTTCATTTAATTCAATTAGGATCATTGCATGCAGAAATCAATAACCAACATTTCTCCTTTCTGTGCTGGATAATGAATCGTTGGAGATGTTATAAATGTTCGCAGGTGTGTAAACTGAGCACGCTGAATTTGTTTGTCCAAACTCTTGTTCTTTCAGGACACCGCCAGTGTTGTGAGATCCGAATCCACCACTACGCCATACACCCCGCTGCCACGAGGATCCAAAGACGCCCGGAACCACAAAGGTAGTGTTATTTAGACAAAAAAAAAGACAATTGAATGACAGGTATCTAAACAAATGCATACTCCATTGCTAATAGAAGCTGTGCAGAAGAGATGATTCTGATGTGCTGGACTCTTTCACGCAGGCCACATTTATCATGCTCTTTTGTCTGTGCAATGCAAAGCGCTGTTTTTATGTCATGGCCACGGCGGTGGTACTTTCATGCGAGGTCAGCTGTGTGCCTCTCAGCCCCCCACCAAGGACAGATCTATTTCACAAAGGCTGACCTGCACCTCTCAAGTGATGTAGAGGAAAGCCCAGTGCTTTGTCAAAATCATGCTGCTTGAGAATAGTCCATTAAAAGGTGAACGGAGCTGACATATGAAATATTTTTTCTCCCTCTTAGATTTGGGCGAGCTGACACTATCCATTTGTTATTTTTACGATACTGTACTGCAGCGTTAGATAACACAAGCCCTCATCTTTGTCCTTCGCCTCGTTTTATTCTTCTGCCTTTATCGTGCCATTTTTATTTATCTTGACTTATTGCCTATTCTATTTGCTTAATGCATCGGCTCTGACACTGTAACTCTTTACTAAAACTCACCTTTGGCTGTGCCATGAAAATGCTTTAATAGAATAGCCATGACACTAAAAGATGCAGTTCACCTCCAAGACACTGTCAGGGGAAGTCGAGCATTGTGTTTGGATTGCTGATAATTCATGGGGCGTCTGTGTAATCGCAATGCAGTGCAATTATTACCTGCTTATATACTGTAGTATTTTGCTCTTAAAAGGATTGTTTACCCACAAATTACAGTTCTGTCATCATTTACTCACCCTCATGAATGAAAGTGAGTGGGGTCCAAAACAACACTGACTTTCATTGTACAAAAATAAAAACATCTACTGATTTAGAATGACATGAGGATGAGTAAATTATGAATTTTAAATTTTGGGTGAACTATCCCTTTATGAAAAACACCAAAACATGATGCATCCAACACATGAATTGAGAATGTCAAAACGATGTGCACGTAAAAGTGTATGTATTAACAAATATAATCAATATTAACCATGCACAGTTTGGATAATGGTATCTTAGCTGCTATAAAAGACCAATATATCAATCAGAGATTTAGGAAAGTGTATATTCAGTAGACACAGTATAGGCAGATGTCTGGGAGATCTGAAATAACTCTTCTGACACCATAGGCGTATAGAGATATTTTACAATATATGCAATATATATACTGAATTATAGTTTTATGCAGTAGAATGGCTGAAATTAGGGCATGCTTCCATAGGTAAAAGCCTAGTCCCGTCATGTTTGCTATATGTTACTTGCTGCCTTGCAGTGGCCGGCTGGATTAGCAGCGTCTATGACAGCAGGCTGTCTCAAACAGGGACCCACTCTACCTTTTCTCAATATTTTTACAATTGATGTCACCTGCACCAGGCCCCCAGAGCCAAGGTGCCATGGGTAATTACAGCAGACAGAAGGTCTGAGGAGGGAAGAGGGAGGACCAGCTATATGCATTGCATGGGAGGTCTTGGCTTTGGGTTATAAGACCCTTGTCTGCTGTTTTGGGGGAAAATTGGGAAGTGGACAAACAGCGAGCAGACAGGAGAGGCTCAGAGGAGAGAAATGGAAGAGAGAATAGCAGAAGCAAAGAAAGGAGGCTATGTGGCAGGCCTGGCGTGACACCGAGAACCATGAGTCTGGAGACGGAGGGGGGATGGAGAGCGTGGCCGCAGGAAGTAGCACTGCTGTCAGCTCCCACCAGCTTTAAACCAGCCTGTCGCCTGAACCTAGCCCAAAGTTTCTTTCAAGAGACAAACGTCGTCTTAAAGGAACAGTTCATCCAAAAATGATATACTCATCCTCTTGCCCTTCTAAACCTCTATACTGTTTGTTTTTCCAAAGAAAAAATCTTCCCGCAACAATTGTATTTACAGACGATGTTTCTGTCAGATTCCAAAATAGTCAAGTTTGGAAGATAAAAGACTTTCAGTGAATATGAACATATGATTAAATATGTGCATTTAAGGGCTTCATTAAGAATGCCATGAATGCTAGGATTGCAATAATTTTTCCATTTTAATTAGATTTTTTTTAATCAGGGAAAAAAACAAACAAACACTTTTTTAACCCTAATTGTGAAACCCTTATATATGCTACTTTTTGTTTTTTTTTTTTTGGGGTGAACTGTTGCTTTAAAATATAAAGCTCCACCTCTAAACCAAACTTCATGAGACAATGTTTGTCTTTCCACAGGCGCAAATACATACAAAAATAAAGTGGAGCCACCGCACTCACCGCTGTCACATTCTAGATAGCCATATTAATAACAATCATCACGACAGGTCACACAACTGCCCTGGAACTTCATACATAATTGAAATGGAAAATATACAAATCCTCATATACGTCTCTGGACATTTTAAAGCAGCAACCACCACTTTTGAATTCCCATCATTCATCTTCACCGTGGCGAGCGCAGCAGAGGCCGTCGAGGGCGAAACCGTACTCCTCCATCAGCCGTGTGCGCGCCGCCTTTAAACGCTCCTATTCTGGGCCCTGCTCCAGCTGAGTTGACTGTATTTTAAATGGCACACAACTAAACCCTTGAGGCAGGCAGCCTTCAAAGAGAAAATCTTAACTAAAGACCCCCCAGGGATCATGCACTTTTTTTTCCCATCTACAGTTTGCCGTCATTACGTCGCCACTGATTTGTAGCTTTGAAACGGGACTGCATATGAAGAATAAACGACTTTACAGTCGTGGCACAACAAATAAACAAACATCTGGAACCGTTCAGAGGGCGCCATTAAAACAGTACATTTCTTGCCCAAAATGTGAAAATGATGACAAATGTGCTGTCACAGTGGCTGGGAGAGGCCAGATGATGGAGCAGTGGGTGCTAAGCACTGACTTATAGAGCTCAGCAGGACTGAGAGAGAATTACACCTGCTGTTTGTCTGCCTACCCTCCATTAACTTACATCTGGATAGCGTGCATCACTCAATTACCAAAGTCTGGATCCGCACCCACATTGTTTAACTAAAATGCCATGTTTAACATACAGCCCTAGACAGAGATATTTATGCCAGCAATCCTGTGTAATTGAGATAAATTTGATTGGTGTTGGTGATGTGCTATTGCTTGTCTCGTTTTACAGCCCAATGGATATGCAATAGCCCCAAGCTTTGCCTTTGGCAGAGTTGCCTCTTAATTATGGCCTGTCGAGCAGTTGTTCCTCTGCCGTTTTCTGAGCATGAGTTTGCATGTGTGCAAACTGCATATAACTGAATCCTGCAGGCCAAACTTCATTGTAAGCTTGTTGAGCTGCCATTCTCTCTCCCAGACAGTGTGTGTCAATCCTTGAATGCAACTTTAGCATTTGATATTGGAAAAGTGCTTGTACGTGCTCAATGAGATTCTAAAGGATCTCTTGTGATGGTTGCAACAGTAATGTTTTTCCCTTGACGTGTGTTATACTCAAACCAGCTCCAAACTTTGGCCCTGTCAGGCAATGCTGACATTGTGATGGGGATTTTAGAATCCTGATTTATTGGCTGTCTTATTGGTATTTTTAGGAGACTGGTTATGACAGATTTTTTTAATTTATTTTTTATTTTTTAGTAAGCACTGCGAATGTATGCACAGAAAGGGTCTACTGTATATCCTAAAAAATGCATGAATATAGTTGCACTGTACTTTCAGTATTGAAATAATTATTAGGGATGCATGATATATCAATACTATATTGGTTATTGCCTGGCTGATATTGGATTTTTATCTGTACATGCTCATTTCCCATATTAGATTACCTTTGCCGTCATCTAACATATGCTTTAAGTTAATTTGTAAGATCACTGTGAATTTGTACCATAACATGAAAATAATTAACAATTCATCAGTTTCAGTCAGAATTTTAATGTCTGCACATCCCTATTAATTATACAGTGTAATTGATACTTTTGAAACAGGTTTCACATTAGGTGGATGCCTATGATGCTGAAATGTGTTGCCTATGTACTGTAGAAAGCCAATAGTAAATCTGAGAATAGCTATTTTATTTTCTATGAATCATACATTTGTTGACCACAAGGTTATGTTTGATGTGAATATATGATATATGAAATCCATTGCTTCATTCCTGAAGAGAATGCTGTGTGTTTATTCCCTTACATAGTTCTTGGCCAAATGGCTGACATGTGTTTTCAATTGATCTGGATGAGGGAGAACTGTCTTACGGATATTTTTGCTGCGTGACAGTGTTACGATCCAAAGGCTTTTCCAGCACTGATGAGGTGTTTAGGATCTCTGTATAATGGGCTTGGGGTGTTTTGCGGCCATTTAAAGCCCCTTTATAAAACACACCTATAATTCCAGCTACAGCTAAGTAATGAGCTCCTATAAAACATGAATGGCCATCACGCAAGTTTATATTGACTTTCAGATTTACACCTCGGCTCTCCTCAGATCAGGTGCCAAAACATAATGGATGGAAAAAAAGGTCCGTACGATATTGATTCGTATTAGTCATTTGATGTAACTCCCATACATCTGCTTTGGATATCCTTGGTCTTCTACAGCCCTGATTAATTGCTTGTAATGGCTTTCAATCCATCTGCGGGAGACCGCTGCCTTAAGTTGACTCCTACAGGCCTGTAGGTTTGTAAAGGAGCTGCCAGGGGCTGTTTTTTGGGCCTCTCTTTGTAAGGACTGCTTTTGTTTCCTTTGTCGGAGAGAGATGATATGATATGATTTCTCTCAAGAGGTTGCGGTGGGCCTCCCATGACTGCTTTGGCACAGGAGCATGAATATCCATTAGTCTGGAGATGGAGATTAATGGAGGAAGACAGAGGAAGAGCCAGGCCGTTCCAGCCATTCTTCACCGTCTATCAGAGTGAGAGAGAAAAGAACACAGAGATGGGATCGGATTCTTCCATGAGGCAGTCAGAGTCCCGTTTATCACCGAGCCTGGAACGCACCACTCTCTCTCTCTCTCTCTCTCTCTCTTTTTCTTTCTTCGGAGCGGGTTTAAAACACCAGGACAGACTTAACTTCCCTGACAGTTTCAACTGCTGAACTCGGGCTTGGCATCCCGAACTGTTCTGAGATGGCTTCTCTGTCTTCAGTGTCATTATCTCCATATGAGATGGCACTGCATACGTTGAATAATTCTGTTTGTGTTGGATTTGAGGATGTGTCATCAACACCATTGTTTTTTTCTTTGTCTTTTTCTTTTTTCCTTTTATACTTTGCTGTTTGATGTAGTGGAATGAGTCTCTGAAGGCACAGCTGAAATGTGGAGAAGGGTTTCAACATGACGCTGTCGAGATGGCGTTGTTTATTTTAATATCATTTAACATATTTGTTTGTACTTCGGTGCAGTCACTGGAATATGAAAGCGAGAGATCATTTCTTTTTAATGATTCAAGTTAATAAGGCATGTTAATATCTAATGGTAGCTGTGCTCCTTGGGATGCTCAAAGAAAAATGCTCTCAAAAGCCTGCTGTAGTGTTTATGAATTAAAATGGCCTTTTAAGAAGTCCCTCCAAACATAGTCTCATCTCTAATCTGACTGGCTGGTTTTACACAACTTTTGTGAGTGAAGGCACTCTTTTATCAGTCCGTCTGGACACAAGATTGATGTTGCAAAAGCTAGGAAGAACTAGTCACCAGATTGTGTGTACGTGTGTGTGTGTGTGTGTGTGTGTGTGTATAAGGCACTTAACTATATATCCATGAGTGGAATTATTAATTAAATATTAAATATGTTCTTAAATCTGGTTGGCTGCTTTATACTGTACATGCCAGTCAGATGGTCTGTTTTTGTATATGTGTGAGGTTCTTGCTATAAGTGAACTTTTATTTATTTATTTATTTATTTACACTGTCATTGAGTTTTTATTTTATTCAGCAGAGATGTATTGAATTAATCAAATATTAGAAAAGTTTTCCATTTCAAATAAATTCTATTCTCAACAGCACAACTGTTTTCAACATTGATAATAATAATAAATATTTATTGAGCAACAAATCGTCATATTACAGTGATTTCTGAAGGATTATGTGACATTGGAGTATGTAAGACTGGAGTAATGGCTGCTGAAAATTTGGCTTTTCCATCACAGGAATGAATTACGTTTTAAAATCCATTAATGTAGAAAACAGTTATTTTAAATTGCAATAAAAAAATTAAAAAAATTAAAAAACTTTATTATATGTGACTCTGGACCACAAAACAAGTCATAAGGGTCATTTTTTTGAAATTGAGATTTATACATCATCTGAAAGCTGAATAAATAAGCTTTCCATTGATGAATGGTTTAAGATATGACAATATTTGACAGAGATACGACTATTTGAAAATCTGGAATCTGAGAGTACAAAAAAAAAAAAATATTGAGAAAATCGCCTTTAAAGTTGTCCAAATGAAGTTCTTAGCAATGCATATGACTAATCAAAAATTAAGTTTTGATATATTTACGGTAGGAAATTTACAAAATATCTTCATTGAACATGATCTTTACATAATGTCCTAATGATTTTTGGCATAAAAGAAAAATCAATAATTTTGACCCATACAATGTAATTTTGGCTATTGCTACAAATATACCTCAGCGACTTAAGACTGGTTTTGTGGTCCAGGGTCACATATATATTTTAATATAATCAAAACAAAGCATTTTTTGTCACAATTCCATGTTATTCTTATGGAATATATCCAAGTACCACATGTAACCATAGAATCACATTAGCGTACTATAATATCACTGCAGTATTTTTTTTCCCTTCAAAAATACAATGCACTAATTGCACTGCATTCGTTATCCATTACATTAACCATAACATTATGTAAAGGTGCGATACAGCACCATCTCTGTAACTCTTTGATTTCTGTCTACAAGTGGTCTTTGCAACCCAAATCCTTTAGCATTAGCCCACCAGCAGCAGTTAATTCACAGCTAAAGCCGCTATGTCATCGCTTTAGAGTCTTTAATCAGTACGGCTTCGCCTCATAAAATTACAACACCCGTGATGAAGCAGTCCCTCCTGGATGATCTATTAATACACTCACAAAAGAAACACCGGCGAGTGTCAAGCGATACCTCAGGACGGAGAATGTGTCAGCGTGATGGACAAGGACACGAATTCAAGCCAGCCTGCACAGCCCATTCGCAATTACATACTTGCGGTACTTGGGGCTTTGGTCTGCTTCCCAGTCATGCTGGACCATCTCAGGAGACTGACAGCAAATATATCATACAAATGGATACCCCATGCCTGCGTTCTAATCAGCTTTAAAAGTGATTGCTAATGCAGTCTAAGCATTATTCATATTTGTGCGTGATTTGTGACTTGAGTTTGGGACATCTGAGATGCAGGATAGTATTTCCTGTGTGCTTTTATTCCTGCCAAGAGTTTAGAGCAGGTTAGCGTGGCTTTCACAGTCTCGAACCCCAGGACTTTATCATTGTAATTTATGAGGGAAGAGGCAAGCCATATGGTTTGGATATTTTTACGGTGGGATCGATGCGGGGTCCTCGAATTTCCCTTCTCTTGCTTAGGTTGATATGGATGGCTGTGTTCATGTCAGGGGGTTCCTCAACCCTCTCAGATGCTGAGACACCGAGCCCTGGCAGATGTTGAGCAACTTGTCTTTTTGATGGCGAAACTGATCTGTGCACAATGAGCCCTGATTGCATTATAATGATCATGTGACAGGCCAATGGAAAACTTTATGAAGACAAATGCTGCTTGCAGGAAGAGAAAAACACACCGAAGAGTTATAATTCAGAACCATGGAAAAAACATGCTGGAACTATTTATTATTCATTATTATTCATAGCGAGGCCTTTTTGGCAGCATTTGCGTTTGTTAGTGTGATTCAATATACAATCAATTTACAAATGATAGCAATTAATTCGGTGACAGCTTCCATTTATTCTATTTTAATTATGTATCATGTGTTTTTCAGGCTTATTAATCATCGGTGATAGATGAAAACATGTTATGAAAGATGTCTGTTCAATCCTCTACACAAATGGCAAAAATGCACTTTCAAAACTGCAATTCATCTATACATCTGTAACATTTTGGATATACTTCTATGACGAGCAAGAACATGTCAAAATTTGCTATTTTTGTGGTGACAAAGTCAAACATGTCAGGGTGATGCAACTGTTCTGATGTCATAAAGAAAGTGAAATGACTATTTTGAAAAGCAAACTTTACCTGATCTTTTATTTCTAGTCATAGTAGTGGTGGTAATAATCATAATAACTAAAAACAAATTACATTATACACTATGTAATATGCAGGGACTCTTGCATATTCTCTTGACTGTGTTGAGATCAATAAGTTTCTTAAAATATCAGATAATTTGACTTTTAAATGACAAGGTAATAGAGCCCTGCACGGGCCTCAAATCTAGGCCCTAGCCCGGCCCTGGCCCGAGACGCTCAGGCCCTACACCGACCCGTGTCCGACAGCTTATCAGAATTACTGGCCCGAGTCCGACCCGAGCCCGTCTTTTTTTTTCTTTCTTTTTTTCTTCTCCCAAAATGGCTCATGTTTCAGCTATTAAAATAGTTCAGTTTATGTATGTAATGGCAAAGTGATTATATTTCGTTTCGTTTTTTTATTAAGTTAATTTAGAAAAACGTTTGGAGCATTTTTCGTTTGTTAAATAAGTTTTTTCTTTCTTAAAGTAACGACCAAGCGGCCAGCGGCAGACCGGCAGGCTGATCATTTTTGATCAATTTAGCCTTCTCAAATCATCACGACTTGCCTAAAGTAAAATCTATAGATATACTAAACAGTTCAAGCATATAACAGTGTTTAAACGTTAAACCTAGATAAATGTGCGCTGCATCCAATAGTTTGTGCGGAAAGTGGAAGCTAAAGTGCAGGACATGGAGACACCAGCGCAATCACTTGCATTTTTTTCAATGGAAACAAAATATGCCGTAATTTTTGCTCATAAAGGTAAGAGTAATACATCATTCGGAACTGTAAAGTGTCTACTTTTATTTGTGTGCACTCACAATATCAACAAAACTTTGTGTTTTTATAAGACATGATTTTATTTCTCACAGACATGATAAATATATCTATAGAAAGCTTTAAATTACTACTTAACGAAATAAATCAAATCGAAAACAAAAACTATTTCATTATAATCATAATCGGCGAAGATGCACTTCTCTCTAAAGGCGCGTCTAATGAGGAGATGGCGAATCAGGATCATCATCTTCATCTTTACGACACTGACATAGATAGCACTAGTTTATTAGTAATTAATTCAAATATCTCCTTACTATTTCCCCCTGACACATTCATGGTAATTACTTTTGCTGGGGCTTTGCGGCAAGCTTTATTGCGTGTATTTGAAGTAGAACTCTTCAGCTGCGCTGACGGCACTCGCTGCTGCTGCTGCCGCGGGACACTAAACACCGTCGAGCCGCTCTTGACAGTCGCAGTAGCACGGACTCGTGTTGTTTCCTCCAGCGTGGCAAAAAAAAATTCATCACTAATTGATGGATGTATAAAATATAAAAACAAGGAGAAGCCTAAAACAGGCCTGAGGCCCGGCCCGTGTCTGATCTATGACGTGAAAATTGGCCCGAAGCCTGGCCCTAGGGACGTAAAAACAGTCGGGGCACGTCGGGCCCGGGCCGAAATGCAGGGCTCTACAAGGTAAGGCTAATTCAGGTTGTAAAATATCACGTTTGTGCAGCTCCCCAAAAACGAGAGATATACATATACAAAAGCTTTCCATTTAAAATATTTACAAACATATTAAGCAGCACAATTGTTTTCAACATTAATAAGAAATGTTTTTTGAGCAGCAAATCAGCATATTAGAATGATTTCTGAGGGATCATGTGACACTAAAGACTGGAGTAATGAAGCTGAAAATTCAGCTATTAATCATAGGAATAAATTACATTTTAAAATATATTCAAATAGAAAACAGCTTTTTTTAATTTATAATAATGTTTCACAAAATTAGTGTTTTTTCTGTATATTTGATCAAATAAACAATGCTTGGTAAACAAACTTTTTCACAGTTGTGTGGGTGTGTTGTGTAATTAAACTTTTCTTGAAAATGACACAAAAGTTCTTTCGTTGTCATTGACCCATTAGCATTAAGAACAAAGCACAGTGATGATTTAATAAGCAATTCGAGACAATGACTGACACACAGTAACCTGTGACCTCCGTTCCCCCATTCGATCCACAGATTTTCTTGGGATGAAATCATTGTGGTGGAAGGGACTGAACTCATCTGTCAGTTACAGCAAGCTCCATTGGACTGTTGTCAAAACTGTGTTCTTGCTCCCTGGTGAATTTACTGATTTGTTGTCAACTGTACCTCAGTACAGCGTCATGAGACACCCCCGCCCACTCTGATGTCTGAACACGGCCTATTACGAGAGGATCAGCGTAGCTCAAGTTAATGACCTAGCACATCGTTTATTCCACGTGAATGCTGAGAAACGGACAGTTAACGTTCACTGCCACGCAGCAGCCTCAGAGAGGGCAGATCATCACTGTCAGAGACTCCGAGTGCAAACTGATGAGAATTTGACATTTACTGCAGTTGATGGCTCGCTCCAAAGTGGAGCAGGACTTTTGGCCAAATTTGAGCAGGCACTTGAACTTAATGTCATAATTGATCAAAGTCAGCTGAGGTCAGGTACTTTGAGCTGTGCCGTTCACTCCTTAAGCATATTTAACATTTCAGCTCGAATAATTGAAGGGTCGGTCGAAATGGTTCTGAAAATAAACAGATAACTAGGTCAAACAAGGCTTTGCATCTCAGGCAACTTTTTAATCTGTCAAAATGATTTGCCCATGAAGTCGAACGAAAGAGAGCAGGTTTCCCCATCATATTAATGTAAGCGGACACATTGTTTTACTGTCATAATTTGATTGGGTGATCATTTCTGACATGTTGTGTCGCTGTAAGACTGTTGAGTTGACTGAGTCATAGAGGTCAGACACTGAAATGAATTCCAGATTGCTGTCATTTGAATGAGTACTTTCCTCATTTCCCTAGGAAATCATGCCTCTTCAATCTCGCTGCTGGTTTAACCACTCAACTTCAGGTCACCTAGCCAATGTAAGATGTCAGGATCAAGTTCTGCTGCTGTCGTGCTCGGTTTGATGGATTCTCTGATCTCCAGAAGTCATTTTTGGACTGTAATTTAGTGAACAAAGTGGATTTGCACAAAGGATTTGGTAGCTTCATGTTCTGTTGTAAACCACAGTGTAGCTTCTGCTAATGAGCTGTATTGGATTATATCTGCTTCAAATATAGTTATTTTGTTCCTAACCAGTACGCATTTATAAATTTAGAGAATAGCTGCAGAGAGATGGTTTTAATTTAGAGTTTGGCCTTGACATGGGCCACTGAAACTATTTGTAGTGCAAAATGTATTTATGAAGTTGTACTATATCCTTCTTTTCTCATAAATTTGCATAATCCTTGCGAAATCTATACTGTATGTTATTTTAAAAGATACATTTATATATTGAAAGATTTGATATGCTTTATGGTAAATATGCTAAATAATTAATATATTCTGCAAGGAGTATGACAAAACCAAGGCTGAAATGATTTGATCAGTAAAAAAACAGTAATATTGTGAGATATTCAAATGTACCTTATATTCCAATTTAAAAATTACTGTTTTGCAATTAATTATATATTAACTTAATAATGTAAATTACATTTTAATATATTTAAATTTATTCCTGTGATTACTCCAGTCTTCAGTGTCACATGATCCTTCAGAAATCATTCTAATATGCTGATTTGTCGCTCAAGTCACATTTTTTTTAATGATTATCATTGTTGAAAACAGATTAATTTATTTGAAATGGGAATCTTTTGTAAGAATGTGAAAGTCTTTACTGTCACAGTTCAATTTGTTCTTACTAAATGGTACTACTACTAATACAATAATAATAATAAAATGATTATTATTATTGTTGTTGTTTTTATCTGTGCTGTATATGTATTTGTTTTATTTAATTTTATTTAGAACTGCCCTGAAGAAGCTGCACAATATTTACACAGTATTCCACAGCAAATAATAACTTAATTTGCACAAGTGAGCAGTTCACATGCCGTCGGTTCCTTATATTGTGCGTTTCCTCCACGGGCATCTCCACTGACTGCTTGCAGCCATGCGATAGTTGTGTGTGATAAACGTCTTGTAGATTGTGCAAAGGCTGTGTAAAGTTCTGAACAGAAGTGTATATGTGTGTCTCCGAGAGCGCAGATCTTCTCAAATACTCTTAAAATACGCCTCTGCACTTGACACCATTAAGCCTCTGTTAACCAGCCTCCCCTGAGAGCAGCTTGAAATTGTACCACCTCCAGCAAAGTATTTTACCATTCAGCATCGCCTGAGATACAAGCGTAACACGGTTTGTTCTCAGGAAGCAAGAAGCAAATAAAAGACAAAAATGGCATGAAATAAAACACATTGGAATGAACACACATGTCCTGAAGTGCAATTCCTCCCTCAGCAAGGAAGCGAGCAAAGGCGTGTTCATATCCAGTGACCCGGCTGCCCCGTTCATGTTGTGACTCAGGGCGATACTTTGTGTTTATGCCTTAGAGTAGCCATAGCTTTTCCCCTAGAAAACTGGGGAGTGCTACTCTTAGGATATTAAATCTAGTCCTGTAAAAAGTAGCAGTCTGAGGAACACTTTCGGCTGGAGGACAATCTCAAATATCACCTCGGTTTTCATATATAGGCCTGTTTATCCGAATACGGCGTAATATATGGTGATGATGACCAGCGCCGAGGATCGGCTGATATTAAGATAACCTTGGGGATGAGAAAGGAGGGGTGGAGAGCCACGAGTTCGGCTTCCAGAATCACTAACTACCAGTGACATTTTGGCAGTGCAACTGTTCAAGTCACTGCGCAAATCACAACTGATATTTGCTGAACTTTAAGCTCCATTCAAGGTACAGTTTTTTTGGTTGTTGTTGTTTTTCGGTCCAACATGTGCATGGCACAGCTAATATTTTCCTCCAATATCCCATGCAATAGGCAATGCCTTCATCCAGCAGATTTTTCTGCCTTTACGATATAGATAAATGAATGAGAGAGATTAGAGCTCTGGATGTATATTGGATAATATCTGACTTCATTAGTTGCAATGCCCTTAAAAGGACATCCTGGCTTTCTTATATTTGGACAGCCGCCCCCTGTCCTTCCCTTCCTCTCCCCAGACTCACTCGTGCAGCCAAGCACATAATGCGCTTGGAACCCGGTAACATGTACGATTAATAATTAGCTTTGTCAGGTCCTCGCCCCTACAACCCCCATGCAGATAATATGATAATACGTCTTCATAACCGACTGACCTTACATGCTCAATATTTCTCCCCTTATGAAGATTACATGTCAATAAAGTAATTGAGTCTCGGGCTGTGTGGCAAGTGAAGATTTAGGTTATTGGACTTTTCGGGAGCAGTGATGTATGACCGTTATTATTCCACCTGTCAGGGGATGTGCAGGCCGCTGACGACGGTCCGAGGATGTCAGGAGAGGGAGAATGAAAACGGGGGGAGATGTCCTCTTCAGCTTGAGTGTTATGTCGTTAATCACCCCTCATCTTCTCCGCTCCGTTCCTCCTGCATCTGCAAACTGTATGTGTCTTATTAATTAGGTAGAGGAGACTTACAGTAAAGCCATCCATTAAGAGGGGGCCGAGAGGGCTTCGACAATAGCGTCTCATCATCACCGGCCTGCCTTCATATATCCAAACCTCATGAGATCATCCATTATAATTCCCCAGGATATTATTTTCTCTTTCTTCTCAAGTGTAAGGTCTCTGTCTGTAGGCCCCTGTCAGGCGCGAGCGCTTTTGTAATTGCGACTCAAAGCCTTGCCTTGGATTTAGCCTCCGCTGTCAGTTTAATACTATTAGAGTCATCGCAATCCCTATCATTACATTCATGGGCTTCATTACTCATTTTTCAATTTTGGTTTCAGACTTTAGCTGTTGTGCAGTACTGTGAGGTCATTGAAATCAGGCATATGGTTTTATTACTTTATTGTATCTAATTACATAAAATGGCAACAGCAGCAAAAAATAAAATAAAAATGTCCACGCCAAATACAGTTTTTAAACTTTAACAAGCATTATTGTCTTTGGTGCATAAACTTATCATTGTGCATTAAAATTGTTTAACGCACACTTAAGGTACAGTCACATGAGTGAAATTTGTGTGAAATTTGTCAATAGTTCTGTTAAGCGATGCATGAAACACCTTCCACACAGAAGGCACTTTCAAACCAAGCAGCTTTCTGTTAGTCAGTGCAGCACATTTGCATGACCAACTTGAACCTGATACAAATTGTACATGGGGACATTTTTCACCCTTACTCAAAACTCTGTTTGATGTTGATGACACGGTTTACTATTGAACCACTGAATTTCAAAAGAGGAATTTTGACAAACAATGTAAATTGAACTGCACCTTTAAATGTGGATTATCCTTCACTTGTAGCATTTGAATGAATGAAGGAATTTATGTATGTTTGTATTTATTTATTATTTAAAATAGTATACATAGAATATTAATATTGGCTATGTGTTGGTTATAGGCCTTGGTTATCGCTATTGGCATGTATTTTAATATTGGTGCATCCACAATCTGATAACGTTATTGTACTATGGTTTAAATGTTGTTTCATGGAGCTTTATTCTTAATGTCTTTACTGTAAAGGCCATTTTTTCGTATTCCCCATCCTTTCCTATCAGAATGCATGCAACGGATGCGAAAACGCAGAAAATCGAACCTGATCCGAATTTTTTTTGATGGACGAAAGTTTCGAAGGCAGTGTGCAAACGTGATTGACACAACATGAGGTCGTATTTATTTTTTAACGTGCGAAAATTAGAAACGGTATTTCAGCAGAAACTGTGGTTATCATAGTCATTTTTTGAAAGGGGGGCAATTCCTTTATGCAGGGGTGTAGGCATCATCATTTTAGAAATGAAGGGAAGAGAAATGTAAAAATGTAAAAATTAAAAAAAATCCTGACTTTTGTCTAATTGACAGGCTTTATTTTTTCTTATGTCTTTTATTTAGCTAAGAAATCAAATACACTGCTTGATAACCAATATTGTTTCCTATATTTTCCTAATGACAATTTTGTGATTGGTTTATATACTACAAACACATAATAAGGCAGAATAGTTTCTATTCTTTAATAAATGTTATGTCAGTTAGTACTTCATTACTCATATACTTTTATTTATTACCTGAAAATTATTATTATTATTTTTTTAAGCTGCAGAGATAGCGGGATGCCTTTGTCCATATTAGGCGTTTCCTGGTACGTTATAAGCTATTACTTCTATGAGTCTGTTTTGGATTTCTGCGTGAGAGCGCCCTCCGGCTTCCAGTATGAATGAAACATACACTACATGAGTGTTTAGTGCTCCGTAATGTTCACAGCCTCGTTTTGGAAATAAATAAATCATTGGGTCATACATAGACTACTTAAATCTAGATTTATTCACACTGGCCCTTGCTACATCTACATGAAAAATTTCAGTTTTATTAAAAGTGTGCCCATGCCTTAACGTTACACTAGCATAGCATTTCATACAAAAGTGTACTTTTCAAAAAATGTAGGAAGCAATTTGGCGTGTGAGCTGCCACTGTGAAGATCATCAGGCAGTTGGATACTCAGAAAGGGGCGGGAGGGCGGCACACAGTGTTAAAGGATATTTTACCGTGTCCGCTCGCATTAAGGCGGGAGATTGATCCTCTCCAGTCAGATGAAGCTCTGGTCTGACTGATGCCCCTCACTGTCATAGTGACACCAGGCTCCGGGACGCGAGCTGTGGGGCGAGAGGGGCACCCAGCAGCACCCTGAACCCGGGCCAGCAGCGGCTCGACTCAGCCCTTGTTCTTTTCCTTTCATGCCCCCTCTCCCTGCTCTCTGTCAGGATGTCATGACAAATCACTGTACAGCAGCGGGCTCCGCAGCCTCAGGTACCAGACCAACAGGCCTCAGACGCCATGCTGAAATGAATATAATAATGGGCTTCAGAAAATAGCACAAGGCACTCAAACACAGGAAGAGAAGTGAGGTTGTGTGTGTGTGTTCTCTGCAGGGGGAAGTGGCGAGCAGACACATGTCCCACAGTGAGGCAGGTGCAGCTCGTCTCTTCTGTGGCTGAGGTGGCAACAGGGGCTGTCAGATTGGTATTGATATGTGTCACTCCAGGGAGTGTCAGGCGCTGTATTTAAGACAGCAAGAAGGCCATGTGTCTGTGTGGTAATTGACGGTTGGCTTCGGGAAAGATCAGGCTGTTTGTTGACCTAGCAGAGCAGCTGATGGGAGAGCTAGCATGGTGTATTGCTTTCATCCAAAATGGCTGTTTTCTTCCCTGTGCTGTAGGTTTTAAAAAGCGGGTTAGTTTGAGAGGTGCAGCCAGTGTGTAAATCCACACTTGACACATCACACAAATATGTCAAATTGTGACTATAACCAAAGCTCAGTTTATGCCAGCTTTTAAATTATTTAGGAAAAAAACAAACACATTTGATTTTCTTTTGATCATTTAGCCAACACTTTTATCCAAAGCAAAGTATTTATTTCAAAGCAATGTTGTTTTAGTATCATAGAGATAATATTATTTTAACTGTGTATATATTTTTATATTTTCCATTTTCAGTTTATTAAAATTTGTCATTTTTGTTGCATGATTTTGTCTTTATTATTTTTATTTCACTATTAATTTCTTATACATCAAGCTAAAGCTGAAATAAAATAAGTGTATATATACTTAACTATAATAACCCTGTTTCAAAATTCAAATTCATTTAAAATTATTTTTAAATCAGTTTTTGACATAAATAAGAAATAAAATACATTTATAATTTTATTATATAGCTAGACTGTCCCTGTTTAAAAGTGTCAAAAATGTATGTAAAAGTAAATTCATTTATACAGATGAAATGCATTCAGAAATGTTTATTAGTGTTGTTGTGGCTAGGATAAGGTTTGTTTGTTGTCTCTCTCTGAGTGAAATGAGCACTGTGATATGTTGACATGTCCATTCATTTCCATGGTTTGGTGGCTGTATGCTGTTTGACATTAATTCCAAATGACATTCAGCAAGGAGCCGCACTGCTTACTGATGCATGAGGTCTATCACATCCGTCATCATTATATTTAGCATCAACTCACAGCCACGTGACCATCAGTCCAACTGCCCACTAAACTTAGTCATGTACTAAACCTACATCCTCAAGTCAAAGATTTCCATTATCTTGCTTAGTTGTGATTATTGAGACATGAAAAAGTGTAACAGTGGAGAATTGTTTTTTAAAGTTTACGTACAGAGGATGTATTTTGGATTAATGTTTTAAACAATCTGTTAAGCAGTCTCCTCCTGAGTTTTCCATTTTCACAAGATGTTTTGCTTTACCTCAGTGTTGCTGACACACTGAGATGAGGCAAAAAACATTTTGCCAGCCTCAGATACAAAATGTGTCATATCAGATATGTAATAAAAACTTGCTAGTATAATACATATTAATAAATCTAGAGTTCAACTGCAATTAAAATAAATGGAAGACTACTGGAAGATGACTTGATAAAGATTTTCAAGGCTTGTTTGTTTGTTTGATTGTTTTGTATGTGAGATTTGACACTTTTGTGAAACGAAGTAATTTTTTAAAAGTTTGTTTTAAAGTTTAAATTGCTAAGACATTGATGAAATGTTTCTTTGAAAGACACTTTTTTTGCATTTTCCGCTTTAAAAAATAAAATAATAATAATTATATATATATAAATGATATATATAAAATTATAAATGTATTTTATTTCTTATGTCAAAACTGATTTAAAAATAATTTTAAATGAATTAGAATTTTGAAACAGGGTTATTATACACACACACACACACACACACACACACACACATTTAGTCATTTAGCAGATGCTTTTATCCAACAGATAGAATTGAAAAAGAATAGAGCAAGCTAGTGTTAGAGGCCTTTTTTATTTTTGTTAATTGTATAATAAATAAAAAGAAAACAAATAGATAGAATACAAAGAGAACAGAGAAGCTAGTGTTAGTTAGTTTTTTTTTTAAGAAAATCAGTTAGTAAATTAATAGTGCAAGTCTAAAAGGGGCAAGTTTTTTTTTTTTTTTTAGAACATAATTAGAATAGACAGTGTTAGAGGGTAAAATAAAGATGGAAGATTATATATATATATTTTTAGCAAGTAAATCTTAAATAAAAAAACACAAGTAAAATAGTAACATTCTAGTGATTAATTTCAGATTTTTTTTTGTTTTGTTTTTAAACTAATGGCACATGGTGTGGGGCATGTTTTGTCTCAAGAACAATGTTATACATATTACCAGACATTGCATATATCTGTTTAGTTCTGCTTTTAGATCTGTTTTTGTTTTCAGCCACAACCATTTGAAATATTATGAGTTTTGTAAAATCCACACACACAGTCATCAGTCACTCATGTGATTTGTTTTGATAATGTCTTTCCCACACTCTTTTTCTACTTTTGGTGTTTTGGTTGGACAATTAATATTTACTGCTCACTGATTTAGACCCTCGTTAACTCAGACCGACCTCCAATGTCAAAGCGATTAAAAAGTGCTGTGATCTTTCCTGCAATGATTAATTTAACACCACATTGTTATTGAATCATGTCACTCGGACTCGATTTGAAATGAGCAACTTTCCCATCAGCTTTATTAATGGGACCATTACTGAAATCAGCAAACTTTTCACATTTTACTGAGGTCTGAATGACTTATCAGCTTTTCTTTTTAATTAGAAAGCGCTTGCTAATGACGACGACAGTCAGTCAGCCTCAGAAATTGTTCGTTCTGTAATACTTTATTCTTATCAAATCATGCTTAACGTCCTTGACACAAATGGTTATTAAATCATAATGACTAATCAGGTCATTTGAAGATGCTGCGGTGGTTAATTAGTGCGTGGCATCTTTGTGTTGTGACCCCACACCCAGCTCAATGCGATCAGCAGCACCACACTGACACGTACTTGTACGAATCCGTCTTTTACAGTGCAAGCGCCAGAGCCATTCCTCGTGCTGACACAGACAGCAGGGGAAATTCAGGCAGCGAATGGCTGTTAGGCTGTAAGTCTCCTTATGATAGACCATGAGTTGTTCCAAGGAGATTAAGGCTTTGTAAACTGCTGGAGCACCCAACCTCAAATTACTTCCTCTTATCTCCAGAGCCCAGAGCCACTGTGTGCCTCGCGCACACTTGCTCTATGTAGAATAAATGTCATTGAAATTAATTTCACCAGGCTTGAATTAGGCTGCTGCTATAATCTCTTTCTTCAGTCAAAATTTATATCCTCCAGAATTCAATTTCCTCTTCAACTTCATAAGTTGGAGTATAAAGAATGATAGGCCCTTATCAGGTGAGCAGTTTGAGGACTTCATTAATGAATACTGCCGCTTTCAATTCATAATATTTGATTGTAGTAATCTCATGAGGGCCTTGTTCTTTTGTGGTGCTGTGTCCTCTTAAAAGTGAAACTGTGGAGGTTAATGCCATTGAACGGACAGCCATTAAAACTGCATAATGGATAATGGTTATTTTGCAGGGTGAAATAGAGTACAATCAACAGCTGTGGTTGTATAAAAGACCTCTAGCGCAGGATACTACGGGCGATTCAACAAAATATCAAGATTATGTTTTGCTTGGTTGGAAAAAATCATGTGGCAAATCAAGCCGGTATTGATCAGAGCTTTTGAGGCATGAACTAGCTGCTTTCTCCTGACAGGCCCTCTAGCTAGAGCAAATCTCTCATTCTCATTGCCAGACCTCATCCATGCCTGACTATCATGTTTACCTTTGTTGCTTTAGGTTAGACTGACTTAAAGAGCTGTATTTCAGGGAATTCACAAACGTCTGAATCTGGTTTTGAAGGAAAACACACAAGTGAAAATACCCTGGTCATATTTCACTGCAAAAGCAAAGCAATACATAAATAATATTTTGCATATAGAAAATGAAGCCTCTTTTAGGAGCATTAAAGGGACAGTACAATGAAAAATAAAAATGATTAGCTTGTTCTCTTGTTGTTTAAAAAATGAATAAATAAAATAAAATATTATTTGTTCCCCATTCTTTTTCTTTTCATTTTTATACGAAGGTTAAATATGACCAGGGCATTTTATGACAAGCTTTATTATTATTTATTAGTAAATGTCAAAAAAGTTATTTTATACAGCTGCTAGGCTTTTTGCAAAATGGAAAACCTCACATTTTTCTACATATAAGTTCATATGCTGCTGAAATTTCACTTCACTTCCTCATTAGAACAAGACCCTCTGACAGATTGTTGGATGTCATTGACTTAATGAAAACAGCAGGGACAAAGAAACTCTGCAAACCCACCTCAGATGTATCAGCCTCAACTTCAGTCACAAAACTCAAGACAAATGATACAGTGGAAGCTCAGACAGGAAGAACATCCTTATGCTTTGGCCCATTATATACTGTATGCAAGAATCCAGCCTTCTGAAGATGTTTATAGAGGAGTCTGTCTTTGTATCATAGCTTCTTAAAGGAAAACGCCACCGTTTTTCCATATTCCAATATGTTCTTCCCTCAACTTAGACGAGTTGATATGCACTTAATCCCTCTAGCGCGCGGCACCACTATGCTAGCGTTTAGCTTAGCACCATTCATTTCTTAGGATCCAAACTGGGATAAATTTAGAATCCACCAAACACTTCCATGTTTTCCCTATTTAAAGACATTTACATGAGTAGTTACACGAGTAAGTATGGTGACACAAAATAAAACGTGGCGATTTTCTAAGCGGATAAAAATGATAACTATAATGTTTGGCGGAAGAGCACTTCGGAGCACTTCGACCTCGGCACAGTAATATCATCACTCCTGAAAACTCTCCCTCTCCCTCTTCCGTCAATACAACCAATGTGGCCTGCACTATCACTATCAGTGAGAGGGAGAGCGAGAGGGGGAGTTTTCAGGAGTGATGATATTACTGCGCCGAGGTCAAAGTGCTGCAAAGTGCTCTTCCATTTCATGAGGAGATGCAAAAAACAAACAAAAAAAAAGCATTCTTATCCGATAATAAGATGTGTACAATATACAGTATGATGATAAAGCATAGGGAAGTTATTCTGTTTTCTCAACAAATTATATGGAAGATTATAGCAATATTCCTGTACTAAAATGAATATACTAGTAGTGTTCTTACAAGCCACTGTCATGGAGGAAGCATTAGTTTCATTAGGAATACTGGTTCAATTATGTGTTTTTGGCCTTGGTAGCGTTTTTTTTCTGCTTTCTCTTTCCCTAAGCCACCGATCTTATTTGTATGCGGTGCAATTTTCAGCTCTCATTCCCAAGCCTGAGCTCGAGTGAAAAATGGCCCGCATTTTCTTGATAGCCCATGTGGATGTGGGATATAAATGGCTAATGAATTACAGATGAACATTGACGCAAATTAATCTTCCTGATGTCCCTGGGTTATATGGCAACCATTTAAAAGTTTAATCAATACGCTAAAGTTGAAAACATGCAGGCGCTGCAGTTGTTTGGCTGTAATAAACATCAGTGGGGAATGGGGAGGCTTGCATCCAGTGCATGCATCATAATGACAGGTATTTATGTTTAATGGACTAAATATTTTTTATTGCATGAGAACAAATGTCAGTTTAACTCTGTAAGTTATGAATTTAGCTTCCCTCGGCTGCTCCCAACAGATGATTGACATCCTCAAAGACACACTCAAGACTTCTTTTACTCTGCTGCCTAGAAACTCCCACATTTTATCAGATGCAGAGCAAGGTTCCTTGAGTTTTTGTCCAGAGGAAAGTACAGATGCTAAACTGTTTATGCTATTTCAAAACTCAGTCGTATTTTGCAAACAAGCGAATGTTTCCCCGAAGACAACAAGACCTTTTCTTAGCTTTTGATGCCCCTGATTCTTGACCCATGCTTTAGTGGGACGTCTCTGTGTCTCCAGCGTTTCTCATGTCTGCGCTGATGAAAACCAGCCTCATTTTTCCAATGCCACACATCTGTGTGTGTGTGTGTCAGGAGTGGTCAGTAGTTTGTGGTTCATCGCAGGCTTTGGGCTTTAAGCCAGTCCACTTTAGCTGCATATGGCTCCATTTGAACTGCGGCCCAGTACACCATCACAACTTCAGCCTCCCTTTTGATTGAATAAGTGACATTATCCAGGGTTCTAATTTAATATCCTCCAACATTCTCTTCTTTCTTTCTATTCTCTGGACGTTGAGGCTCTCTCGCTCAGAGCAGAGGCAGGGGAACGCAGCTGCTCTTTGACAGTGCATGTGGATATTCATCTCCGCTGGTTGCACATATTTATTATCTGTGTCTTTGACCTCTAAGTGAATGCAGTAACATGCAGAGCGTTGCCTTCAGGATGTCATTAAAACTGTCTTCTGGCAGGCCCGCGGTAGTTTCTTATTTTGGTTAACAGACGTCGCTGTAAAAATCATATAAAATACAGCTTCGACTTTATAGCAGTTGTCTCCAATAACAACTTTAAAGATCTGTGGACAAAATCAGTGAACTGTGACATTTAATGCCATGAATTATCATTAGCATTAGAACTTCTTCCACACAAGTGTTTAAAGATAATTCAGATGCTATTTACATGTCAAGGGAAGTCCTAAGGTCTTTCTGTGTTGGTGTAGGTCTGCAGTGTCGAAGAGCAATACTTTTAAAAGTAACATATTATAATAATCCTTCTCATTCAGTGCTATGCTTGGTTTGCAGACATTTAAAAAAATTTTTTTACATTGCATGTACAATGCTTAATACGCAGCTTTTGTTAATGCGTGCTTTCCCCCCGAACGTAAACGCTGATTACGTCAAATACGTTCTTGGGTACTCTCCAAAATGGTGGAAGACGTAACTCGGGGGAGAAGAATGGTTGAGTAAATTGTTATTATTGTTTTCTTTGTGCAAAAAAAGTATTCTCGTAGCGTCGCAAAACTGAAGTTGAGCCACTGATGTCACATGGACTGTTTTACCGATATATTTACTATGTTTCTGGAACTGGGAACATTTCAGTTGTGTTGCTGTCTATGGAGGATCAGATAGCTCTCCGATTTAATCAAAAATATCTTAATTTGTGTTCCGAAGATGAACGAAGGTTTTAGGGGGTTGAAACGACATGAGGGTGAGTAATTAATGACATAATTTTCATTTTGGGGTGAACTAACCCTTTAAATAAACATTACTTACAATATCAGGAAAAAAAACTATTCTATTTTATGTTTTTAGATTAGCAGTGTAATCAATATTCTGTTTATTAAATCCATGTATGAATCTCCTCAACTTTTAAGCATTTTACATTTATTCCAAAATAATAACTCAAGGCAGTAACATTTTAAACAATATATTTTATTTGTGAACTTATTAAAAAAGAATAGCTGAACATAAGTTAACTTTTTTTTTTTCATCAGTCATCAAAGCTTGGTAAATATTGGTCACAGATGCCGGGATTACCTAAAATTTCACCAAGCTGATTACTCACTAAAAACTCCCACAGATCAAGTTTTCAAGCCATTTTAAGTATTATTTTGATGTAACTAAGTGGTTATATCTAAATGTGTGAGTTGTTTACTTTTTTAAATTAGTCTTCCCATTAACGCCATTATATTGTTCATTTCAGACTGATGTGCGAAGGTGGAACGAGCACAAACACGAGGTGGGATTTATTGCATGAACCAATCACAGCCAAACATAACCAGTCATATCCAATCATATCGCAATGGAGGCATTGCCTCCTCTCATGTGACTTCCCCCCATTTGTTTTCAATTACCCAACTCCAAACTCACCGCACACTTTAGGGGGTCTGTTAAAACTCAATGGGCTCAGGGGAGGCGAGAGAGACGTGGACTCCCGCTGTAACTTTACCCGCTGGTGTTGCTGTTGGACAATGTTTCTATAGAAAAACGAGTGATTTATACACTTTTTAATGTTTTTGTAATGTTGCCGTTGTTTTCTTTTTCTAATACAATTTTTTTTCTCACCCAATATTTTGAGGAGAGACTGCCTCCCTTGCCTCCTCAGAGGAAATGCCCCTGGGTCTATATAGTATGAATATTAGTAGTATGAATGAAATTCAGACGTACTATATCCGCCATGTTGCTACTGTCACATGACCTACCTGCATCAGTTGTGTCGCTTCACTGCCATTCATAAATCCTTTCCCGTGGCCTCGTACGATAGTGAAGTATCCATCAAATGTGCAGTTCAGTTCAGGTTATCCAGGTATTTTTCACTTACTCTCAAAGTATATTATTTGAATACTATGAATTCAGACATGCTACACATAGATAGTAAGGACGTATGCGATTTCGGATGCAGCGATAGTTTGCATCCAGTACAAATGTACCTCTTGACCTTTTATTGCAGCACAAGTATATTTGCACAAGAATCGCAAACGCAGGGAAAAAAACATGTTTCTGAATGTTTCGATGAAAGATTGTCTCAGTAGTTTGCTTTTTCTCATGCCCGACCATAGAAAACAAGACATTCAGTGAAGTTTATGGTGGCCGCACCTGTGATTTCCAGGACAGCACAAATCTAGCACTGAAGCACATATCCTGTTATTTTATCCAGTACAAATAGCGAGTACAGCTAAATTCCACAGAAGCACTTGGATGCATTAGAGTGTAAATTTGACAAGTAATGCATTACCTGAAAAACATAACCTGATTTCACATTAGCCCAACAGCTGTAGGTCAGAAGCAGTTGTTTTAGGCCAGATAACGAGGACTCCATCACAGGATGTTGCTGCAGACTGATAAAGGGACTCAGGCAGATATATTGAGGCTCATATAATAGCACAAGCTCACGGCTGCAGCTGCTCACAGCCATAACTCACCCTCGCAGACTCTCACGGATGTCCGTCCGTCTTCCCTTCAGGTATTATTGCAAGCTTGTGAGATAATAAGGAAAGTTTAATTGCTTTGTTAATTGATTTTTTTCCCACAACATTATTACCCTGATTGATTGCAGGGCTGATGAGAGCATGGGATACAGGGAGAGCACAGGAAAACACACTGAGAAAGAGGGAGCAGAGAATAGATAACCTTGATGTTAAGAGCTACATCCTTCGGATATGTCTTTCCTTGACATATTGATGGCCCTCGAAAAGAGAGAAGCTGATTGTATGCAGATCACTTGAGCGGCCAGTTGATGAATTAGTTTTTCCTTGTTTGAAAAGAGGTGGCTTTACTCAAAATGTGTTGACTCAGGAAAGGATTTTTTACAAATGACATTTTTATTTTTTTCATTGAAATCTCGATTTGTAGTTTCTAAGTCTAAGTATTTTAAGTGTAATATTTCTTCATTAAAAAGTTTTACAGATCAATAAATTAATTATATTTTTGGCCTAAAGGTGTGCCTCCAATTTTTCTCCATTTTAAGATCACAATTTCTCCGTTTGATTAATTTATTAAAATACCTGGCTGAGATTTGTGCACTGAACTGTGTTTTTTTTTTTCTGTTTGCTTCATCAGGGTTTTATGTCTTAAATTCAGTTTGATCAAATTTTATAGCCATAAAAAGTCTTGAATATTATTTTAAGAGATCTTAAGTTTGTGCGCTGAACTGATATTGATAACAAAGTGATTATTTAAGTTCAAAAGGCTATGATTTTATAAAATTTGAGTGCTGCACATTGTAAGAAAAAATGCTACATTGTGGCACATTCTACAGTCTCACACTTTCAGATCAGTTCACAATCAATGAAGACATTTATGCCAAACTATTGCTTTTGATCTACTGTTGATGAATTATGACAGTTTACTTTGTGTTTATATTGTATTATGTTGTAGATGAATGTAAAAATGCATATTTTATCTCACTCATATTTTTGAACGAGCAGCTGGAAGTAGTAAAGCATAGACATTTCAAATTAAGAGTCCCAATGCATTTCGGTCTAGTTAAAAATACTGCATAATGCATTTTCTTTTCTTTTTTTTTTTTCTTTTTTTCTGGTGGTATTTTGGTGACACAATATATACATTTCACTAGACACAATAAATATTAAATAAAATAAAATTAATAATAATAAAAGTATATATATTTTTTATTGCGTGTCTTTGAACACATTATTATAGTATCAGCAAAATTCAATACCAAAAATCCAAAATAGTGCCCTAGACTATTTAACAAAGTAAAAATCTGAGATACAGGATTTATTTTCTAATTGTATGGCTTTGTTTTGTATGAACATGCAGTATTAATTTTATCGGTCAATGTCTGAAAAAGTCTTACATTTAGATAGACATGTTGTCTATTTATTATCTTTGTATTGTTTTGCAGCGCCTTAGCTTTCTGTATCATACCATTCTACTGAAATATGATGTGTTTTTCCTGGCACTGTAGATTCAGCGGTGACACTGTAGAGGTGCAGGAAACACTGTAACTAGTATTAGAACTAGTAGTGCTAGTAGTAAAACAAGCTTGTACTCTGTGTGAGTCTTCTGCATTTTTCACATTGCTCCTCCTGACACTTTTTAAATGGCAGTGTGATAAATGTTGGCTATTATGATTTCACTGGAGTTTTGCCAGAGGAAGAAAAGCAAAGACAGCAGATTTCCAGGACGTCAGGCAGTGTGATAGCAGGTCATGGAGAGGCTGTGGAGGGCTCGTGTTGTTTGTAATAAGCTGCGAGTGCGCCGGTCCTGTCTCCACCTCCATCTCGCACGAACACAACCTCCTCTTCCTCTCCAAACATCCAGGTATGACAGGACGGGAACAATGCTTTCAACCTTTCCTCTGCCAGAATATGCAGCATGGAAACATTAGCTTTCCGAAAACTTTTAATCTGTCACTGTAATGGCTGTGTTTGAGTGTCTGGAATAAAGAGAAGGCCAGGCCCTGACACAGTGGGTTTTTTTTCATATTAGCTATCAGCTCATCAGCTGTCCCCATGGGTTCAAGCTAGACTCTGCTTTCCACTTATAGGTTATGTAAGAAATAGCTGCTTCTGCATTTTACCTTTGTCTCAGGCTCCTCTTGTTTCTCATGTAATAAGCGGAGTGTCCAGCTGTGGAAGTTGGCTGCCGTGTGCAAAATTTGCAGTAGGCTGCACTATATCACGCATCACCTCGGCTGCCAGGTTACGCTAAACATGCTCACCGTCCCTGGCAGGCCCATGTGTGTTTTCCTCTCTCCGTTTCTCTCTGCTCCCCACAGAGGTTTGTTTAAAGAAGTCAGTCTGAAGGGGGAAAGGATGGACATCTCCCAGACCTGTGCCATTTTCAGAGCACTGCTTTAAGCGCTTGAACATGTGAGGAAGCAGTCATGCTGCTTCAGGTCAATATTACAGCTTTAGTCGTCACCAGACACTGAACTGAGCCACACTTTATTAATCATGTGCTGTTCTCTATCACTAGATTTAACCCATCAGACACTGCTCCAGGCACTCATATGAGGGTCACAGACAAATAAAAATGCCTGAAATTGAGATTTTTTAAAAATTCATATTTGTAGATCACCCATGTACATTCATTGGTTTGTACAGTAACAATTTTAATAACTTTATTTTCATTCCACCTTGAATACACTTACACAAATTTATTTAGAATTATTTTTTTTTTTAAATATTTGGGTACTTGACCTGAAATGGCTTTAAAAAAATTTTTTTGTTATTATTATATTATTAATATTATTATTTGTATTACTAAAAATATTTTTTGAAAAAATGATTTATTAATACATAATAATAATAATAACTGTAACAATTATTTATTAAATGCATTATTATTATTATTAAATAATTATAATAATTCCACTTTTTATTTTATTGGGCTTTAAGACTTTTAAATATTAATATATTAAAAAACAAAATTTTTACTTTTTTCAAGAAACTATATTATGCCTACCTTTTCTTTATTACAGTTACACCACCTTTTTTTTCAAAAAACTTTAAAGGGATAATTAACTCAGTTTATTTTATTATTTTTGTCTTTTTTTTTTTTTTTTTACTCGCCCGCATGTTGTTCCAAACCTGTATGAATTTTTTTTTTTTTCTGCTGAACACAAAAGAAGATATTTTGAAGAATGTTGATCATTAAACAGCTGCTGGTGGCCATTGACGTAGTTTTTTTTTTTTTTTTTTTCATATATGAAAATCAGTGGTTACCAGCAACTGTTTGGTTACCAACATTCTTCAAAATATCTTCTTTTGTGATCAACAGGTGAAATGCAGACAAATACAGGTTTGGGGGTGAGTATTATGACAAAATTGTATTTTATGGGTGAACTATGCCTTTAAGTCTCACCAAAAATATCTTCTGGACTTTAAATCCAGAAAATTAAATCAAGTTCATCATAGAAACAGTTGTTTCTTAATGAAATGCATTTTTGAATAATTTCTTATAGATCCAGTCATCATTGACCCATGAGTTTGTTTGCTGGTGCTCTGTGATCTCTCAGTCTCACTGCAGTGTTTAGGATGATAGTGCTGCAGTTGGGTGCTAGTCTTATATACCCCGGTGAGGTGAAGTGTACGAGAATCTCCTCTCAAATCAGCGCTCTGATAGTCAGAATGAGCATACAGGGATCCAGCGGCGGTACCTCCATCCCCAGGGCAACTGCAGCAGCTGGAGTGCAAAAACCCTGTCACCCCCTCAGAACAAGTACTTGCGCTGGCAGAGCTGTCCGCTGCCCCCCCACACCCGTCCACAGAGCGAGGGGGTCTGATCTGATGCGAACAGACATCTCCTCACACTTCACAGTTTGGATCACCTCAACTCGCGAGGATGGCAGGGAAAATGAGCGTCGCTCGGCTACAAAAGTCCAAATTTAGATTGACTGAGTTTGTCCGCGGGCTGACACGAGCGGCCCGCCGTTACTCGCCGCGCAAGGAGAGCGCGGGACTGGAGTGACACGTCGGAGAAGGCTGGTTGCCGATCGCTGGCGGTAGGGGAAGGGGAGGAGCGGCTACTTTGAAGGAAAGTGTCAGATTAGGTTAGCATCCAGACTGGTGTTGGAATATGCTTGGCACTAATATGGCACCAGTATCTCTGTCCTCATCTCTGTTCACTGTCAGTACGTGCGATTCCGTGGCCCGTCTCTCCGCGGCTCTGACAGTGTCTTTTCGGATTATGTTAGTGGCGCGCTCGGAGCACCGCCGCAGCTCTCCCATCACTCAACCGCTTTGTTTGAAGCCTGCCCTTTTTTGTCATTAATGCACTTGATGTCTATTTAAAAACGGCGGCGAGAGCCGTATCTGTTTTCCTGTCAGGAGATCATTGACAGCATTAATGCCACTTGTCCTTGCCTCATTTACTAAAGCGCTGACACCTAGCTGCAGTCTGCCACATCCATCAAGCGCTTCTATTTCTCTCTTTCTCTCTGTCGCTGGCGTGTCAGAACGATCCTGTCTTTAACACACTCAGACTGGGCTGTCTCCGCACATCACCTATAGGCCTCACAGTCAACTAGCATTTTCAGCAAAGTGGAAGGAAGACGTAAACAATACAAGCACTGCGTTCTTCTTCCTAAGGCATATGTTTTGCCAGGTCATGTATTGTTGATGTATGAGAGAAGTGAACAGACACTCGCTCTCTCAATGAGTTATGACCAGTCTCGATGCTCGTGAGGAGAAAGCCTCATTAATTGTCACTAATGTTGCATTAGTCACTGCTTGATGATGATTTTGGTTGAGCTCCATTGCAATACCACTAACATCCTTACAACTGTCTAGGAACATCTTAGTGACCACCCAGACATCTTCTGCTGCTTCCTTGCAACACCCTAGCAACCACACTCTTGCAAATGCTTAGAAATTACTATCAATTGACCCTTTGCCAGGAGTTTGATTGACAGGCAATGTGACCAATAATAACGGTGGAATTTGTCATTTTGTTCGACAAGCAAATCAGACAGGAGAGTAGATTAACATCGGTGGACTTTTATTGGTTTATTGATGTCTTTCCAAGGTTGAGGTAAAACACCTTCTGATGTTCATTCATGTTTATTTCGTGCTTCAAGTAAATATGAAAAGACGATCAGTTCATGTGCCGCTTGAACTGAGGTGCTACAGCGATCTGTCACGACGCATTAAAGAGTCACAAAATGCTATTTAATTTTTGAATTTCTCAAAAAATGAGACCATTTGAAACCTAAGACTATTTCATACCAGAAAACAGCAATTTTCCACTGTGTGGTACGACTCGGCTCACTCACTTTTCCAATGCAGTTAGTTATGCTTCAAAGTGGGTGGGATTATTGGACTAGTTGTGCTGCCTCTACTGCTGTGACATCATTGTATACACAACAAAACCACGAAACGCAATGGACTCTATCAATGAAATGGTATTTTTGATTCTTGGCATGTGGATGTTTTTCACTGCTAGACGAAGTTTGGTTCAAAGGAGGCTGATGGCAGCAAAGCAAAATACTAAAAGATAGAATAGAATACCTTAGCAACTGTCTAGCAGCATCCTAGCAACCATCTAACAACATCTTTGGAATTACCCAGAGCACCCTAGCAATGCATGGAAATAGTAAGGATTCATTATCGTGTTATATATCAAAGTATTAGTATTTTCTTGTGATGGCATCACTGTAGCGTTTACTGCAGTTTACTTAAGTACTTGATGAGGCCTGTATTGATTTACTGTAAGTAGACACAAGCAAATGCCTTCTGTATTGCAGTCTTCTGTCATTGATGCTCATAATGATGCTTGATTTGTTTTAATGAATGAGTGGTTAGGATCAACAGCAGTGAGTGGCAGCTTCACACAGTGGATCATATTCAAACAGTCACATGTGTTCTTGTCCTGTACGAGTGTTAACACTGTTACATTGTCTCTCTCTCACACCGTCAGTGTCTGGACAATGAATGAAGCTAATGCTCACCTTATCAAACACAGTTGGTCAGTGGATCAGTATGATGAGCTCACTGTTGATCTTCACCCTTACTGTCTTTTCATCTCTCTCTCTCTCTCTCTTTCTGAAGAAAGCAATCTCTTGGCTTGTTATTGTCTAGACAATGCCCTCAGGCTAAATGTTGTCTCTCTGGTGTTCTCAGACTTTAGACGGATGCACTGTCTCCCCCGACACACCTTTCATGCCAGAAATTTGAGTGAGAAATGACAGATTCTGGAGACACATTCTGTTTGTTTGTTTTTTGCAACAGTGTGTGTACTTTACTGACAAACCGCTTTCTAATGGATAAAACAGTAACAGAGAACTGTAACATATTTGAACATACATATGTAGTTCATAGATTCATAATCATATCTATCTATCTATCTGTCTGTATATCTGTCTGTCTGTCTGTCTATCTATCTATCCAATGTGTAAAACTAATAAATGCTATTTTAAAAATAACTTCTTGTTTTCAACCAGTGGGAAGATAAAAGTGTATTGATGATGATAAAATGAACAAAATGAAACATGTAGCCCTGTTGTGTTCAAGTTGTGAAGTTGAATATTTTTCCATAATCAGTTGTCAAACAGTTAGATAATGTATTTAAATACACTCTAAAAAATACTGGGTTGTTTCAACCCAACTTTGGGTCAAATATGGACTAACCCAGCTGTTGGGTTAAATTTTTACATTAAATTTTTAACCCAAAAGTTGGGTTAGTCCATATTTGACCCAAAGTTGGGTTGAAACAACCCAGTATTTTTTAGTGTATAATCATAATATTATACTATTTAAAGTGCTATTAATATTTTTGTGCTATTAGAATCACAGTATTTCAACTTGAGGGTTGCAGCATCTCATCGTTTCACATGAAGTCGGTTTGACATTGACGTTATAGTTAAATGTCATTTTGACATGCTCTTCTCTCTCACTTTCAGGGGTTTTCACCAAGTGCCGTTATGTCTACTACGGCAAGCACTCAGAGGGCAATCGATTCATCCGCAATGACCAGCTCTGACTGACAGACGGGTCAGTGGATACACACATGAGGGGGCTTTACAAAGATATCCTGCGCATATTATTATAAATATACATGTTGCCACACGCATTTTAAGCAGCCAAACACAGCCCTCTAGTGCCGTCTGCTGAGTGTGCCTTCCCTGCCACCTCCCATCGCTCTCGCTCCGTCTGAGCAGTGCCATCCAGATTGACATGATTGCCTTTAAGCAGCCCCGCTATGCCACGGTGACAGACACACACACGCGGCTGAGCGCTCGTCCTGACAGCCGCGGCTCCATGATGGATTGCCTGGTCCAACTGCTGCTCTCCCCAGGTCAAAGGTCCCACCTGAGGCTTCGGGCTGCCCACACGGAAGCCCAGGATGAGCGCCTCTCAAAGTCAAAGCTAAAGTTAAAGAAAAAGATCAGGGGTTGCTTTTACACTAAAGCCATCATTAAAAGTAAAGCTTATTACATGGTTTTGTAACCATGTCATTTTATGTACATTACTGTAGGCGGAATGTCAGTTCAAGTCATTGAAGGGTTTTGTTTTCTCCAAATAGTAAAAAAAAACAGTTAAAAAGGATAATAAATGTAAACAAATTTTATTTAGTGTTTGTTTAAATCTATTAGCCTTTTTTAAACTTTAAATATAAAAGGCATGTCAGGCAAGTGCTCACCATCAATTGGCATGATTTTTTTTTTTTTTAAATATACAGAGAAATGTTATTTTAAAATTATTAGCTGAAAAGTTATTTTAAACACCTTTAATTTATGCTTTTAATCTTATATTTAATCTATGTTATTGTTTTAATGATCCAAAGCTTTATTGAATGTTTTAAGTCCTTTCAGAAATGCAGCTGCGAGGCCCTCACAGGCTCTTGACTCTGTGGCATGTGTATGTTTGCGTGTTTGTGAGGTGCATGTGCATGTCGTGTGTGAAGTTTGTGTGTTGCGGGGGCAGTTGTTGCAGTGCCGGAGCCTAGAGGAGCTGTGAAAGAAAGAGGTAATGAGCTTTGCTTTATTTCATTCTTTCTCTGGAGGGAGAGAGCAAAGAAAGACAGCAGCTCTGGCAGTGAAATTGGAGGAGGTGGATGTATGTATGTGTGAGAGGGGAGTCAACAACTTTCTCCAGTCTTTTTGATTGTTTCCTCATGCGGTTTTTGGACCTATTCACATTATTTTAATGATTTCTTTTCTTTGTATGTTTTGAAAAATCAATTAAAAAAATCCATAATGGCCTTTGCTGTGCTTTGGAAACAGAGTTTACAAACAGTGGCCAAAAAGTTGGGCAAATATTTGAAACATCATCTCCATTAGGTACAGTGAGGGTGATGAATGTTTTATGTGCATCCAATTTATTTTGCCTCTTGTTTTTTTTTTTTTTTTACAATATTACATTCCACATTTAAAGTTGAGCTTATGCACTGAAGTCTGCATAAGACTAGCCAAAGATCCACTGCAAACAAAATAAGTTTGTATTTTTAAACAAGAAATGCAAATGATTTCAACTTGTTTTTCTGATGAACTGGGATTTGAGATAAGTTTGATTGTTGTATGAATCTTCTTTTTATATGTGTAGTTGACATGACTTGTAAAAGTGTCCTTCAGAGTGACATGCTATACTCCATATACTAAAACTGTTGTGTAGACGGTGTGAGTTTTCAGTCGTATTTCAACTCTTCGTTATTGCTTCAATGCAAAGGAAACCAGCGTGCCCACCACGCCGTTATTTGTCGGGCATGTTCAAGTAAGCTAGATATGCACAGATGCTGTGCAATTCGGCTGTATTTAATATATTATGATGACTCACGAGTTCAGTATTTGCGTTAAATCTGCACAGATTTGGCTTAAATGAAGAATTTGCACATTTGCTCAATTATTTAATTGAACTGCAATTAAGCTGAATACGTTATTTGTCAACTACACATATATGTAATCAAACAATATAATGGGTAGTCTTTCAACAAGTTATGTATGCCGTAATGTATGTAGTAGGATTATTGTATGTAATATACTATAATTGTAAAAAAATTATATGAAAATTTAATCCCAAAATCATGAAACATTATTTTTGATTAAATAACCATGTGCTATCCACTGTCTTAAGCAATAAATAGATAAAATTACTTAGAAAAATTGGTGTCAATCTGGTGTTCTTTCAATATATAGACAAGATGGGAACTGCAATTGTTTTTATTAATATTACTATTAGTATTATGTTTACATGTCTGAACCTTGCTGTTTTTTCTTTTTTTTTCCTTGTAAACATTCATTATTAATGGCATAATTTTGCCTGGCCTCATCTTGCTTAATTGCCGTGTGTTAAACGGCCTCCCAAGTATGCCATCCGAATTAGCCCAGCAAATGAGAGATGTAGTTTTGGATGTGAAAGAAAGCATGTGTACCCAGAGCAGCGCTCGGCAATGTGAAGCACACAGGGAAAGGTCACAGATAGCCCAGTGCAATGATTTGGTGTGCACCGGCTGTGTGGGTTTGACTGTGGGTCACAGGTTGTGTGCGTCTGTGCCTTATGCACACATCGGTCCAAGTGTGTGTTTCAGTGTCTGGGAGGGACACAATGCAATGGGAATTTTGTACTAAATGTGTGTGCGGGTTGTTTATTGTGTGTGTGTGTGTGTACAGTACATTTGTGTCTTCGGCCCTATGAGACTATGCCTGTGCGTCGCTCCTGTCGTACTGCTGGAGAGCATGGTCACTAGTGCGGGCGTTTCTAAATGACAAGGTTTATTTGTCGGTGTTGTGATATGTTCTGAGAAAAGTGGCACTGACAGCTGGTGGAGGCAGCAAGGAGCCACAACAAGTCCCCCCCCCCTCACCACACAAAATGTCATCTCTTCCCTGGCTGGCTCACCCAACCATCCCCATGAAAAGAACAGACATTTAAAACTTTGTGACATGTGTCAGAGACGCTGCCATTGAGCCACTGCCGCTGATGTAGCCAGAATTGACAGCACCCGAGCCGCTGGAGCTGGCTTGGGGACATACCGAGTTTGGTGAGTGTCAGTTCCCATCCTCGTCAGGGCCTCATCTCAAGCAGCTCCGCAAATATAAACAGCATTAGAAGGCGGGCGGAAGTGCAGCGGGAAGACATATGCTGACACACACACACACGTGTGTTCGGGAGAGAGACAGTGTGCTCTTGGAGAGGCGTGTGGCGGGGACTAATTAAGGTGTGAGAAGTGGAGAGCAACCTGTGGGCTCTGACCTGGGACTCCCAGCTCGCAGGGCTCCAGGAAATGCTCCTCACTAGGAGAACGCAGGGATATGGGCCCCGAGAAAATTGATGGAAAGGGTTGGAACTAAATGATCATCTCAGTTTGACAAGATTCTAACGGAACAATCATGGTTTCAAGTTTTGAAACTATGCACGCTATTGACATGCATAAGTGGTCATTTTTGCTCATATACATGGTAATTACACGTTTATAACATAGTAATAACGCGTAATCTCAGAATTGAACGGTATCTTGATTTCTCACATAAAGTAAACCATTTAAAGGTGATATTAGGATAGAAGAGGTGGAAAGAGTGGGACCTTAACAGTTTGACGAGATGAGAAATTATCATGGTTTACAATTTTTGAAACGGTCCACATTATTGACATGTCTAAGTGGTCATTTTTTGCAGAAACACTTTGTCTTTATATTGCGTTATAGATGCATTTTAAATCCATTAATTATGCCTTGTAATATACCTTACAATGCAGTGCATTATATCAAAGTTATATTCATTGTTACATCTTCAAAAAGTGTAATGCATTAATTGAAACTGCAAATTTTATAATGAATTATAACTTTGGCTATAATTATTTATGAAAAGATATAATGCGTTTCAGTGTCCATTATGAATACCTATACAATGCATTATACACAAAGGCTTCAAGTGCTACCATTTTTGCTATTACACATAGTAGTAACAAGTTTATAACATGGTAGTAACAGTTATAACAAGAAATGTTAGAATTTGTATCTTCAAGAATACACTAAACCACTTAAAGGCAATTAAAATGCAATATACAGCTGTATAAAAACCATCTGATTCCAACAAAAACACTGTGGTGCTTACAAAACATTGCTTTCACCAATCGCATACCAGTGTATATGACATTTAACAGCTATCAAAATAGTAACGGCAGAAGATTGGGCAGCGTGCAAAGTCTGGTCCGTATATGTAGTTCTATAAAAAGCCCAGAGCTGTATCAGAGCAGCACAGCACTACGAACCAACAGTCAGCACGGATGCCCGTCAAAGCAGCGGCGGGAAATCATCTGTAGTCATCAGTTATTAGGCTACTCTCTCTGAATGACTGACGTCTGTGAATGCAAATGAGAACGCATGCCGCCTGTGATTGACAGCTGTGCGCTGATAGCGTATGCTAACTGAATGAGTGAGAGGTGAGACGGGGAGCAGATCGCTCTCCAAAAGCTCACGGCTCCATCCTTTACGACAGACACGAGGAGATATTAGCCCGGGCAGACGGGAGAGGGAAAAGGGCAGGCGCGGAGAGAAAGAGCTTTATTTCCGGCGCGGTTTCAGATGAGTAGCATTTGTCATGGAAGGGGAAGATGGTGTAATTAGCTTGTCAGTCTGCTTTAGGCTGAGCTTGCGAGCGCCGGTAAGAAAGATGGACGAACTGCCACGCGAGTTGACAGGCAGTCGATAATGTGGCAATTAATGTCATAAATAATTCCTCTACCAATTATATTCGAATGGACCCTGCGCCTTAAAAAGAGAATGGTGTTCCCTTATCATTTCCTCTATCGGCATCATTTCCAACATAATTATTTCTCTTTAAACATCGAAAGAGAGGATGACCCGAGCTTTCAAGTGTAGAAAAAATACTTATTTTTTTTTATTAAATAATGAACACACCATTAGGATCGTTTGTGTGTGTGGAGGGGCTTTAAATGTCACGGTCGGGTCCTAGACAAGATTACACGGCACGCTAATGTAATTTCAAAATATGGAGGGCATTAGATAAATCAATTTGGCTTGTTATGTTAAAGGTTGCCAAAGCCTTACTAACATGCAGCGTATTGATCCAACACCACCTTCTACTGTGGGAAAATGCTGGTCTACCTGATCTCGAAATTCAAAGCAAATGTTTCCCAGAATACATAAATTACTGCAAAAACTACTTAAGCCAACATGCCCTACAAGGCAATGCTATTTAAATATTTACGTCTATCATGCCATCACAATCGCTCATGTCTCCAGATGACAGGCTATTTAATATTTGTCTCTATTTGGTCACGTAAAATGACATGAATGACTGAATAACATTGGAATTCATGGAAGTCCATCTACAGTATTACTGTCCTAGTGAACACATAATAAATGGTTATGGCTTCTTCCTCCTCACTGTATCAGTGGCTTTGCGATTATTAATTGTCTGTCTGAGGTGAATCAAATGGCGGTGAGGCTGTTGTAAATGGCTTCCCATCCATTGTTGTTAAACCACTCTTGAAATGGATGACCAAATAAAAGGAGCTCAACTCATGCAAAGCGTCAGTAATGTTGTGTAAAACCCTGTTAAATACGTCGGATGGCTCTTTGGTGTGGGAAGGATGGCCGCAGCTGTAATATATAGCCCGGGCCGTGATGGCTCAAGGTCACATCAGCCACCTCTACATAATGCATGAACCCCCTACTTCCTCAGTCAGTGTCCAATCACTCAGGCCCAACCTTGGGATGAAAATTTTACTAAGTAAATCAGTGAACATGCTGGCATTTCTATTAACCTCCAATGTGCAACCGACAGCAAGATGAATAATGCTAAATAATAACATGTGGCTGTAAATCAGCTTTACAGCCTGAAGGTGAGCTGAAACTGCACTGTATACTGTGTGCTGTCGGACATTATTTGCAATGCTTCAAAGCTAAAGGCCTTGCTCGGGTACAGCAAATGATCTCGCTAAGCTAGTCACATCTTAAATGAAGCCGTATGTTCGTAAGTCCGTATGTAAAATAGCTGCCATGGTGAGATTTGACGTGAGCTCTGTTTCAGTTGCTTTCATTGGTTAATAGCTAAAGGTTTGATTTTTTTTTTTTTTTTAATGATGGACCAAATCTATATTGTACTTCGACCTTTTGTCTTCATTCTTCAGGCCTTTTGGTTTACACTTTGTTGAAGCCTCACTATATTTAGGCCTTAAGCTGTTATTTTATATGCTTGACTTGAAAATCAAAGCGTCCATAAGACAGTGGTGGAAATATTGGCATTTTCTTACATTTTCATAGCAGGTCTAGGAGGGATATAACGCAAAACCAGTGAGCGTGAAGATTTGCCCTATCCACCAGATTTTCACAGTCTTGATTTTTTTTTTTTATGTAATAAAAGATGTTAATGAATTGATTAAAATATATAAAAATCTAGTGTAAAAGTTATTTTATATAAATTAAAATAAAAAAGTTTGACCTTTTAAGATGGAGGTTTTTTTTTTCTTATGTGAAAATATGTATTTAATATAGTGTAATGTGCATGATGTCTGATGGCACAAGCTCAACAGCAGCTAATATTGTAATACTGTTTTCAGTTTTAAAGACATGGACATCATTCAGATCAAATCATCCCATCTGTCAACACTGAAGGTGAACTGCCTTCATCTTTGGTAATTTTATGGTAGAGTAATTTTGATGTTTTCAATACAAACTTTCATTTATTTTTCTTTACTTGTGTTAAACTACTTATGACATGCTGTTTCCTCTCATTTATCTTCATGCATCCAGTGACAATTAATATTGTTGTAAATATCACGTTACAGGGTGAAGCTGCAGAGAGAAGTCAAGGTAATGGATTTCTTTCCATGCTGAAGTGTGTGTGTGTTTTCTCAATAACATATTATTAATGACATGGCACTGTTAGGGAGAGAATTGGACGCACACACACGGCTTACACATTTTCTCTTCAGATTGTGTTTTGTGTTGAGGAAAGCTTGCTCTACAAGACAATTACATGAGTCCCTGTGGATTTGTTTTCTCTCTGCTGTTTCACATGTAGACAGGCGAACTAATGCATGTGGAGAAAGAGCTTGATTGACCATTGCCAACAAATGTTTGTTGAGAGGAGAGGCGATTTTTGATGTCATGTTAAATTAGTCACGATTTTCCTCCCAGTCTTCACGCTGAGAGAACTCGTGTAATATTAACAAATGAGAGACCAGGCGTGTATAAGTAAAGGCTTGCCTTTATTTATATCATCATCATTAATTTGTTTTGAGAGTAATTTCATGTGAAAACTCTCAGGCGTGTGGACGTTTAGCCATGACTTGTAACATGTTGCTTTATTAGTTCCATTAGCAGGTAAATCCCAATTAATGCCATTTTCATCTCATACTGAATGAATGCAGAAATATGAAAATATCAACACATTTGATTTTCTTCTTTTTTTCTATTCTTCCAAATTTTTAATTGTCATATTTATACATTTTTGACACACTAATCCATTAAACTAATTAAACAAGGTAATATTATCAAACAATATCACATCAAAAAATAGCTCAGTCTATTTATATAAATGTTGATTATATTATTTACACATTTTAAAGTGTATATATAAGGGAAGTGCTGTAACTGGTTACATTACAAAAAAAAGAAAAAAGAAAATAAAACAGTTTATATCCTGTTTTGTTCTAGTTCATTTTAAATGGCCCTGTGGTGTGATTACATTCACTTGGATTTTTCGATAATTTAATTTAATAAGGTAGTAATTTAATATGAGGTCAATTTTATACTTTTAACAATACTGACCAAAATGCAGTTTAAAATCACTTTAGTTGAAATAGTTTTGGGAAGTTGTTGTGTTATGATTCATGCCAGCTATCCATATTCAAAAACAAACTGGCATAATTGACCATTTGGGCTGAAAATGCATGCCCAAAGTGAAATAATTGTTCTTCGAAACTTCTGTTTTCGATATCGCAGGAGACCATTGACTTTTGTGTGCATGCTCAATCTTAGTCTTCTTGTCTGATAAAAAGTAAATCAAGATTAGTGAGTTTAAGTGTGCTCTATTAACACTAAGTAATTAGGCAGCTCCCAAGCGAGAGCGCTTAATACCATGCGATCTGATCGCACACATTTGCCCGTCACCAGTCGACTCCACCTGCTCAGCGTTGCAGTCACCAGCGGGGCGCAGGGGGATGAATCCCAGCTGACAAAATGGATAAGTCAATTGGATGAGGCTTACACAAATCTCACCACAGGGCCGTGGAGCGACGCGCTAAAACAAATTAAAAGCGCGAACCGAGAGCATATTTTATGCTCGCGATTTATGATGTAGATGATCCTCCCCTCTCTCCTGTTCCCTTAATGATAAATCATCATCTTCCAGAAGAATGGATGGAGAAGGAAATCAAAATGTCAGTAAGAGAAAGCCAAAATGGCAAATGCGCCGTGCTTTTGTTGTTCCTCTTAAATTCTGTTAATCGCCTCAGGTAAAGATTAACTGCTGCTGCCAATTTAATTCAGCTTCAAATAATGCAACAAGGTCACTGTTTTCCTTTCGCTCTTCTCTCTCGCCTCTCTCTCTCTCTCTGGCTCTCTAGTGCAGGATTGAGTTGTCATGTAGCTCTAATAGGCAGCACAGGGAATCATTAGTCCGGCTCAGCTCTCTGACTGATGGGCATTTCACTCCAATCATCTGGCCGTGCTCAGACGGCGCGGCACTATTGACACGGTGTCAGAGCTGAGAGAGGATGGCTTAATCAGCCGGGACACTCTCAGCATTGATTTGACAAGCTGCCGTAATGACCTTCTTGTTTTTGTAAAGGATCACTGTTTATCTGAGCTGGCACTGATGCACTGAGCATGCCGCATCGTCATGGAAACTATTATCACGGCCAAGCCGGGGCCTTGGAGGGCTCCTAAAGATGATGTCGAATGTGACTCGAGGGGGGTCGCCCGGGACGGGGGTCTGTTGCCACGGTGACAGCTCCTCCTCCTCTGACTGCTGTCCGTCCGAGACACGTGAACGACTCCTGTGGAGATGACGTTTTGAGTCGATAGTGGTGCCGGCGGATGGATCCGTGGGGTGACTTTGACTTGAATTATAGTTTTTAAGAATTGTCATGTTAAAAACAAACCCCATCAAGTGTGCAACAAATTGATTAAGTGTTCGATATTAGAAATTTCTCACTTTCATTTACTCCGCTGACAATCCACCCTGAAAATTGTTTTTGATTTTAGCGCCTATTGATTTGCTAAATGGCCCATAATGGCCACTCGAATGTGCTCGAACGTATTCATGTGGGAAAATGCCCACCTACGCCCGACCTCGTCGACTTTGATTGTCGTAGCTCCGGCCCTGATGAAACGAACCTCCGGCCACCTCGCCGCATTTCAATAACGTTATGCTTTAATTCATAATAAGCAGCCTTACGGCGGCACTCTGGATGTTCTTAGGAGTATATTTGCGGAAGGATTCAGGAATGAGGACGCTGTCAGGTGGATGGGTGTAATCAGCCCGTCCGCCCCCCACCCCTCCGCCTCCTTCCCAATCTTTTCCCCCCACAGCCCGTGTGTCAGACAGTAAATATTACTGGTGTACTGACAGGCCTGGAGCCGTGACTCACCGTGTAAAATCGTTAATAAGCAGCATGATGGGGCCACTACATCCCAAGGTGAGAATGTAGGGGGCTGTTTTCATCCACAATTATCTAAAGGACAGCATGAAGTGTCCATGGCGGGATGATTTGTGGGCTGAAAACAAGAGTGCTTTGTCTCGGCAAAGAGATGAGGGCTTGGGAGCAGGCAAGGGAGATGGAGAGAGGTCAAACGGACGGGAGTGAGCTTGTGTATTATAAATTGTTGGTTCTTACCGCTGATATTTAATGCTAAAAAAGTAGTTGTAAAAGCAGTATTCTAGTATACAAAAACCCAGCTCACATATTATGGACCAACTTTTTATTGAATGCAACAGGAACACAGTAAGTACATTGTACACTGTTTGTTTAAAAAAAATCTTTAACAGACTAACTGAAGTACTATTATTTATTATATTAATTTATTTGCACATCTTAGAAACAATTTTCACTCAGAAATAGGTAGTACATTTCACAAACAATTAAAAAAAGTACTATTTTCTTGTAAAACATACTCCAATAATCTTTGGTGTATATACAAGATACAAAAGTATATATACACACACACCAAACAAGAAAATAGTACTTCAGTTAGTCTACTTCAAAAATAAAAATTCACATTTAATTCAATGTTACTTTTTTTATGGTTTGTGAAATTTACAAGCTATTTCTGAGTGAAAATTGTTTTTTTTTCTTCAGAAAATCAAAGATGTTTTTGTAGTTAAAGACGCGTAATATAAAGTGAAATCAATTATTTTATTGCCATTTATAAATATTTTTCATAAAAACAGAATCTGAAGCAGTAGAAGAAGTGTAGACGTGGTTGTTTTTGTTGTGATGTGTGGCTTGTTTCTGTTTTATTGCTAGAGACTGGGAGAATAGGTCTTGCATGGTTTCGTTCAGTAAACATACTGCCAAGTTAAATGGCTGATCAATCAATTTCACTGGAATCGATCTGAATCAGTTCAGCCTGCGTGCACACACAGGGAGCCACTTTATTGTAAATCAATCATTTTGAAAACATCTCACAAAGGGGCCAGTCCTTACTAACAAGCCATAAATTTAAACCTACAGGGTGCCACCCTTATCAGCCTACAAATCAGGAGCGCAGCCGACATCTGTTCTACTTCCTCCTCTTTTTATTTCGGCTCGGTAGGTCGAGCTCAGATCTTTAGTTTTGAAAAGAACAAGCCACGTAAGACCAGACTAATATCTTTCTATAGAGCAAAGTTTAATCACAGTCATCGTTTTTAGAGACTGAAACCGAGGAGCATTGTAATCATAGGTTGTTTTGTAACTCTAAAAGTGTCTTTGTAGATATATAATGACATGCTATTGAAGTCTACACATTCTAAAGTAGACGATTTGTGCAATAATTCAAATGTGAGAGGAGTTATTTGTCATTGAATGCGCCTCTTTAAATATTAGCAGATGTTTGGAAAAGGTGTTCCCTACGTTGTACACGTCTCACTTTTTTTGACTGTAAAAATGTCCATTTGTCAGAAATGTTTTTCATTTACTGTTTTGGTTCAAATGTCCAGTGTAAATCAAGTAATGACGCAATATACCAGTCACCTGTAGAACACAAATACATCCATTTTAATTTGAGAAAATACAAAAAGAAACCATGTACAATTTATGTACAAACTTTTTGTACAAGACAGTATGTTTTATCAGCAGGTTATATTTGACAGAGTCAGGTAGAGCAGCTCAGCACCATCAATTTCTTCACGTCTGGTAGTCAAATCAGTCATTCTGCTAAGAGAAACCCCATTTTCCTGCAATGAATATGCCAATAATTACATGTATGGATGGATGTTTTGATTATTTATTGAAGTGGAAGAAAAGACAGCAACAAAACAGTAATCCATATGCAAGTTCAGCATTTTAAGACTTAATTCCCTCCAAGTATTTATTCCGTTAGTGTATTTTCTTTGTACAGTTTCTAAAACTTAAATCTGTCCTTTACAGTAGAATAGCCAAAATATGACAGTTGTGTATTACATAGCACATTAGTAAGGTTGCATTATATGTTACTTTAATTAAAACACTCTTGAATACATTGACAGGTGATCCAACTAAACATCATAGTTCTACTCAGCATCTTTCAGTCATTGCTGTTCCCTTTTTTGACTTTTTCTTTATCTATAACAAGGTGCTAGGATTTCAGCAGCTTGCATAGGCACATGTCGTATGCCCGTTTGAATGCCACTTTTCGCTCTAGTGGGTCTTACAGCGTTCCTCCTTTGTGTTTCCTGCACTGCCTGGCACTGTCCTGGCATGGAGGCAAGGATGGCTTGGATGTTCTCCATGCCAGTATTAGATGCCGCTATATTCATCCAGTATTACTGACCAATGACTGACTGATGCTAGTAGATGGATACATTTCATGGCACTGTAGAAACTGTGATATGTGTACACTGTAGTATCTTCACAAGATGTACAAATAAATTGCATGATATTAAAACATTGCACATTTGTTGCAGTGGAGAAGAAAATATCAGTATCACCTCAAACTGTCATTAGGGCTACGAAAGGTTACAACAAAAAAATGTAAGCCAGCTTTTCTTTGTAGTTTTGTCATCAGGATTGCTACCTGAGTATGTTTTGAAAGAAAAGGTCTGTAAACAAACAACCGATTTTGACATTTCTAAACTATGTGATTGTAACATTGACATGCTGATGACAAAATGGAATGTAAAAACCTGATGGTTAATAATCCTCAAAGAGCTATTTTGCTTTTGCTTTCTTTGTGCATCTACACTCGTCTCATCAAATCAAACCTGCTGTCTTGACCGCGCCATCGGCCTTTCTTTGTAATGTAGTTCATTACAGGAAAAGACCTTACATAGAAGAAACAAACAAATTGGACATTTAACTCCAATGATTCCTTTTTAGCTCAAAATCTTTTTTTTTAGGCTAGCAAGTATGTAGACAAGCCAATTATACATAGTTTACTCACATTTTTTTCTTAATTTATTAAGAAATCTACTTGCTACAAAGTGTAACACCAATGTAATCACAATTCAGAAAATCACTTCAGGACAAAGCCTAATTGTCCAGTAGACAAACAATAAAGCGGAGATCCTTTTACTTTAGAAACGTGGACTAGAACGGGCAGAATTTATACAACATATTTATTATTTTTCTCAATGGATGGATGAATACTAATGTCTCTTTTCTTGCATCTACAATCTATTAGCTCGATTCTGATCAAATGATGTTTGCACAAGTACTTCTGCATGCTTTTTTTTTTTTTTACCGAGACCTAATTTAGGTCAAACATCGCTCTAACTCATTACAGAAAGAGCAGAGCCCCTCCTCATGTGCATCTCTGAGTTCATGTCTGTCTGAGGATCAACATCGCTTTACCTGGAATTACAGAAAAGTGTCATCAGTCATTCAATATTGGTTTTCATCTCTGTTAGCTTATGAAAATGAAAGCATATATGCTGTTTTAGTAGTAGAGCTCGAGGTCCTTCAAAGCAGCCCGTGTGAGTATCAAAGAGCACTCCAGATGGCAAGCTGAAATTGTACCGTTTTGACTCGGGTTCACAGATCTTTGACGTGTCCCGGTTGATTTTACGTGATATGTTGTGTTGTCAGGGGTAAAACTGAAGAAACTGAACTGCACTGTAGCTATTAAGATATATTTAAGATACATTTAGAAATAAAGTTATCTGATATGTATAAAAATAAGTACAAAATGATTACGTTCATGGATAAAAAATATGTATGTACTTATGTATAAATCTGACACAGCACTTGAAGCAAAGTTCAAAGGTCTGTGAAGCATTTGTATCGATATACGTTCTACTTAAAGGTACAACATAGTCGTGTAGCCTTGATAGAAGTGAGTGACGTTCAAATCCATTCAGACCACAGCATGAATCATCCACAAGTTACATCTTTGGCTGATAATTGAACATTATGATTGAGCTTAGAGTTTAAGGCATCACAGTTGGTCACAGGGAACATCCAAGCACTTTTCCGCCCCTGTGCCAACCCTGTGTCAGGCAGTGGCTACACCCAAAGGAGGAACCATCGATGCCCACTTTTCGCAATATGTGGCATTTTCAATTGTATATTTTATTCATTTTCTCAGCGTTGAAGCTCAATCATTGTTGAATTATCAGCAGGTTACAGTAGTGTTCCATTCAGTCGTATTAATAGCAGAGCCGCGGACGCAAACAAACATGTTATAAGACAGTTTCCCACACCAGCAGTCATGGATGATGGAAAGACATCAACAGAAGTAGTGCATATCCTCAATGTATTGCCAATTCCGAAGAGCTACGTTTGGGACGACCATTTGCATTAGGTGCAGCAAACATTTCCACGTGTATACGTGCCTAAACGGTCTGTAGGGATGGAAATGGGCATCCTTTCCTGAGCCACACGTTCAGGTTACTTCAGGCAGCCTTCGGCACACACCATGCACGAATACAGTCACGCAAGCACTCGTTTCCCTGAACAAAACCATTCAGTTAACAGCCTCAGCCTGTGACGTCAGCCCCAAACTCAGAGGAGAACCGAGGGAAAGCTTTGACTCTTCTGCGAGCAGTGCTAGAGTTATTATGCGGTAGTGCAAAACGAAACGGACGACGGATACGCAACTCAATCAGCGGGGCTGATCTTTGGGTAGTGTTTGGATGAAGTGAACGACGGTGACCCTCATCCTCCATTATAGCGCCCTCTGCATGGAGTCAGGTCACGGCAGAGGTGAAATATTGCAATGAATCACAGGAAGTACTTTTTTTCCTTTTTTTTTCTTTTGTTTGCCTGTTAACATAATTTCAAAAAGTGCTAGGGGCTGTACAATCCTTACTTGATTGTCATTATGTACATCACTATGTATACATATATAAAAGTATGGAAGTAACATTAAAGGTATACACATAGGAAGTCCCTTCCAATTCTCAATCGCTTCAAACCCTCGAGTCGAACAAGGGAAGAACAATGTGTCGCCATCATCACAGTCATGGTTTTGCGAATAGCGCTCGTCTTTTACAGCAGGATGACCCAAGTCCCTCCGTAATGGTAAAGGCCGGGGATTCGTTCAGCATTCATCTTCAACTTCTCGGATAGGTGGAATCAGACTGTTAGTGGATTTGTACTGATTGACTTGGTTGGCCATGTGAGTGCTCATGGGCTTGATTTGAATGTCCCTTGGGTATGCGTTTTCTGCTTCATCTGTAAACCATCTCTTTTCTGTGAGACAGCCAGGCGGGAGAGAAGCAGAAGACGAGAAACAGCGTTAATATCAGATCTTTAAAGCAGGGTCATGCATCTCTACAAAGAAGAATCCCACGCTCTCTTTCTCTCTCTATACAGTACATGAACTTGAATTCACATTCAGAAAGACACAGGGTGAAACGCACATTGTTGGACCTATTACTGATTTCATGAGGCAGCAAAATGTACGGTAGGTAAAAGCATTTACAGCCGTATTGTAGCCAAATAGGAATGACTGTATCATGCTGTGTATTTGAGCACGTCATCACATGATCAGGTCTCTGAAATCAGGCGTTTATTTCGGAAATGTGTCCTATGAGCACTTAAGCCAGGTGTAAGGCCGGCATCCTTCCCCATCACATTCGCGTTCTCCTAGGCGGTGTCATTTTCCAGCACTCCAACATTTCCAACTTGAAATGTGCTGCACACCTTGGAGTGTCAGGCTGCAACGAGCCGCGGGGGGAGAGTGTCACGGCGCAGTCGTTTGATGTAAGTGGAGCTGTGCCTGAGGTGGTGCAAGGAGTCAGCCACCTCACTCCGTTCCCCTGAGTTTACTACTGATGCTGGCACTTACATCGCCCCGAGACATCCTCTGGCTCCGCAAGGGTTAAAAGAGCCAATTTCAGCAGCACAGGGACTCAAATCATGGCTCCCCTCTCTCACACGGATATTTGAGGTGAATTTGGGCTGAGAGCGGAACGTGAAACCACTTTCGCCTGGTTTGAGTGGGGAACTTTTAACGGACTGAATCTACGTTTTTGCATTAATGCAGCCGTAAGCCACGAGAGGTCGTAAAATACAGTAATTTTACTTAAAAGATGTTTTTAGGCACAACGCAAAGTGGCGAATATGAGAAAAGCGAACAATGCATATCGCATAGCGATATTGGCCAGGCTGGTTAATCAACCAATCTGGAAATTGACACAAGTGGCAGTTTCCCATTTGTTAAAATGTTAAATTCTATATTTATTGAACAATAGAAAATATTATGTAGAAAATTAGTTGACTTTTTTTTTATTTGAACAAATAGTGTATGAAATGCATGTGTGTGCGATGCAATTATTTTTATTTAAATGTCAAACATAATAATGGTTAATAATAATAGCAACGTAGTAAATATGCAATTTTATTACATTTCAGATAATTTTATAGAATCTGACTGAACGACATGGAAACAAATCATTAAATCAGATTTTATTATTTTCCAAATACCTTATTTGAATTGAATGACGTTAAGTGAAAAATCCATTTTGATAATCTACATGTAGGAACAATGTGCAGACACACTGACCTCTCACACAATGCAGTTTGTCTTAGAGAAAGAAAGAAAACCTAATGAGAGGTAAATGAACAAGAGGAACTCAAGTCGAGGGGGACTACTGAAAGAGAGATCACTGGAACCCATCAGATGGACAGAGGTAAAGAGAGGATGATAGTCAACCGCATGCAATGCTGGGATGGTCCTGAGCATGACAAGAGTTAGGCAGTAGCAGCAGCCATTTGCTTTCGGTTAGAAAGCAAAGGTGAAAAGTAGGCATGATTTCCTTGGAAATTAAAATCAAAATCCCCTCTCATAACAGTGCTCCACAAAGGACAAAGTTATGATTAAAAGATCCCACAACAGGTGCTGTATCATGCAGAATCATTAACTTGCATACCTGGGCCCATTCTATTCATCCTTGTTGCACTTTAGAAAAAAAAGTGGTCTATGTAAGTTTTACAGCGTTTAAGGCAAGTAACAGAACTGACATCATATCATATCCCTACATTTTTAGTCTGGTTATATATTGTGAATTAAAAATCATAACCATCTTTATTTTACACAAACGGGAAATGATTCTTATGAAACTCTAAGTAGTAAAAATGTTACTAATGCAAATTCAGGACTTAAGACTATTTAGCTCATTTAATATTATATGATGGATCTGACAATTTTATCCAATTAAAAAAAATTGTATTGTAAAACTCTTGAAAAGAACACAATGTGCTTCTCAAATCTGGAAAAATAGATCACGTTACCTAATATAACCTATCCTCTAAGGGGGGGATATCTTACAAACTCTAAACTTGTTGAATTAATAACTTTTAGGCACGCATTGTAACAGGCACTGAAATCAATGCAGGGTTTTACAACATCCCATAATACCTTGCAGCTAGCGCATCATTCTAGTAAAAGATTAGTCTCGAAATCAACAGCTTCATGAAAACGGTATATGTAGATAATAAAGGTTTCAAAGCTGGAACTTTTAAAAGATCCACACTTAAATGATCCCAAGCTTCTTTATACACCGTAGGGCAGGCATCCTCAAATCTGGCCCACTCCTGCAGAGTTTAGCTCTAACCCTAATCAAACACACCTGAGCATGCTAATCAGAGTCTTCAAGATCATTAGAAAATCACAGGTAGTAGGCTGCACGATTATGACAAAAAACATAATTGTCGATTATTCCCTTGAGATTGTAATTGCGATTATTAATAACGATTATTTTGAACAGATTTATGCCATTGTTTGAAGCTGCATGCCATATTTTTATATAAAATATATATTTAAAAAAAGGCTGAAAGCACTCTTCCTGAACTTTTATTGCTTTTCTATAGCATTGAGCCTCAAATGTCAACTATACATTGGTTTGGTTTCTTCTTTAAACAAAAAAAAGGTCAAATTATGCATGGTATAATAATGTTTTACTAAAACTAAATGAAAAAAGAAAAAATGGTTTACTAAAGCTATATATTTAATTTACTATATATTTTATTTAGTGCTGTCAAAGTTAACGCGTTAATAACGCGTTAACGCAAACTCATTTTAACGGCACTAATTTTTTTAACGCGCGATTAACGCAGCGCGTATTTTCTGTTTGACACGTGGCCCAACCCCTTGTTGGAGAAATGGAGATGGACAGTGTTGCCAACTTAGGAACATTGCAGACCCCTTTAGCGACCTTTTTCCCTTCAAAAGAGCGTCCAAACCTAGTTTCTGAGAATCACCGATACTGCCGCGCAAGGTATTGATCTCCCAGCGCGCGCACACACCCCTCTCTCTCTCTCTCTCTCTCTCTGCGTCTGCTCAGCGCGCGGCAGAGAGAGGAGCAGCGCTTTAATTCAGTTAAACACAGATATTATGTTGCTTCTCTAATTTTACATGCAAGTATAGCCGAAATCACAGCACAGCTATTGTCTTTATCTTATGTGTATTTGATTTCATCAGACGACGGTGCGATTATCAGGATTTTTTTGTGCAGATTAACATCTTGGAAGGGAGAGCTGGTTATGTTCTCTAGTCTTAATGGGTCGCGTTTCAGTCACTATTTCATATTCATTCCGTTGTCTGACAACAGAAACAGTAAAATATACCAATGAAAACAGTTTTATTGAGAATATAGCTTCATCAAAATACAGTATGTGGGCACAGAGAGGGAAACAAAAGTAATAATAAATAATAAATGTACATTTTGCATTTTCAGAAGAAGAGCTGCCCTGTGTGCAAAAATGTAAACAGGTTTGTGTCAGTAAATTGCTCAGTGCAAAGAAAGAGAAATAATGGGAACCTGGTATTTATTTTTTTCATGTGTCTAATAGACATGAACAAGTTCTTTGAAAAACATCTATGACCTTTGAAACATGTCAACTCTTCATGCTTTATGTTGACTATGGTTTCAATAATAATAAACATACACTATATTGCCAAAAGTATTGAGTCGCCCCCTTCTAAAGAACAGGTTTGACTACTTTAGTAATTTCTATAAGTACAAATCTTAATGTTAAAGCATATAATGATATTCTAGAAAATTGTGTGCTTCTAATATTATAGCAACAGTTTGGACAGGACCCTTTTCTATTCTAACATGACAATGTCTCTGTGTATAAGACAAGGTTAAAAAAGAAAATGATTGATTCAGTCAGTGTGGAAGAACTTGACTGGTCTGCATAAAACCAAGTCCTAATCCCAGTTTAACACATCTGGTGTGACTGTAAATGCAGACCTTGAGCCAAAAACTCATCACCAAACACCAATGACTTGTACATACACTATATAGACAAAAGTATTGGGACACCCCCTTCTTTAGAACAGAAAAATGCACTTCCAAATCTGTGGCAACAACGATGGGAACATAATTCATGTATTTAAAAATTGTATTTCCATCTCTGTTGCAACAGTTTTGTAAGTGTCTAAAATGACTGTACCCATATGTACAAGTCATTGGTGTTTGGTTATGAGTTTTTGGCTCAAGGTCTGCATTTACAGTCACACCAGAGGTTTTAAACTGGGATTAGGACTTGGTTTTATGCAGACCAGTCAAGTTCTTCCACACTGACTGAATCAATCATTTTCTTTTTGAACCTCGTCTTATACACAGAGGCATTGTCATGTTAGAAGAGAAAAGAGTCCAAACTGTTGCTATAATATTAGAAGCACACAATTTCCTAGAATATCATTATATGCTTTAACATTAAGATTTGTACTCATAGAAATTACTAAAGTAGTCAAACCTGTTCATTAGAAGGGGGCGACCCAATACTTTTGGCAATATAGTGTACATTTGCATAAAGCATCCATATTTGTCCATGCCCATGTTGATTAGAGTATTAAAAATTTGAAAAGTATTGATTTAAGGTACATTTAGAACAAATAAAAATGTGCAATTAATTGTGATTAATCGCGAGTTAACTCATGACAATCATGCGATTAATCGTGATTAAAAAATTTAATCGATTGACAGCCCTAATTTTATTTATTTTTTATAATCGCGGTTTTGAACGATTATGTAATCGTGGCATCCATAATCGTAATCGCGATTAGAAATCCGATTAATTGTGCAGCCCTAACAGGTAGGTGAGTTTGATCAGGGTTGGAGCTAAACTCTGCAGCAGATTGGCCCTCCAGGGAAAGATTTGAGGAACCCTGCCGTAGGGGTTTCTGCACAAGGCATGTAGGGATGGTGTGAAACCATTTATGCTATGATAATGTCTCTAAACCCTCCCTGGAACATGAAAAAAAAAATCACTAGAGCATAACTAAAAATAAGCCACTAACACAGACTAAAAACATGATGATGCAATTTGCAGTTCTCACACACACAGACATGACATAATGATTGGACAAACAGGAAGGCAAGAAATTAATTAATGCTTTTTCCTCACTCTTATATGTGGATTAAAGACCAAAAATTACTATATTACCTATACAACAAATGCTGATGGAAAAATTTTGCTTCCATTTCTGGAACATTATTAAACTTAATAAATATCAACTAAACATTTCTATAGGTCTGCATGGGACCTGCAAATTTCATAGTATCATTAGTCATTCATACACTTAAAATTCCTAAATTTAGTCCCGTGCTTTAACAAATCTAAACTGGTGCAGACTTTTGAAATGCAGACCTCTAGTTCACAGGTTGATTGTGTTTGTACAGATGCAGCAGCGATATGCAGACATGGTCCTGGTTACGGTGCAATGATCAAATGGTCATAGAGTTGTGTGTGGTCAAGGCAAGGGCCACATGCACATAACAATGAAGCAAACTCACAAACAGAACATGGAACGCTGAGTACAAACACACACACACTCGCTCTGCTGGGTTAAAGAGAGAAATGAAGGCCAACTTACTTCTGTTTGTCACGGGCTTCACGTGCTTTGCTGCTGCGGTTCTGCCGGTTCGTGGCGGGGATGGAGTGAACAGACGAACTCTTCTTACTGGATGAATGAGAGGAATGGGAGGAGTGGGACAGGCTCGCTCGGGACTGGCCCGCGTTGTGGTCAAACTGCATCAGACAGAAGATCAGGTCCGTGGGCACCAGCTCAAACTCATAAGGCGGGTTTGTGATGACATATCTGCACACATGGAAAAATGGCACGCATGTTCAAGGATCTCATCTAAGAGCAAATAAAGCATTTAACATGTTTGTTTTTAAAATGTCATTTTGCACAGGTTTAAGAGTAAAGTGCAAAATTTCTGCACCACTTATAGTTTAACCACACAAGCTTGGACGGGAGAAAGATCATGACTGATCTGAAAGTTTCCTCATAGCCAGTAACTCCTAACACTGTTAATGATCATTCAAATGTGCCACATAATCCTGATCCTCTCATGAAGCACACAAGGGACTCCTACAGTTGATTCCAATAGTCAAATGTTAGCATGTGGATAAGCTTACAAATGAATTCTAATAAGTGCACTTGATAACAATGAAAAAGATAAAAATAGAAAATAACTTTTTACTACTGATTAAATCATATTTAAAAAAGTTTCCCCTCATTCTAACCAACATTCTGGATAAAAATATTCACTGAGCTTGCAAAATAATTTATGGGATAGCTTTATCCATGAAGGACACATGGCAGTGTCTAAAATGAGGCACACTACATTTAATGCTTTTAAAAGAAGATCAAAAACACAGCAAAACTAAAACAATTTATTCCTGTGATGCAAAGCTGAATTCTCAGTAGCCAGTCCAGTCTTAAGTGTCACATGGCCCTTCAGAAATTATTCTAATATGCTGATTTGATGCTAAGACAGCTGCAGCTCATCCAGAATGCTGCTGCCAGGATTCTGACTAGAACCAGAAAATCTGAGCATATCACACCAGTCCTCAGGTCCTTACACTGGCTTCCAGTTACATTTAGGATTGATTTTAAAGTACTTTTACTCGTTTATAAGTCACTCAATGGCCTAGGACCTAAATACATTGCAGATATGCTCACTGAATATAAACCTAACAGACCACTCAGATCATTAGGATCGAGTCAGTTAGAAATACCAAGGGTTCACACAAAACAAGGGGAGTCCGCTTTTAGCTATTATGCCGCCCACAGCTGGAACCAGCTTCCAGAAGAGATCAGATGTGCTAAAACATTAGCCACATTTAAATCCAGACTCAAAACTCATCTATTTAGCTGTGCATTTGTTGAATGAGCACTGTGCTATGTCCGAACTGACTGCATTGTATTTTATGTATAATCCTTTTCTATTTAACGGTTTTAAATTTCATTTTAAATCAATTTCTATATCATTTTAAAATTCCTTGTTTTATTATTTTTAAATTCCTTGTTTTTATTGCTGTGAATGATTATTTCACTTTCTTTTATGTAAAGCACTTTGAATTACCACTGTGTATGAAATGTGCTATATAAATAAACTTGCCTTGCCTTAAAAAAAAAGCATTTATGATATCAATATTATATTAATTAATTATATATTATCAATGTTGAAAAATATTTTTAGTGGAAACTGGTCCTTTTTTCAGGATTCTTTGATGAAAAGAAAGTTGATGAAAACAGCATTTATTTAAAATAAACATGATAAATGTCTTTACTGTCACTTTTGATAAATTTCAATATAAGTATTAATTTCCTTGGGAAAAAAAAAAAAAAAAAAACTTACCTTTTTAAATTGTACTTTTGAATAATAATTTATCTTAAAAGCAAGCAAACATTTGTGAAAATTTTTATCAGGTATGCTTCTATAGTATGTTGCCAAGGTAGGGACCTCACACCTCACTAGGTGTTACAACTGAGCTTATAATAATGTGGGTTTTATTGTTATTTCCCAGTAGTGAAGCAGGATTGTAGGCCTAGTGAAATAAAGAGCTAAAACCCTACTGATAAAGAAATGAATAGGTAAAATGGACAGCTCACCTTTTTGCGCATTGGCTTGTTGTACCTAAATGTGCATCTCGCAATCTATAGATTCCAAAGCACAGCATGTTGTACGTTTTTAATGCTTTACAAAATAAGTCTCCGTAGCAACCACCATCCTGAAAAAAAAACACAATAGTGCTTTAATTGTTCATTCATAACATTCAAATCAGCTTATGCTTATTTAGGCATGACAGAGCCAACTTGAGTGCAAGAGCAGGTGTTGTTTGCCTCATTCATTGCATCTGTATCCTAGTGTAATGTACACTTCTATAATGAAGTATGTGGCATTACTTAAACAGTGCTGGATAGTAACTGAGTACATGTAATCTGGTTTACGTAATCAGATTGCAAAAATTAAGTACTTGTAATTAGATTATATTACATTTTAAAATCAGATTACAGGTACTTTATGGATTACATTTTATTAACACAATGACAGTAAATTATGCATAATTTATTGCTTTACCCCTTTTTTTCTTTTAAATTTTCCTTTCTAAATGAACCTCTCTCTTATTTATGGCAATGCATAGCTGTGAAATACTTTGACTTAATCATATACAGTTCAATTCATATTGACGTACACTAATTATTGATATTGGAAGTCTGGACAAAAATATTTCAAACCTGGAATACATTGGCCATCTAATTTCATGATTTCATATTATTAATGTAATGTAGGGATTCCCAAGCTTTTGAGATTTTTATGATTTCATTAATTTTTTACTTTTTGAGAACACCCTACAGTTTTTTTTTTCTTTCACAAACCCAGTTTGTGGAATTATACAGATAACATTTTTTTTTTTTTATCAGTATAGTACACAATCACATTCAGGTCTATGTGATAAATAAGTTAGGTCAAAAGTCATCTAAAAGTAATCAAACAGTAGTCAGACTGCATTACCTGATATGTGTAATCCAGATGATGTTACTAACTACAATTTACTTCATGTACTGTAATTTGTAATCGGTAACGTAATCTACTCAGCACTGGATACAGAAATACCATGAAAGATTTAAGGCAGCGTTATTTTTTTACCCACAGACTTTGCGTGTTCAGCTCGTTCACTTTGCATTAGTGGGCAGGGGAGGCATCGGACAGGGAACGAGCCCTGTTGGGGAAAGTGCCAAAACGTGTCAGCTCCTCTTAACCGTCCACTTACCCCCAAGTCTGCGAAGGGCCCATCGTAGAGGGCCAACTGGGCGACCCGACACCTGTCCCTGTTAGCCAGTGTCTGCGGTGTGCTGTAGCCACCTCTCAGCGCGTTCTCCTCAGCCAGCAGGCCCTCCAGCTCTGGAGTGGCTCCTCCCGTGACCAGCGTCCGGATCAGGGTGAGGATATTATCATTGAAGTATGTCTGCCAAGATAAAGGAGAGGATCCGGATGTGAGCGCCATTAGAGTCACAACTCAAGAGAGTCAGGATTTCGGAGCTGTCCCGAGCACTGTTATCTAGACCCTGATCTGTCTCTTCTCATTTCACTCCCTGGGAAGGGAAGAGACACGGGAATGCAATTACGCCAGCTGTTGTTGTTGTTGTTGTCGTCGTCTCCTCCCCACGCACATTCATTTTGGTAACACCAGCCACGCTTAACAGGGGAGCGTTTTGCACACGAGGACATTTTAATTATCATTATTGTAGCTAATTGTAGATTACATACAATGAAGAATAGATCTCATAACACAACAAGTCAGGGACATTTATCTTGTACAGTGGGGTCCAAAAGTCTGAGACCACTCGTGAAAGTTTTTGCATTTTTTAACAGTTTAGATGAATAGTTGAATATGTTTGCTTTAATGATAATATGTTTATATGTTTAATTAAAACATGATGAGCCATGTTATCCTGCATTTGTTGGTCATGTGTCAGTGGTCAGTGTCACAATTTAAATAGTGACCTACAAATATTTCTTATTCACTTCACCTCATAACATGTATACACTACTATTTAAGGTCTGGGTCAGTAAGATTTTTTTAAATTATAATAGTTTTCTATTTTAATATATTTTGAAATGCAATTTATTCCTGTGATGACAAAGCTGTATATTTAACATCAAGTTTTCAGTGTCACGTGCTCTTTCAGAAATCATTCCAAAAAGCTGATTTGCTGCTCAAGAAACATACCTTATTATTATCAATGTTGAAAACATTTGTGCTGCTTAATATTTTTTGTGGAAACTTAGAAAGAAGAAAGAACAGCATTTATTTTTGAAATAGGAATCTTTTGTAACATTATAAATGTATTTACTGTCACATTCGATCAATTTAATATGCCTATGCTGAATAAAAGTATTAATTTTCTTAAGAAAAAATGTTGCTGACACCAAACTTTCTAACAGTAGTTCTTAACAGTAATTTTAAATCCTAGAACTTTATCTTAATTCCAAGTTTCAATCAGATTCTGCATCCTTGACCTTTAAAGTGGTTTCAGACTTGTGGACCTCGCTGTATCTTGTCCATCAAATGTTCTTCAGTGTCACTGATGATAAAGTTGTCAAATGATTAACGTATAAAAATAAAAGATTCCACTAAGATCACAAGGTCGTTCGTGTGAGCACCAGAGGGCTGTGTCGCCGCGAGCTCGCGCTAGAGTGACACCTCTCCGGGCCCCTGACAGCAGCATTCAGCCGAATGATGGATGAGAGCTGTCTATTAGCAGGCTTCACCTTTGTCCACAGTGAAATGCACTTGAAGGCTGCTTTGTTCTAGCTTCACTCAAAGTGAAAGGTACTGGAATTAAGCCATCATATGGATAAGGGGATAGCAGCGGTCATAGGTGGTGAGGGTGAAGAAAAGAAGAAGAGAGAACGTGGAAAAAGGGAAAAAAAGGTATCTTTCCTAATCTACCCAAGATGACATTGTTAGGAGATTAGAGTTCTTGGACTCCATAGCAGCCCACCTTTGCGTGTCAAGGCATGCCATTAAAGAAAACTTGAGCACTTACCTTGTTAAAAGATCTAATAAGACTCTTGAAAGTTCATTTCATGACACATTATATGAGGAGTCTTGGCAACAACTTTCCTTTTGATGTCACTGCTGCTGACAGTGCTGTCTGATCAATGTGGCATTTCATTTACCAACCTCTGCCTACTGGTAACGCCTGAGCCCTACATCTAAAGCACTGCACAGCCGGAGGATGTCTCTTTCCTATACATTATTTCAGAGGATTAGCAGTAAGACATGCCTTCGTGTAATTCTATATGACATGCCATGATGGGAGAGAAATGACTGTGCACCTTTTGACAGGTTGCTTTGTTCACCAAATCACTGGCTGCTTTTGAATACGAACGGAAAGATCATCTGAAGCCTAGCAGATAATATGAAGGATCCTTCACACAATGAAAGGATCTGAATCGACTTATTCTGCAGGGATAATTTATTTAATGGATTTATGTATGCTAATCTGTTTAAAGGAATTCAAATCAGTAAATAGGTGTCAGCGTGGCAGCTGTTTAGCCACTAACTCACCGCACTCATCAGGGAGTCCAACACGCTGATGGCAAACGCGGTACCGCAGGCAAACGGCTGGGTCAGATACAGCTCCGTATCTGGGTCGTCATCGTCGTCTTGGTCCAAAAACTGAACGTTGGAGTCATTCACTGCAGCACAGAGAGAGACGGTTTACAACCAGGCAAAACAACTGTGCAGAAGAGTCAATCAATGTCCTTCAAAGGGTGAAGTGGAGTGGCTCATCAACCAGCAATAAACAGGTTAATGAAGTCAAATAAACAATGAGCAAAAAAAAAAAAAAAAACTGCATGCACTTCAGTGGACATGCATTCTGGAGATTAATACAGGTTGAAATAGTGATATCTGCACAATGCAGTAACCAAAAATGGTGGATATAACTTGAATTTGAATAACTTGGAAGGGATAGTTTACATTGTGCAGTACCCAAAAATGGTGGATCTAACTTGAATCTGAATACCTTGGAAGGGCTAGTTTACATAACAATGAAATTTCTGTTGTGATGTCTGATGTGTAAATGGATTGTTCTTTGGAGCCAGATGTTTTCAATGATTCATTTCACAAAACTGATTTGGATAGTTTGTTTATAAATTGGACTGATCCTGATTACTGACTCGATAATTCAGTCACAGCGGTTAACAGATCACTAAAGGGGAAGATCATCAGTAAATAAAGACTTAAATTTTTCTTTGTTTGTTTCTCATACAGCTATTGTATGACTTCAAAAGATGTGGGATATAGTATACAAGTATTATGACCTACTTTTATTAAGCTTTTGGATCCTTTTTTTTTTTTACTTGAAAGCCTCAATCCCCATTCATTGTAATTGCATGAAGAGTGACTAGTATAATTCTTTGAAATTTCTCTTTTTGTGTTGTACCAAAGAAAGATAGTTCCACATATCTGGAACAACACAAAGATCTATGAATGATGACAGAATTTTTATTTTTGGGTAAACTTATTTGAAGTGATTTGCAATTGTCAAAAAAAAGTCAAGTTACATAGCACTCTTGTATCAGAAAAATGTAAAAAAAAATTAGGTCCACTTATATAAAAGAACCTGTTTTTAAACATTGGTATCTTTGGTTGGACAGCAGCAGCAGTCAGATTGCTTTGAGGCTATTGTGTATGGTCTCAGCGGCCAATGTATAGAGACAATGCCCTGAAATCCCGCTCGGTTTGAACACAGCCTCACACAATCTTTGTTTCACCCCCTTTCAAAATCTATGCTTCAGAGATTAGGGCCAGCACCAAAATAAATAAATAAAAATAAACAGCTTAAAGCAAGGTTTGATCTGTTTTTTTTTTTTTTTCTAATTTGATTTCTTCCCAGACTTCCTGTGAGCTAAGGAAGAGAAATGTCAGTCTTTCAGACAGGCCGCTGATGAAAAGGAGCCCGGGCCAGAGAACTGAACTGCAGGGAGATGCTATGGAAACAGCCACAAGGACAGACTCGCATGATCAAAGGCCTAGTGATGCTCTGAGAAAGAAAGAAAAAAAATCCTTAAAAAAAGGCCAAAAACAAGACAGTCAATTTCAACCAGAACTAAGGATAAAAATGTGTTCAAAGTGATGCCATGGGAGCAGGCCTCAGCTGCAGCGAGAGAAATCAAGACAAGCCGATGAAGGAGGCAGTGCATCAGAGTAGCGGAGGACAAAGGCGCAGCTTACCCAGTTCTGTTATCATTTGTATGTTGGTTCCACTGTTTTTTTCCTGACTGAATGAAACCAAAGGCAGTAGTTTGCCAGGCTTAGCTAATGATGATAAAACAGTGTTGAGGGGAGACAGTTATTGAAACAAGTTCAAAGCCAGAGAAAGAGAAAGCATAAACGAGAGTATCATGTCAAGAGTGGGATTAGAAATCTAAAAGGTACAGTGTCAGGATGAAGCGCTTCTGTGAGAACTCCATGGAGCAGTTCGGCCGTGTTTGTTCATGATAACGAGGATGTCGTGCAGGCTTAGGTATCTACTGCACTGCAAATAGGGGAAAGATTACTATGAACCATTTAGAAGAGAAAACAAATCGCTCTCAACATGTCTTTCAACATGTTTCTGGTGTAATCGCACATATTCCAACACTAAAACTGCAGGCCTGATTTACCAAGCGCTCCGTTGACGGTCAATGATTCGCTCGTGTACAGAATCTGCTGATAAAATTGTTGTTTCAAAAAGTTGCGGTGAATTACGTTGGGTTGCATTTTACGCTACCTTTAGGCTAAACATTTTTCAATCTGCGCAAAGAACTTCTAGTTGAGTTATTACAGCAAAAACTTAGTATAGTTTGATCCACTGAACAGATGACAGTATGCTGTGTGACAAGAATATGAGAAAGAAATGGATGAAAAAAGAAAAGAAAATGATTGGAGAAAAGCCAAGACTTCAGGTGATGCAGCAATGAAAACAGTTGCAGCTGAAGAGTGATCAAACCATGTGTTTTTTTTTTTAAATGGCTGATGGCCCGTGTATTTATATTAAAAATGTAATGATGACAAAACTATGTACATTTTATAGAATATTTACTTGGAAATTACTACAATTTTTATATATATAAAATATAAATATATACACTACAGTTCAAAAGTTTGGGGTCAGTAAGATTTTTTAAATGTTTTTGAATGCAGTTTTTTTATGTTCACCAAGGCTGAATTCATCAAAACAACTGTTTTCTATTTTAATATATTTTAAAATGTCATTTTTTTCCTATGATGCAAATCTGAATTTTCAGCAGCCATTACATGAGTTTTCAGTGTCACGTGATCCTTCAGAAAATATTTTAATATACTAATTTGGTGCTCAAGAAACATTTATTATTATTACCAATGCTGAAAACGGTTTTGCTTTTTTTTTTTTTTTAAGTATCGATCGTTCCAAAAGAACAATTTATTTTAACTAAAATTCCTATGTAACTATGCAAAATATTGTACAGTCACTTATAATAAATTCTAAATGTATAAATTTCTTTTAAATAATTGCCCCCGCACTTCTAAACGGTAGTAGGTATATCAACAATTGAAATTAATTTAATTTTAGAAGTGATTTATGCATGCAATGTATTATTTTACTTATTCAGGTTTGGCATGTGAATGTTTTTTTTATATACTCATAAAAACATTTTAGATTTAGCTTCCTGACAGCAATGAATATTCACAGTAAATCATAATTTAAGAAACGACCAATTCACATCACTATAAACAATGCAACTCATGTTAACTACACTATTATAATGTCTACAATTCTTGAGAGTATTATTAGCTTGAAAATCCAGCTCTTACTTCTTGAATTACAGAAGGACATTGCCAAGAGGCTGAAAATATCCTCTCAACTCAAAGTCAAAGTCTCGCTTTCAAATTAGTCAATGTCAAGTATTAGTCAATGTCTTTAATGACAGATGATATGGAGAGCTTTCATATAAGATTATACTGATTATTCTTGAGTTGCTCTTCTTCTTTTTTGAATATTGTTTCACCTCTACCAATATGCCAGAAACCTTTAGTAAATCAGGCCCCATGTGTCCAAGATGTAGGACTTTGCAACCCCCCAGAGAGGAGGACTTCTGGATCTCGTGTTAAGAGGACAGAAGTACATACGTGTATGTGTGTGTGTGTTTTGCATGAAGTTTTAAGTGTCTGTGAGGCTCTTTCTCTATCGCAGCCTTTCTAGTGTAACTCGCTGTAATTGGGTCAGTGGAGAGTTGGAGCGACCGGTCTCTGGTGCTTTAGTGCCCTCTGAGATCTAAAACTTTCATGAGTTCCCCCACCATGGGAATAGTGCCACCCTCATTGTTATTTATAAATGGATGCATTTTGCTACTACATGCTTTTTTTCTCTCCCTACAAGTCTAGGTCTCTTCCAGTGCATTAAAGGCACAACTGATGAGGACGCAACATTGACCAAGTCGGTGAAATATTCAGGTGCGCCATTACACACATCACAGACACACACTTCATAAGGAACACATCAGCATGGCTTGATACAGGAGTTTAGATTCTAATCACACTTGACTTTGACATGTAAGCAGTATGAGTTCAGTCGCGTCTCACCGAGTTCGGTTATGATCGGGATATTTGATCCCGTGGTGATGGATGCCTGCCGCACTAAGCCGTGCACTGGACTGTTATCTGGAGATGACCTGTCCATCCCTGGAGGTGTGAAACCTGGAAGAGAAAGAGGAAAGAGACTGTCACATTTTACCCTGCGTATGGTGCCAAAACGGATTCAAGGTTTGCAATGGTGACCAAACCAGTAGCATAACAGTCAGGCCATGCAAATAAGATTTTCTTGGTATAATGCTAAAAGTAGTGAACATATAGTAGAGGTTGTGGTAGCAGGATACGAGCTGACAGTCACGCCAGTCCAAAACAGTGAAATACAGATCCTCCGCTTTTAAGGGTCAGCTCAGGCATATTTAGCATTTGCTGCCTTCCATCAACTAGCAGGTATAAATTTTATATGCTGTTCATTTTGTTACCATAAAACTGGTGAAGTGGATCCTAAAAACCTTTTATGTGAAATGCCATGAAATACAAGCAGGAGTGACAAGAGTATGAATTCACATGACTTGACACTTTTGCATTTCCTCAAGCTGACAAGTAAACACTTTAAATCAGTAATGCTATATGCATAATGCATTGGCCCTGTTTTGACATCCATCGACTGGAGAAAAATGCAAGCGTATAGTTTTTACAGTGACAAACATAATGCGGGGAAAAGATTCAGGTCACAAAGTTTTCAAAGGGCTGCAGGATTCTGTACAGGGGTTGTCCTTCTTCTCAATGGGGAAGTTCAATAGACTAGCTCTCTCTGTAGCTCTAAACAAAAGAATATACAACAGAGAGAGACTAAGACTTTGTCTTAAATGTGCAGAGAATAATCCCGTCTCCTGTTGTGTGAACTGTGAAGACATCAGATATGCAGTGACAGTCAGAGTCGACCATCTGGCATACTGAAAAGCATTTTAGCATCAGCTGATAAATAAGAGCAATTGGATACCAATAAACAAGAGCAATGTTACTGTTGATTGTACTTTTAGTTTTTTTTTCTCCTCCTTTTTTTGGTATTGGTATTTTACACTGTAAAGCTTCTGAACAATTCAATGCAAGATTGTATATTCTGAATATACATGAATATCGAATATACATGTAAGAATATTCTGATATTAATCAGAATTTGGTCATATTCTGTCATAACCAGATTAAGACAATATTCTTATCTCTATGAATAAACAGCTGGTTTGTGCCTATACTAAGCAGAGTATTTTGAGTCATAATATTAGAATATTGACTGAAACTAGTGTTAATTTAATTAACAAAATCATAATAAAAAATATTTATTTTATGACTACCACAAGACGAAGACAAAACAACAGTGAATAATTAAACATTAACAGTGACCAAATTAACATACAATATTGTTGATGTGAATAAAATTGAGCTTTAAAAAAATCTGCCAAAACAAATCTGCCATCAAACCTTCTCAGTGACTAACTGTAGATCTAAACTGAAAAAAGTTTTTTTTTGTTGTTTTAATAAAAAGACATTAATATAACTTTGAATTTTTGGAATTAATATTAGCAATGTCACTGTTTCAGCTTTTGAGCGTTTGAGAGAGTGTATAAACCATGCACATGCTTAGATGAAAGTGCAATAATTCTGTAACAATTAATCAATAATAATCAAAAGTCATGATAGGTAAACATGATTATAATTTTGAGCAAACTAACTGTGATTATCAGTTTAACAATTATGCAACATGACTAAAATGTTAATTGACTAAAACTAGACTAAAATTCAACAACAACTACATGTTGACTACATTTGATTAAAAACTAAAAAGGACTAAGACTAATAAAAAAGCACACACAGCTGACAAAATTAACGTTAACTGAAACTGAATATTCATATTTGAGCATCTCCAAACAAAGATATTATGTTTGAGACTGTGATATTAAAGACAGTTGTCAATGAAGCAACAATATTGAAGTCCATCTCCAGTACAGCATTTCCAGAATTGAAGAGCAGATATAGATTGTTTGTGTTTACAGTAGTTTATACAGATTATTTTGATAATTTTTTTACAGAAATATCCCAATATAATTGAAACATGTTAAAACTGTGTACTATCTTTTAACATTTGACATAATACAAATCTAATTTTAGGCCATTATTTCCAGCCTAACCACATTTCACTTGGTCTTGTGCAACTGTGTGTTTATTATTGCACATCGATCACACTCCATAAAGTTATACACCCTTCAAACAGACATACACACAAACCTTACAGTCATGCTCTAAATTCTGCCTTGTGTTGTAGTTTTCAATGGTAATGCATTATGTAGCTTGGACTTTGTGTACTTTATTCAAAAACCCCTAAAGCACTTCTAGTAGTGCCCTGTGTAGTACTTTCTCCTGGCAAAAGGCTAGCTGATTTATTCAATAACACCTTCTGCACAAGTTTAACAAGCCTCACTGAAATGACGAGGTGCTGAGGGCAAGAATATTTACAGAGATGATGTGGTATGATGTAATGTGTTACACCTCTATCTCATAAAGATTTCAATACAATCATTTTTTTAAATACATTTCTTATATGGATCCTTCTGCCTTAAAGAAAATTAAATTATGATGTGTAATCATGTAACATCAAGAATAAGAATAATAAATAACTGTATGTCTGCCCAGTTGGAACTACAATCTGGAAGAAAAAGGAATCATTTGTTATTTCTATTGGTGCTTGGGAATAATCTGAGAACAAGAAAACTGTTCATTGTGGGATAAAATATGTTCTAATATGCTCAGTGTTAATGAAATAAATCTTTATTACACACCATTGCTCTGCTGTTGATCATGCCAGGTGTTGAGTTAAATTAATGACCAGGCCCGCATGGAATTAGTGCACAGATTTCCACAGAACTAGAAATGCCCATCAGTCACAAATTTCTACACATCCCCTGCCTCTCCTGCTATTTTATTTAATACTTTGGCTAATTTGATTATGTGTTCAGTCACCAATAAGGGTGCAGTACTCTCAAATCCACTTAATGTTTAAATCTACAGAATTCCCCAAAATCAGCACAGATATGGCAAACAGATTCCTTCTGGGCCTGATAATACATATTCTTCAACAGTATGATTAAAAGCAATAATCATCCAACACAGAGGAATGTGTTCTTCCCAGCACTACTACACACTGTTCAGCGTGAGCCTTTGGGACAATTATGGACATTTCATCTAAAAGCTGTCATTCTGGAGCTTTAAATCCATCTTTCTGTGCAAAAAGTGGATACTCAATAATGGTTGAAATGTTAATTGTTGTGGGCCAGCTTGTGCGGTGTGTGTAATTTACGTAATGAAGAGCAGCTGAGAAAGTGAAGCTGCTGATTTGTACAGTCTGTTTAATGATGATGAATCCTGATGGGCACAAGAGGGTTACATGTTTATCTGAATGCATAAACAATCTGTTCGAGTCAATTTGTCGGCAAACAAATCTGCCGCGGTCCAGCAATTGGAGGCAAATATGCAATCTGCACAAAAACATTAGGGATGCTTTTTTTCAGATCTTTGATTACAGGGGAAGGATATAATACACTTGCTCAGAATTGCATGCGTATACTAATAATGAACATGCATATGCATGAAATGCAAAATGCAAATACACTTATTTAATGTTTGCATAATGTGTCTAGTTATTGTGTTTCTAGATGCACAAACATATGAAACATGAGTCATGCTCTTATCCCTTGTTTTTTAAACAATTTGGGCATATAATTGGACCTTGTTGTCTTTGAAAGCACACAGTAAATGATTGGTTTCACAGTCTAAAGCTCTTGAGGAGTATTCTCTATGCACTGAAGTATTCTTGGCCACTCCTTACCTTGGGAATTAGCCTGCAAGACCCCAATGCTGTCATCAAACTGCATAGATTTGATGTTAAGAGTCGCCAAGATGCATTCCTTGTCCTGCAGTGAAGCATCGTCGATATTGTTCTGATTGGCTGACAGGATAACGCACATGTCACAGAGGTTGATGTTGACGGCCCTTAAATCAGCTCGACTTAATGGCGTACCCTTCAGCGGAGAGAGAGGGGAGAGAGGAAGAAAGGGGAAAACAAATTAAAGATGGCGCAGGAGCTCAGGGAAATTAGTTAACAAGTATTTACTTTTCTAAAGGCAGTGACATTCAGCTGATCTAACTATGTACTGAGGGAAGAAGAGATGTGGTCTAATCTAAAAGGCTAGCTTTTGCTGACGGCAGCTTTGTTTTTCATACACAGTCAAGCTAATGGTAACACGCACTACAGCAAGAAGCAAAGCCTGAGATTCACACGGCCAAGAGAAACCAGAACATCAACACTTGAGAACAAATTGTGGTGGCACTTTTCAATGCAATAAGCTGGTAATGTCTTACTCCTTGAGTCACATGAACTCATAACATTTACAGATGACCTCTTTTCTCCAACTCTATGCTCATTTTCAATGCGTGTACTCACAGGTAAGATGGAGACTTTAGGGAAGTTGTGGAGGGTTTCCCACTCTCTTTTCAGATAATCTAATGAGCCCACAAACACGATGGGCTTTAGCTCGTGGTAATGGAAGTTGCTTGCTCTCAAAGGCATCACCAAGTTTCGAAGCCCCACTAAAGCTGACGTGACATCTCCAAATATACAGACTACTACATGTCCACTTAAAACCGTCATGGAGGCCTCGCTGCGTGTCTGTGGTGAACAAGCCAGAAACAAACAAGACAGTTACAATCTCATCAGCAAGAACAGAATAAGAGCTGCCATCCATACAAAAACAACATGAGCTGCAGGAGTAGTTTATATATTGTTTAAAATGAAAAAGGGCAGAAATTGTAAATGTTGTATTTAATTGATTGAAATGTAATCACATAATAGCAATTAAGTTTGAATAACACCATATGGAATTGTGAGAAAAAACACATTAAACAACAATAATAATTAAAGAGAGGAAACAATATCATTGTAGAAAACGGCAACAGCATTTATGCATGTTCAAGCACATTATCATCAAACATCATCAACAGTGTCTAAGTGAGTAAAATACATCTGTTTAGGATACTCAAAATTCTATTTAGTAAAAGCAAATATATACTTGCCCCAAAATACCGTCATTAAATAAATTAAAATAAATAAATAAATGCATTACTTACACCTTGACCTTAAAATATTGACTTTCAGTTCATTGTGTTCAAGGCAAATAATACATAACATGACAAAAAGGTTAGTGATGTTTTTCATTACTTTGATCATAGGGGGAAAATACAATGTTCAAAATTGCATTCATATTCTAATAATAAACATACATATGCATAATGCTGAAATTTCCCTTTAGTTTCATAAACACATTTAATGTTTATTGTGGTTCTAAATGTGCAAACATGTAAGTTCACTGTGAACATTTTTTGGGTACTTTGAGGAGTCAGTGATGTCAGTAAAATTGTGATTCCCAAATTGTGATACTAGACAAATTTACAATACTATTGTAAATTGTATAATTATTGTTATATATATAATTGTATATATATATATAGAGAGAGAGAGAGAGAGAGAGAGAGAGAGAGAATTGTGCTTACCAGCAATTAAGATTTCATGATTACAAGCATTTTTTTTTTTTATCATGATATTGATAATGCAATACAATGCAAACAGTTTCTGTGTTTTTTGCATTGCGTTTAACTGGTAGGAAACAAAAAAATTGAAATTACATTGTAATCATTTCTAATGTGATATAATGTTCTAATGTGATATATATTTTTTAGTTGTTGCTCTGATTTATTTAGGGTGATGCATCAGTGCTGTAAGAACAGTGGATTAATTTTATAGAATGTTAATAAAAACATGGCATTTAGTCATTTACAGTTCTAAAGATTTGTCAATGTGCTAAATTCTGAAGAAGAAAAAAAGACAGATACAATATTCTTGTGACTAGGTGGTGCTTGGATGTTTTTGTCTGATTAAAGATAGTACTTAACCTGAAAATTTTGCAAAGCACTTTTAAGACACATTAAAATGGGCAATAACACTACAGTTATGAAGATACCTACCAGAATGACCTTCTCAATATCTTTGGACGGACACCAGTGAAACATTCCAGTAGAGTCGTATCTTTTCACATTAGCATCCATGTTCTCAATCTGCTCATTTCCCGGAACGAGTAGAGGGTCGTGTCTGAAATAGAGCATAAGAAGGAGAAAACGTGTGAGAAGAAAACATGTACGCTTGCCCTTATTTGCAAATGCAGGTTAGTAAAAAAAAATGTGACAGTGGGAATTTATCTTCTGGGCTTAATTGTGACATTTGTCAAAGGACAAACTTTCAGCACATCTCACCAGACGTCTATTGACAATAAATAAGCAGTAAACAGGCCTGTGCTGACATGGCTTGTCATTGTCAGATTGAATTTGTGCATTGGACTCCATCATAACGGCAGCTCTCTCCGGGCTGCCAAGAATGCGGAGTCATCAAAGCGTCCGTGCCGGTGACAGCACTGGAGTGGAAGAGATGGAGCCGGAGCACTTCAGTGACTGAGTGGCACCAGAATGGAACGCCAATTACCGGCTTTTACTCCGCATCACTCCTGACGTGATGTGTCCAACGGTAAAAGCTTTAACAGAGCCGCACTTTAAATATTTTAGGAATTTGCCCAATCACATTTTGCTCCCCCAAACTGAAGGCCATTAATGTTTCAGCAGCGTGTCACATCCAAACAGGCTAACCTATATCAGCGCGTCCTGCAGAAGCTGATCTGAGGGGCATGTTGACCGTGAAGGAAGTTCCAGCACTCGGGTACAGCTCACATTCAACCCCCTTGAAAGCTTTCTAAACAGCTTGGTAGCAGAACTATACGACTGAAAACCTGAATTCACAAACTAAATGTTTATGTTCATTTGACGCCTGGTCTGGGGATGTTTGGTATGAATAGCAACTCAAAAAATTGTGGAATGCCATTTTGAGCTTGTTATTGTTGCATTCTCTGCCTCAAATACAGATTTCTTGGTAGTATTCAACATGGTCACATCTGTACGTTTAATATACTCCATACAGAGAAAAAGAAATATATACATGTATAAACCTATGATCTCTTAAAATATTTAATATAAACATACTCTTTTATAAAAAAAATTAAAAAAAACTCTAAATGAATTATTGCAAATGTGATGTTTCATGTTTTGAAAATATTCTTAAAACCAGAAAACTAACATCTGCTGTCTGCGTAAACATTTAGTCATTTGTTGTACAATTTTACGCAGATAAAATCTGTCTTAGAATGGTCCAATAATTGTAAATTAGTACAATAACAACTAGGGATGCATGATGTATATTAAATATTTACAACATATTTGTAATGGTTTAGTTGACAATTTAAATTCATTAATATTGTAATGACTTTAAATGTCTAATTGTAAAGCCATCATATTTCCTAACGACTGTCAACAGACCTGTTTGGGATCCCTGTAAATGCTGTGAAAATTAACATTAAAGCACAAAAAATAGGCACGGTTTTATTGCAAGAGGTGGAAGAGGTGCACCACCAAAAATAATAATATGATAAAATGTAAAAATACATAGATACTGTACAACTACTGGTATAACATACAGTGAATTTCATATACTGATAACATATACTGGTATAAAAATAACAAAAAAGCATGATTAACTTTTTAACCAACCAGTTAAACCACAGTTTTTAAGAGAAACCACAGAACTCTTGTAAATGCAAAAAAACTAAACTAAAACCCACCGTGCAGCACGTTACCGGGCCTGAGACAGGCCAAAAGGCTGCCTTTGAGGAAATGGCCTCAGGGCAGACAACAAAGCCCCATCTCTGAGACGTGGCTGCAGGGGAACATGCTCTCTCTCTGAGCCTGCTCGACCCAGCTATTGCTGATAATATCATCCACAGATTAACAACCATTTACAAAGGATTTCAACAAACAAAAAACATGAAAGACTATATATTTTTTTAAACCAGTCTTGTCTGATAATATATATATCTGACAAATAAAATGTTAATATATGAAACAGCTCAGGGAGGGTGGATTTACTGTATAACACTTCTTACAAAGATCTGAAGCTTAAGTATGAAAGACGTTCAATAAATTACAGGATTTATCAATGCAATGAATAGCTATTTATTCATTAACATCAGAGTGCATTATTTAATCTTATGCATGTGATGTAATTTAACTGACGACATAAAACCGTGCCTGTTATGCCTTGTTCTGTAACACGCTGTAATTAACACAGCACTAAATGAGGTTTGTAAATTGCATTAGCCCCTTGTTAATCACACTAATAATGAATGATGGGACCTCTGCTTCACCTTCCATATTTGCATAACGTCAGATAATATTCTGGAAAAATAATTTAAACTTAAAATAACTGCACTGACATCTGAAGCCAAATTTCAAATTCAAATACTGTATATGCAAACTTCAATAATGGATGTGTGGAAGTAAAAATGTGGAAATTCTGGTCATATTACAAAACCTTATAATTACCGTTTTCCTCTTTTTCTCTCTCACCTTTCTAAGCAGGTTAATTCAGTTACACGATCCTCTGACGCGCCGTTTCGACTGTGTTTGATTGCTAAAATATCACATCAGAAATGTGTCAATTAGCATGCTTGCATGAGATGATATCAGGCTGTGTGCAGGTGCTAATAACAGTGAAAGCATTTAGTGCTTTTACACCCCGACTGAATATTTCATTATGTGGCGTGTTTCACCACTCACTCTGTGGACCTCTGTCATTTCAATCTCACCTCAACATACTGACTGGCGCAGTGCACCTCTGCCAAGATAGCTATCTCTCACCCGCTGTCAGAGCCGCCTGCCTGTCACAAGCACAATCCAACGCTCCACACCACTCCAGAATAAAACATCTGACGTTACTCGCTGCTGCTAGGAAACCCGACAAATGCATTGAGACTTCCCACAATTAGATGTGTTGTGTCTCCTTTGAAGTGTTTAATCTTAATATTTCAGATTTTCTAAATAAACTTTTTTGAAATATAAAATTCTGGAATTAAGATTATTATATTACTGGATTTTCAGCAGTCATTACTCCATTCTTCAGTGTCACATTATACTTCAGAAATCATTCTGAAATGCTAATTTGAAATTATTATTGGTGCATTTTATCAGTGATAGTTTTTGTTATTTTCAACGTTGAAAACTGTTTTTGCTGCTTAATATTTTTGTGGAAATCATTATACATTTTTAGGAATCTTTGATGAACAGAAAAAAAAAATATATATATTTGAAATATAATTTTTGTAACATTATAAATGTCTTTACTGTCATTTTTTTTTGCCGAATTTACATTCTTTTTTTTCACTTAGCTCAAATATTTGAGTGGTTGTGCATAACTGTTTCAAAAATATATATACAGAAAGCAAAAACTGTTTTGAGCATTTATAATAAAAATAAATGTTTCTTGAGCACCAAATCTAGATATTATAATGATTTCTGAATGATCATGTGACACTAAAGACTGGAGTAATGATGCTGAAAATTTTACATCACAGAAATAAATAGCCTTTTAAAATATATTAAAATAGAAAACATTTATTTTAATAATATTATTTTAATGTTATTCTGTAATGGTATTTCACAATATTACTGTATTTACTGTTTTTTTTTTTTTTTTTTGCCAAACAATTGAATAAATGTAGCCTCGGTGACTTGTTTCAAAAACAAGAATTAAGAATAGAAAAAAAAAGAAAGAAAAGTTTTGAACGTTAGTGCATCTTCCACTAGATTTCATTTTTGCAAACAACCAAGCCAAAAACACTCAATTTAAAGAGACATTTAATCTGAAAATAAAAGGCCTGGAGTACTTTATAGGAAACTAGCAGGCACCGTAAGCGAGACAGAAAGTTCTCCATTTAATTGGTATGTCCAGAGGAGCGTCCTAGACGTGCATTTGGGGAAAGAGAGAGCGAGAGAGAACAGAAGTTGCCCTGAGAGCCGGGCGAGCTGCTTTTCAAACAGCGTTCAGCTCTTCCAGCGCATCACTCGGCAGTCACTGGCTCCCAGAATCCCTCTCCAGCAGCCTATGAAAGCAGCTCCTCGCTTTGAAAATTTTCCCTATCATGCAAACTGACAAAGGCATGCTTTTCAAAAACCCACAGCCAATCTGTTGATCATTATTTATTTACGACGGCCTGGAGGCGCAGAAGCCTGTAAAAACCATACTTGATACGGTATACGCTGGCTGTTTTTCCCTTTCCTGCTTGTTGAATAAAGTATCCCTAAGGCTCCCTCAAACAATCGCTTTTCATTGTGCATAAAACGCACCTTGTAAAGGCGAGGTATTTAATGTATGTTGTAATATATTGACAAGGAGGGCACAGGTTGAGGGAGTCCACGGGTCTGTCTTTGGTAATTTTGATGTTTCGCTGCAGGGCTCTGGCTTGAAAAAGCTTACACCTAGAACAGAGGACCTGTCATCCAGTACCCAAGAGCCAGCTGAACACACAGGCACCCTAAAGCACAGAAAACTTTGACACCGCTTTGAAGCGTTTCAAAACAGGGTAAATAACTCCCAAGAATTATTATCACTTGTAGATCAAAGAGTCGATGCATACATTACATGGCAAACGGGGACCTTCAAATCTGCTCAGAAAAACAGTTTTGTGCTGTAAGTTAAGGAATAAAAACCAAAGATCCTTCTGAGCAATCGCTGAAAGCCATTTTTTTTCATTCCACTCGCAGTTTATTGTTTAAAACCGAGAGCGAAAAGGAACAATTGAACATTGATCATTTTCACTTGGAAAGCAGACTAAAGGGCGAGATCCTCTGCAGGGCTGACAGATTACAGTATGTAAAATTCAGCATAATTGCTTCTTTTGGGGGGAGATTCATGTTGGAGACCTCTGTCTGGGGTACTTATTATAAGATACAGAGAAATGCCTTGTGGGTGGCACACAAATGAAAAAAAAAAAAGTAATGCACTATTATGTTAAATAAAAAATGAAAAGTAAAAATAAAACACAAAAATCCCCCTTTTTAAAAAAATGTATAATACAATATCTAAAAAACGTAATTATATATTGCATTGAAAAAATAAAATAAAACTGCTGTCTCATGTAACAAATTTTAATTAAATGTTAATATGTATATATTGAAATATTGTAGTAATAGTTGTAAAATGTAACATTTAATTATACATATATAATTAGTATAATAATTAATATAGTTATACATATATAAAACTATGTATGTATAACTTGAAAAAATAAAACTACTATGTTTTATGTAAAAGATTTTAATTAAAATGTTTACAATTATTGCAGTAAAAATAAGCCTGCAACATAATACTGGCATTATATAGTAACTGAGAGCATGTGACTGACTCTGCACTAAATTACAACAACGCAAATTTTTCGCAACACAAACATACATGCAGTCAAACATGTTGGCTATCACTTTGCAGAAAGTTGTCCTTTCCTCTAAACCTTCAGCAACACTTTCTCGCTCCACGACGTGCAACGGAGGGCATTGTCTCTGCATTTTTTACAACCTCTGCATAAACGTCTCCTGGCCACATGGGCGGAAAGCAAGTCCTTTTATCAGTCAAAATCAATTAGCAGCATTCTAATTCCAGCGGACAGGATAAAAGGAAGGTAATATTTGAATTCATTTTTGATTGCAATGATACATTTCACATATGGCCTTAAGTACGAAAAACACGCCTCACAGGGGTTCCCACAATAGATGAAGAGCCCCGAGGCTAAGTAACCATGCTGGCGTCTCTGATTGGTTGGCACCGTCATTAGTGCCACCGCTGTTTAAGAACTACATGTGGACGGGACTGGGGGGAGATGACAGCTGAGACTTTAAAGCAAGAGTATTTTTCAAACAGCTTTTCATAGCTGCTTTCATGACAGAAATATTTCAGCTCTATCATTAACCGCTGACAGGATGACAGCTCAAACGCCTCGGCCTGAAAGGCCTGCTCTCCCCTCCCTCTCTCTCTCTCTCTCCCTCCACACTTTCTTTCTCCTTCTCCACTCCTCCTACTCCCACCATCCCAGCACCATCCGTCCTGTCTTTCCTTTTGAAGGCTGGAGGGAGCGTCTTGAAATCAATGTCTTACCTCGTCATTTTGGGTGAGCAGTTGGGTGAATTTCGCATGCCTCCGTTGCGTTGCTTCTTTTTGGGTGACAGTGTTGATGGATGCTCATCTTCGACTGCAAACACATGCAAAGAGTGTCAGACTGTGGACAGCTGGGATTGTAAAGTGTGCTGGAGATGACATATTAAAGAACACAAAAGCCAACACTCAATCAATCATTGCAAAAAACACTCAAATCTGTGAAGACCTCCAAAAATAGAAAGAGAACAGTGTTAGTATGGACAAAAGTACACTTAAAGAAGACAAGTACAGACCTGAAGGACAACCATTAAGTTTTACACCTTGTTTTCCATGAATTTTCTTTTCAAAGAGTTGGTTTGAGCAACGTGCGTGTGTGTGTGTGGATTTATTTCAGTCCGTATCAAACTCTCTTTTACCTCTCTGTCATTGTTTGGAGGGCATGAGCTTGAACAATGACAGAGGGGAAGAAAAAAGAAAAAGAAGAGTAATTTGGTGTGTGTTTTTTAATGGATGACTACATGGCAAAATCAATCCTCATCACTCAGAGAGCCGTGAGTGATGGCTCCGCTGTGAGTCTGTCCCCCATACCACAAGCACTCTCAGCGCTGAACAAGCACCCTGAACTGAGCCTTCTCTAACTGAAACGCCTCTCCAGAAGGACGCTACTGAGGGGCCTGTGAATGTCACAAGCTCTGTGCTTTAGAAACACATCATGTGTGAGTGTTCATCGGAGATGTTATGGACATAGTAAGGTGAAATATTCAAAAACTATAGCTTTACTTAAAGGAATAGTTCACCCTAAAAATAATGTATTCACGCTCATGTCATTCCAAACCTGTATGACTTGTTCCTTTAAGGAACACAACAGGAGAAATTTTGAAAAATGGGCATGCTCCTCTTACATATAGCATCAAATTCTGGCCTTTGTATCTTAAGTTGCCATATCTGCCAAAATGAACAACTTAAATTTGAGCTTTATTTTATTTAAGGTGTTTTAACAGCTTTGATCACTGTATGGATCAGAAAAGCATGTAAATTTCCTCAATTTCTCCTCTCCTCCTATTTTTTTGGTGAACTGTTCCTTTAAGTTGGGGAGAAAGTGTTCAATATGTTGTGATTAAAAACTATTTAATATTTTCTGTCCTGGAATTTTATGTATAATTTCCATGTATACCACAGTACATGATTTTTATCATTTAGCAAATTACTTAATATTTGTTATGCTCAACTTCTATTTACATTATGCATCTTTTTTATTTATATTTCATGTGATGCCAGATACTGAACCCAACATGGTCTGATTTGTATTAGAGGCAAACTAGTAACAGAAACCCAAACTCTAAAACACTGCAAGCTTGCTTTAGTGTGGCTCTGTTAGAAATTCATCAGCACAGCAAAATATTAGAGACAAATACTGCAGACGCATACTTGTAGGTCTCTGATTTCCCTTTGTCATCTAATTGTTCTAATGAAAAAAGACAAATTAAACAAAAAGACGCTGTCTGTGTCTTCACCAAATGCCAGTGCTTGACATTTGCAATTACACTGTGGAAGGAGCAATGTGAGACAGTAATCAACTTTAAAAATATCACTACTGATAAGATGGCGGTGCAGTGGCCCTTTGTTCCGTGTTATGGTTGTTGAGCGAGTGGCCTGGCTGGGCCGGACCGCTCTCTCCTGCCCTTGCTCCTCCAAATTAGGCGGCGGAGATTTACGAGCTACAGTGGTGCCCTTCAGTAAGAGGCTTAACAATGAAATAACTCCACCTGCAACACGGCCATTTCAGCAAGTCTCTGCTTGTTCCAAATTACATTACGGCACTTTTACAACCTCAATCAAAATAGGATCAGCCCACCAAAGTGTGATTGCTGTTCCATACCACAGGCAGCTATAGCCCTCGTTTTTTTGTGTCGCTGATCAGAACGATTGAGCTAGACATCTGTCTCCTCTGCTTCAGACAGACAACGGGCTGAAGCCCGCTTTAACAAATAACAGATATATAACAGAAATAATTCTGTAATTTCGTTTAATTTGTTCACACCTTTTTACTATAATTCTGGACACTTTGTAAAATTTAGGGTGTTCATAACAACTGGCTTAGTTTTAAAACTCTGAGAGCACATTGAAAATTACATTTAAACCTGGAATGGCATGGAAAAAAAATACAGAAAATAATATGAAATATTTAAGATATGGAAGGAAAAATACATATTTCTGAAAGTCTGAGAACCCATTGAAAATCTCATTTAAACCTGGAAATGAACCAGAAAGAAGAAAAAAAATAGTAAAATTAATTCTCAGATATATTTAAGATATGCATTTAAGAAATTACGTAATGATGTGAAATAAATCAGAAATATTTATGTAACGAACAAATATTTAAAAATTACTAAAATTCTGAGCACTTTATTTGTACAGCTTAGGTTGTACATGGCCAACTGGCTTAGGTCTATAAGTCTGAGACAACACTAAAGATCAAATATAAATAAAAATAAAAGATGTAAAAAAAATTAAGATATATAAAATGAAAACAATACATAATGAAACAAATGTATCAAAAAACACTATTTTAAATAGTGGCCTTGAACCCCACTGTATATACTGAGGTGTAATGTAGCTATACTGGAACTTCTTTCAATGGCAGTTTCGGTTACACACATCACACACACACACACTTAGTGTTGGGGCAGGGGGTATATTAGCCACTAGCTGCTCTACATGCATGCAGCAGTGACTGCAGGGACCCATGCAGGAGGAAGGGGTTGTCTGCGGCAGCACTGACTAATGCGTCCTAAGGCGCCACCTACAGTGCGTGGGGGTGAGCGTGGAGGACAAGGTGCTGGGGCGATAGCGGTATTTTCCGGGCAGGCTGCGGGCCCGGTTCAGACCAGCCAGGCTGAGGCGTGACTGTGAGGGCGGCGCCGGAGGGAGAAGACTTCCTTTACGGTTATTAACAAGAGGTACGGCAGTGGTGGAGCACTCCACAACCGGCAGCACACTGGGAAGAGTGTTGGGAACAGCCATGCTGTTGGCCAGTTCGATTGAGCGGTTTTGAAAAGTCGGTATAACTTCCTCCTTTACTGTCAAACAGTGGAAGACAAAAACAAGGAGAGATGACTGTGAATTGGGTCAGTGACATATAAGTGTCTACGATAAAGAAAAGTAAAAAAAAAAAAAAAAAAAAAAAATATATATATATATATATATATATATATATATATAAAAATCTAGTATTTTAACAAATCTGTAAAACGTGCCGAGTTTTTAGAAAATGTTTTTTTTTTTTTATTATTCATGTTGGTTTCATAAAGTTTTGACAATTTTTATACTATTTTTAAGAAACATTTAAATTAAATGAGACTAAAAATTAAAAAAAATATATAAAATGTATGAATGTATTTAATTTATTATTAAATGTATTAACATTTTCTTTACACCTTGATTGTGAGTATACACATCCTTTGCATTTCTTTCAAAAACGTTTGAAATTAATAATACAAAAAGCAAATATAATTAAAAAAAAAAATATATATTATATTTATTTTAACTTTCATGTATTAACATGTGAATATGATTAAGCTTTTGGCGAGTCGCACCACATGACATTTTACAACCTGAATTAAACTTGTCATAAAAAAGTAAAATTACCTAATATTTTAAGAAACCTGGTTAAAAAAATAACAATAAAATAAAAAGTATTTTATAAGATTTAAATTTGCTTTATAAAAGTCACCTAAAAGCACATGCCATTAGTGCTTCTAAACTAAATATATTATGATTGAAACATTGAAGCATTCATAATTTATCACTGAACTGCATGAGAATCACATTAATATTTAAGTATGAAAATACAAGTTGACATGATTTTCATTGTTGCGCCATTTATTTCCCCCTTTAATTACCATTTACAGACAGATCCACAAATCTGTGTGCCATAAAGGCAACCGCCACATATTTGAATAATTGACGATGACCCCTCAGTTTTATTAAACACTACTTAACCACTTGGCAAGCGCTTTAGGTGAAATGTTCAATATGACATTTGCTTTTCCATTGCTAATAAACATTAATTAATTAGAAGCACTTTCTTCCCCGCCTGCTCTGCGACAAGACAGAACAAAGCACGAACATACTATTCCTGATCACCGTCACAACGAATCAGGTCACAGTGCAGGTAGAGATGTGCTCACACAAGGGAACACAGCAATCTCTTTAAGTTCTGCCTCAATATACGGCAAAGCCGTGTTGAAACAACATCTAAAATGTGTGAAAATCAATACTTCACACAATACGCGAAAATGTCTTAGATTAAGCCGCGAAAGGGAGCAAAATAACAACAATCTGCAGTCTGACAGACAGGTGTATGCGGTGTGTATAAGAGACCTAAAGTGTTACACACGGGGAGTTATCAAGCTCACTGCCTGCCATCCCAGCCATAAGACTCCAGCCTAATGCTATCTACATAAAAGGCAAGAGGTTAACCAATATCTGGTGTAAGTGGAAAAGCAGTTTCCGCCCGCTCCCCAAACCTTGCTCAGAGCAATAAATAGATGGTTATTTCAGCCGTCAGCTGCCGCATAGATTTAAAGGCCGCCACAGATAACTCCTGGATTCATCTGGCCCCTGTCAAACACGAGTAGCATTATACAGAGAACATCCGCTGTGGCACTTTCACTGTGGATTTACAGTAATCCAGACGGCAACTGTCCCTTTATGAAATGCAAATCCTGTGACGAGCCGCAATTGTGCATTCTTATCAAGGCCATTGTTAAATTATAGAAAATACATCTGTGAGAAAATGCATTTTAAAACTATCTAATTTTATGGCTGCTCCACATAAGTCAATTCGGCATGCATACACTTTGTAACATTTTAAATCACCTTAAATTCTTCTAATTATTAATAAATTAGCATATTTTAAATTATATTTAAAAATTATACTTTTTAAAATAAATTTGCGGTTAAGATTATTATTTTTTTGTCCTCCAGATTCAGAAATATATCACAAAACATTTAAAAACAGTTTAAAAATAAATGATCACTTCTGCCAAACATTAACACAAATACATCAGGTTACATGCGAAATGAAACTTAACAGCAGTAAAACAAAAGCGCTCTCAGCATCCGTTGGCGACTCATTTTCCTAAAACACATTCAGCTGTGAACCGACCCCCAGACTGCCGCTGCGATCCCATTTTCCCTGGAGTTGTAGCGCCATCTGCTGTTGGTGGCGTCACAATACAGAAACACGTGCAATACCTCACAGCATTTCTAGCTCTTCAATCATCCCTCGCAAGGACACAGAGCTCTTTATGCAACATCTGGATTTCATATGGATCCCTCTATTCAGCACCTGACCTTTCTCATGCACATGTTTTAAAGTCGAGCAGCCCCTCTGATGCATTTGACCAGAACCCAGTGCTGAGAAACTGTCATCACGGCCCCCTTCCCATCAATCCCCAGTAATCTAGAGAGCTGAGGATGGCAGCTTTTGTGCTGTAATGCTAGTGGGGGTAAAATCAAAAGCAAAGAGCCAAAGCAGGCATGTTGCACGAACGAATGAGGGAATGAGGAAAACAGAGAAGTACACTTACGTGATCTGACATATCCGTTAAACTTATATTTGGCTGAGGGGAACACAGAGACCAATGAGAGGATACAGAGAGGAAGAGAGAGAGAATGAGGGTGAGACAGACAGCAGAAAGACAGTACATCACACTCACACAAGGACAGAGAGGAAGAAAAGTCAGGTTAACAGCAGTTAAAGCAAAGAGGTTGATTAAGATAATGATATAAGCAGGATATGATTAAAGAAACAAAAAACAAAAGAGATGATTGGTGGAGGGACTGGATTTAAATGAAGCGATGGAAATCAAGCTGCCTGTTCAGTGTTTCCACAGCACGGATCCATTTTAAAAGTCAAATGTTGGATTCCCGTCCAAAGACCTATGACGAATATACAGCCCAAACCCGACCAACCTCACAACGATCATTATGGTATTTGGAGTTGGGTTGGAGAAAAGAGAACGCTTTGATAAGTCATCATTTTATCCTTGACACTTAATTTGATGAAAACCAGTGAAACCGATCAAACAGATGTTAGCAATCTTGAGGCTTAAGCAAATAGTTAAACAACAAATTACAGATGTTTCCCATCACATAATTGCTTCTGTAAAAATTAAACGCTGCCGGCTGATCATTTTTGATCTGTAATTACTATCTTGTCAACTGCAGATGAACGCCAAACCATAGGCATGGCATGCTGGGAGAATCAAGATTATTATGTGCTACAAACTTGTGACAAAGCAAACAACATTAGTCATTAAAGTGAACATGAATTGATGTTTTGAATTGATGTTGTTTCTGTAATGTGGTGTATTTCTGAGTGAAACGATATTAGTGATATTTATATTAAGTATTGTTATATTTTAAAATAACTAATATTGTAGATCTTTTTACAATATTAACACATTAATATTTAATAATGACATTTTCTAAAGAATATTTAAAAAATGTAGGGGAAGACTTGAGCAGATCTATTGGTAACTGAATGGGTTGCTATTTAGATGTTGGTTAATTTTATCCAATGCAGGATGTGTTTGGATGCATGTAGGCTGCTCTGTACTGCTGCCCCCATCGTTGCAAAGTCTCATCTTTCGTTCCGAGTACTGTATCTGATGCCATAAAGGTCACGGCGCAGGCCCAGGGCGGGGCGGTGACACAAGTGCTCAAGCAGGGGCCCCGCGCCGGTCCTGGCATATGTCGCTTGCGATCTGCGGGCGCAGGAAGAGTCGGCCGACTCTCTGGCTAGCATCTGTCCTACACGGCGGAGGGGATGACCGGCCCTGCTCCTGCCTGGTGGTAAGGAACTGTCAGGTTGAGTTTCATGACACACCAGCAGAGCTGGGGAAATGAAAATGCAAACATAATTTTCATGTCAGGCTGCATAAGAGCCGACGGTGCTGAGTTCCACCCTGCAAGGAGTGGACAAGATCCACTCTCTGGGCTGTGCTGCCCCGCCCTGCCACGCTCGTCACATCCTCGCAAACTCCACAACCAACCGGAGCGGGCAGGAGGAGAGGAAAAAGAGAAGAGAAAAAATGCCCAGAAGACTCCAAAAAGCCGCAACCCCTCTCAGTGTGCCAGGCGATTGTTGTTTACAAAACAGGCATGCCTAGGATTGCCCTGCTGGAAACTTCCTAGTGAAGGCTCATAAGTTAAAAACAGGAATTAATACCCTTTGTGATGCTGAGCACCTTGAGGGTCTTTAAAGCTCGTGTAATGAGGGGATAAGTCTCGGCAGGTGGAGCGGAGGGACTGTTATTGTCATTGTAACTTAGAGCGGAGGCAGCTAACTCACTCGTTCAGGATATTTGCTCCCTAAAGCCTGCACTTGCAGAGATAACAAACTCTTCTTAATAGTGTGCAGTGCACCAGAGCTATAATGAGTGCTCCATTGCTCCCAGCTCCTTGTCAAAGACTCTCTGGGCTTTGACTGCAGCCAAAAGAGAGCAAGAAAGACAGTGTCGACTTCTCACGCATCTCATTTTCATACTAATAATTCTTTGTCTGGCTTTGGCAGGAAGGAGCATTACCATCCTGAGTGATGCATGCACAGAATCAGAGCAAGAAGTGCACGAGGGCTGTTTGAGAAAGCACCCATCAGGGAACATTACTTCTGTAAGACAGAGTGCATTTACTGCCACGCGTTTCATGCATTCAGCAAAATTACTGCATCCAGGGGAGTAGTATTTATTTCAGCAATAACTGGGCTACTATAATGTGCAGGTATAAGACCACCATATCATGCTTAGCGCAGGGATGTGGTGATATTTATGCTTTCTAACCCATTTGGGGTGTGGGAACACATAATCGGCAATTTAGCGGAGAGTGCCACTAAATCGACAGTTTAGTTGTGGAAGTTGCGAAAATTTATGAGTCAGAAAATAGCGCAAAAATAAGATACGTAAGGCAGCACTTGTGTCCCACCTGTTCAAAAGAACAAAATCATAATTTTCAGGAAAACTGGCATAAAATAGAAATACAAATGGAACTTGTAGCCACTGTGGCTTTTTTAATAAAGGTAATAAATTACTTGGGGCCACAAAACAAATATAAATTAAAATGAACTATATAGAAAGAAATGTACATATAAAATATATACACACCACAGTTAAATTATCACTGAGCTCCTATTATATTTGATCAATATTTTGAATCTTTTGAATTTTCCATTTCCATTTTGAATTTTGTTAAAGTTTTAGTAATTTTGTTGTGTTTTTGTCATTTTTTTGTAGTTTTTGTTTAATTTGTATTTCAGTTTTAGCTTTTAGTTATTTTAGTACTTCCAGTTAAATTAAATTAAAATGAGAAATGTTGCTTTGCCAGCAAGTTGAAATAAAAGTTTTAACATTTTATTTCAGTTAACATTTTTTATAGTTTTTAATTATATATAATTTAATATATAATGCATATTTATATATATATATATATATATATACACACACATACACACAGTATATATAATTTAAATGCATTAACATTAAATAAAATATAAAGTGAATGTAGTAAATAAATATAAATTAAATATATATTGTAATTAATCAAAGTAATTTAATTTACAATTTTTTTTACTTCAAGTGATTGTGCCTAGAAACAGGGCAATTGCTGCTTTTATTTAAACAGGAGTAGAGGGTACTTAGTTGGGCAGACACATGCCAAACTAGAGACCAACACTGGTTCAGAACAGGGTCAATAACGTGATGATGTGCTCGGAGAATTTAATCAGAAAATCATTATTGACTGAGCGAAATCAAAGTCAGATGCATGAACTCTGTGAATTCCTCATCACAAAGATGCAATGCTAGATCTGAGACGAAACCGATGGGAGGGAGTCCAAACAAAGCCGCAGCTGGCATTAGCTGTCAGTCTTGGCAAAAATGCACTCAATTCAGAAAAAACGGCAGCAACGAAAACCAACGAAGGATGACACTACGTGAATAGATCAGTAACTAGGTAATGACCAGTAACTGGTATCCAGCGATATCACCACAGACCAAAACACAAGACACAAAGTCAACCTCATCATAGGGTTTGATGCTAATCTAAGCTGATGTGGTGAACAGTCGGAAGGCAGTTGTCGAGGAAATGCGATCGCCTGAACTTGACCCCTGCTTTTATAGTAGGTCGCACCGCTGCCATTCCTAATTGACAGACGCTTTAGTATTTCACATCTGCTATGGCTTAATGAGAAGACCCCTGTTCGGCGCTGTCCTTTACACAACTAACTGCTTCAGTCATCTGACCTCATCCAATAGCCTGAGTCACCGCCATCTCAATTGAGTTCCTGTCAGGAGATCTCTTTTTAACTTTCCCATTGAGCCTGACAGTCCCACTGTGGTATACAAGGCATTAAATAAAGCACATTGACTTTTTCTCCCCTGATTGCTGGCTAAGAGAAAATCATCAAGGAGGATCAGATCCTGTGGAAAGGGGGAGAGTTTGACGTGTTTTTTTCAATTGCACCTAAATGTGGACTTCGCTGAAGAAAGAGGTTTTATTTCAGCCAGTGGAAATGGTGAAGGCATTAATGGCTTGCGGTTGTAAAACATGATTGTCCAAGAATAGCAGAAAAGACATTGCCAGTATATACTTACACTCTATGAACAGAATAATCTCACTAAAGATCCCTTTCAATCACAATCTAGCATTTGGCATGCAAATTAAACATGATTTTAGTAAATAATGGACATATATAGTTTGACTGTTTTTTTAATTTACTGATCTTCCAATTTTGCTCAGTGAACAAATAAAGTCAAAAGGGATCTTGAGCAGTGAGCAGTGTTTCTAACATTTTAAACTGGGCGAAATGGCTATGGAGCACATTCAAAATTCAAAGACCAAAGGATTGTTGATATCCAGTGTTTGAACCTGGGGGAAAAAAACAGTTAGGCATTTGATTGCATCTTCCTTAATCTGATGAAGGTCTTCAAAAGTCACACGAACATGAAAATATTGTCAAAACATAATTAGTGTCAATTAGCCCATGGATGTTTCGATTAAAAGCACATCATATAGTTATTTAACAGATACATGTACACCTGCCATGTAAAAGTGTAAACACCAAAAACAGTGACTGCAAAAAGGTCACCAGCACTGCACAAGTGCTCCACTGACACAGCATGCGCCAACACAGTCCTACTGCACCTACTGCAGCACTAACACAGAGAAGCCACGTCACTTCAACTACCACCAATTCACCAAACGAAAAAGAATATGTACTAATGTACCAACAAATAAGCCACATATACGGAAATAATGGAGGAACGAAACAGACACGGCACATGAAACACGGCACAGACACGCACGCACTTACGGACACGCACACTCACACGCTCACAGGTCACGGACACCGAACGGCATGTGGTTTGGCGATCGAACTTACAGGCACGTAAACTGGTTGGGCAATCATGAATAGAGACAGAAGAAAGTGGGAAGGCCCTCTGAAGACTGTCCATGTTACTATGTACACTGCCTGACATGCACGAGCAGTCGCGCTCAGAGCGCCCGCAATCAAAACAACATGCCAGTTTCATTCGCTTGTAGACGGACATCTTGGCTACAGTCATGTGTTGGATGAGAGGAGAGGAAAGCAGCAGGTTAATGGCAAGGATCAAAAGAGCTTTTCAACCAGGGAAGTCTGAAGGTAACTTTTTCAAACAGGAACAAAAAGTGCAATGCCTTAGCAGCAAGCTCTGACAGACTTGACCCGCAGATGGACCGCTGCGCTCCCGCTTGAAATGCACTTCTGATTCGCTTTTGGTTCCGTTCACACTGCAGAAGTGAAGTTCGATCCGAATTTGAAGATTTGTACCAAATCGGACTTTGAAAACATCTAACAGAGGGCTTGTTTAGGCGGGAAGCAGTCGTCTCATTGGGGTCAAGCCGTGCCCTAAGGCTGATCATGTCATAAAAGGTCAAAAGGTCAGATATGACAATATGATCAGGGGTTGGGGCAAGAGACATTCAGGCAGAGAGGAATGGGTGAATGTGTTCAGCAGCAAAACCTCTTTGGATAACATCCTCTGTATCTAAAAGAGAGGATCACGTACCTGTATCCCATAATGCAGCAGCAGGTTATCGGCATCACAACATGCTACAGGCTCTAACGTAGGCACTCTATTCTGTTCGTCAAACTCTGCTCAATCAGGGATTGGTTGGGAGATTTGTGTGGTAACATGCCGATAGGCTATTTCTTCAGTCCCTGATTAGAAGATGCGTTCACATGCATTGCGCATTTGATTCAAACATACAGTACGTGAAGTTTTTTTTTTTTTCGGTTCTCAAAGGAGCTGTGGTGAGAGACTATAGCAGCATTTGATTGCTGTGAATCGGACTAAAAACAGTCCTTGGTATGCATTCTCCCGGTGCCACCTCGCTAACGGACCATAATCAAGTCTGGCACTCTCAAAAGAGCAAACAATCCACAGGGAAAAGCCTGCTTTTGACTTCCATCTGAGGTTACAAGCCCGAATTAAGAGGCCAATTTCAGTTGTATGCTGGGAAGATAATACGGTAAATGACTTGGCCTTTAGAGCCATAACCTCAGGGACTGTTATTCGTGTAGAACCATGCAGAACAGCTGAAATTAAGGAGAACAGGCATGCAGAGGGAGGTGACCGCGGTCGTATCTCTTGAAACGGCAGCCCGGTCGACTGTTTACGGGGCTGAAACAGATTAAGGCAATGCGAAAACATGCAGCAGCGGGGCTTCTTCTTAATTTCATGCTGAAATCTGTCACTTCAGAGTTTGAGGGTTGACATTCATCGGAGCACATAGTATGTGGTTATGTTAGTCAGTGAGACATGGAGGGCGGAAGAGACACAAGACAACATGATGATGTGAGTGACTGAACATGACTACACAGCGAGCCTAATTACTGAAGCCTCTTTAACAGGACAACCCGATTTAGCAAGAATGCTCTCAGCACCCCTAACATCTGTCTTCACCCTACAACTTCCCATAATTCAAAGCAGGCTGCATCATATGTTAAAAGTACTAATGGACAGGAACATATCTGCAAACTTTACTTATGCACATTATAGCCTACTTGGAGCTTAGACTTACAATAAGGAGTAATATTAGATACTGTGAAGCCTTGCATGCTTAAAATACTTAAAACAAACACGCCTTCATTTGTAAACCAATATAACACGAACAACACCCTGGCTCCTTGGGGAGACCTACATAAAGAAACCTAGGTGACAAGTGAGAAGACCCTACATTGCACACTGGCTGATAGCAATCTTGCTAAATAGGTTTACGAGGACCTCAGTGTTCCCATTCTGTTCCTATATCATTTGTAGAACTACAGTGGCATCTAGTGGTCAACGTTGTGTACAGCAAAGGTCAACACCACCGTGAGCCTAACGTTGAGAGATGCACCTATCAGTGAGGGCAGTGAGTAAAAAAGGGCCCAACTACTGAAAGGAATTGAAATGTAGAACATTTCAATTCTGCTGATGGTTGTTGTGTCGTGTAGAGAGGCTGGGCAGGGGCCAGGCGGTGGAGACAAAGGGGAGGCTGTAGGCAAGAGGGAGACCAGATTGTTTTGATTGTGTTTTGGAGACGATGCTCGTTAAGCCTAAGAATTTGAAGAACTTCCCACAGAACTCTTTCCGCTCTCTGAAAATACAGCAGCATGCGAAATTTCCTCTGACAGCGAGGGGACGGATTCGAGTGGACTTAACCTCCCCCCTTGGCACTTGTGAAGTCCATGACTAATAGTAGCAAAATCAATCGGCTTGTTTGACTTTTTAGATTGTCATGACATTCATTTCGGGTTTCGTTGAGTTTCGGGAGGGTCAAACAACCTTTGAAATGAATCTCTGATTTCAGAATTGTGCTGTTAGTAAATCTTTGGGAGGAATTGCATTATCGGTCATGGCCTTATTGTTCTCTCCTGTTAAAGACTGGTTTGTAGGGGTCAGGGCTGGGTCATTTTCAGGCCAGTTATTTCTGCTGTATTGTTTTGGGCTGAGGACAGTGGAGAGATGAGGCGTAGGAGGGATGCAGCAGCTAGACTGATACATGCAACATATATATAGATATATATAACTATCATCAGAGTGAGACAGTTAGACTGTACTCTGGCCACAGGAAACCCGTTTTTACTCACAATATGTCACTACCAGTGAGAGGTTTAAATAAAGAGGCGGTATTCCAAGGCAGCAAGGAAGGAAATACATCAAGAAGTATCGTCAATGATCAAAAAGAGGGTGAAATAAAAGAACACAAACTTCCATTAAAGCAATGGAAACCTCATCGTCTTTACTGTAAGGCTACTGGCCTCTTCTCAGGTGACATTCGGTTTTGGGAGGGTGCATATAATCAAAAACATTTGAATGGGGTGAAAACAAAAGAGAGCAACATTTTAAAAACTGTTTATCCACTGTGTAAAAGTTTTTTGGTTTTTTTTGGGATAGAGAAATTAATCCTTTTATTCAGCAATAAAAACAGTCAATTTAAATTGATCAAATAAATTTTAAAAATCTTTCAAACATACACTGCTTTTTAAGAATCTTGACAAAAATCTTAGAAAAAAGCATCACAGTTTCTATAAAAATATTAAGCAGCATAAATGTTTTCAACATTAAAACAATTTTTTTTTTGAGCAGCAAATCAGAATGATTTCAGAAGGATCATGTGACACTTAAGATTGGAGTAATGATGCTGAAATTTCAGCTGTGCCATCATAGGAATAAATACATTTAAAATATATAGAAAACAGCTATTTTAAATTGTAATATAACTTCACAACATTACTGTTTTTTTAGCTGTATTTTTGATCAAACTAATGCAGCCTTGGTGAGCAAAATTGGCAGTCTGTGTGTTTTCAAACAGTTCATCATCTGAAACATAATTTTCAAATAATTAAATTAATGTAAACAAAAATAAATAAGCAAGGGTTTGCAGTTAAAGGCAACTGTTTAAGCGTGCACAGTGAAAGGTCACTGGGAATGAAGCTGAATTATTCATCTTGTGGCTAACTGGTTTGGACAAATGCTTATATAGGTCATGTAACAACAATGCATCATTCCAACATTAATGTCAATGTACGCTCTATTTAACATAAATATTGCTTCATTCCACCAAGCCAAGATTAGCAAATGAAAAACATTTAGGTGTTGCCGCATCTATATATAATTAAGAGGGTGTTTAAGGAAATACATTTCTATCAAATGATATAAATGTCTGCAGGAGCTGCTCTGACAGTGGACTACACTCTGAGCTATTAATCTCTCTTCTACTTCAGTGACTTCCTGTCAGAAAGTGTTTTCACCGGGCTGAGGCAGTGGGACATGACAGTGGATCGTCCGAACGGCACTTGCGCTGGGCGTTCTGGGTAAACAGGGTGGATATGATTGGTAAAATGATCCTGAGCAAGGAGTGTGTTTTCGGTGTGTCTGGCGAGGATGGGCCAAGCTGCTCTTGCCTTTTGTTTTTCCACCTGACTAGTGTCATTACCTCCGCCTCTCTCCTACTGACACCACCACGAGCTGACAGCCTCTCTCTTCAGCCCTGCTAATCACGTCATTCCCTCTCTACATCTGTATCTCTCTCCACCATTAGCATGCTGATGACTGGCTTTCCTCAAGAGTCTCACTCTTTCACCTTGTCATCTTTATCCCTCCTTTTCTAGGCCTCTGGTCTGAAGCTAGTCTGTTTTAGATGAAGTCACTAGTTTCTACAGTTCATTGCTTTCTGCTTATTCTTTCATTTGGCTGTTCTCAAAGTGAAAAAGAACACCCTAGGGGCTCTACTCATTTTTAGTATGGTTGTCTTTTTATAGTGATTGCAAGGCAGCAATGTGTTTTGTAGATAATTGTGGTCTTAGACATGACAGATTTTTTTCACACTTAAAGGGTTAGTTCACCCAAAAATGAAAATTCTGTCATTAATTACTCACCCTCATGTCGTTCCAAACACGTAAGACCATCGTTCATCTTCAGAGCACAAATTAAGATATTTTTTGATGAAATCCAAAAGCTTTCTGATCCTGCATAGAGAACAACGTATCTAAAATGTTCCCAGACCCAGAAAGGTAGTAAGGACATCGGTAAAACAGTCCATGTGACATCAGTGGTTCAGCCATAATTTTAAGAAGCTACGAGAACACTTTTTTTGTTCATAAAATAATGACTTTATTCAATAATTCAAGTATTCTCATAGCTTTATAAAATTACAGTTAAACCACTGATGTCACATGGACTACTTTATTGATGTCCTTACTACGTTTCTGGGCCTGGGAACATTTCAGTTGCATTGCTGCCAACGCAGGGTCAGAAAGCTCTCAGATTTCATCAAATATATCTTCATTTGTGTTCTGAAGATGAACGAAGGTCTTATAGGTTTGGAACGACTTAAGGGACAGAAATTAATGACAGCATTTTCATTTTTGGGTGAACTATCCCTTTAAGAAATTTAAGATTTATGTGTGAAAATCTTCCACTGACAGCTGAACTTTCCATCATTCAAAATGTAAACAACTGTGATATTACATCATTGTATTTTCATACTGAATTGCAATCAGTTACCTCAGTCCACTGAATTGCAATTGGTCTCATCTTTTTTACACTACTGTCCAAAAGTTTGGATTCGGTGGGATTTTTTTATGTTTTGAAAGAAGTCTCTTTTGCTCAATGAGGCTACATTTATTTGATTAAAACTAAAGTTACAACAGTACCACAGTGAAATAAAAGTACAATTTAAAACACCTGTTTTAATATATTTAAATATATCTTAAAATGTAATTTGTTACTGTGGTGGCAAAGCTGAATTTTTAGCAGCCATTACTCCAGTCTTTAGTGTCACATGATCCTTCATGAAATCATTCTAATCATTCTAATATGCTGATTCATTGAACAACAAACATTTCTTCATATTATCAGTGTTGAAAATAGTTTTGCTACTTAATATTTTTGTAGAAATTGATATTTTTTCAAGGATTATTTAATGAATAGAAAGTTTATACAGGTGCAATAAATTAGAATGTCGTGGAAAAGTTCATTTATTTCAGTAATTCAACTCAAATTGTGAAACTTGTGTATTAAATAAATTCAATGCACACAGACTGAAGTAGTTTAAGTCTTTGGTTCTTTTAATTGTGATGATTTAGGCTCACATTTAACAAAAACCCACCAATTCACTATCTCAACAAATTAGAATATGGTGACATGCCAATCAGCTAATCAACTCAAAACACCTGCAAAGGTTTCCTGAGCCTTCAAAATGGTCTCTCAGTTTGGTTCACTAGGCTACACAATCATGTGGAAGACTGCTGATCTGACAGTTGTCCAGAAGACAATCATTGACACCCTTCACAAGGAGGGTAAGCCACAAACATTCATTGCCAAAGAAGCTGGCTGTTCACAGAGTGCTGTATCCAAGCATGTTAACAGAAAGTTGAGTGGAAGGAAAAAGTGTGAAAGAAAAAGATGCACAACCAACCGAGAGAACCGCAGCCTTATGAGGATTGTCAAGCAAAATCGATTCAAGAATTTGGGTGAACTTCACAAGGAATGAACTGAGGCTGGGGTCAAGGCATCAAGAGCCACCACACACAGACGTGTCAAGGAATTTGGCTACAGTTGTCGTATTCCTCTTGTTAAGCCACTCCTGAACCACAGACAACGTCAGAGGCGTCTTACCTGGGCTAAGGATAAGAAGAACTGGACTGTTGCCCAGTGGTCCAAAGTCCTCTTTTCAGATGAGAGCAAGTTTTTTATTTCATTTGGAAACCAAGGTCCTAGAGTCTGGAGGAAGGGTGGAGAAGCTCATAGCCCAAGTTGCATGAAGTCCAGTGTTAAGTTTCCACAGTCTGTGATGATTTGGGGTGCAATGTCATCTGCTGGTGTTGGTCCATTGTGTTTTTTGAAAACCAAAGTCACTGCACCCGTTTACCAATAAATTTTGGAGCACTTCATGCTTCCTTCTGCTGACCAGCTTTTTAAAGATGCTGATTTCATTTTCCAGCAGGATTTGGCACCTGCCCACACTGCCAAAAGCACCAAAAGTTGGTTAAATGACCATGGTGTTGGTGTGCTTGACTGGCCAGCAAACTCACCAGACCTGAACCCCATAGAGAATCTATGGCAGGGGTCTCCAACCCTGCTCCTGGAGAGCTACCGTCCTACAGATTTCAGCTCCAACCCCAATCAAACACACCGAGCCAGCCAGTTAATCAAGGTCTTCAAGGCTACTTGTTAATTTCAGACAGGTGTGTTGGAGCAGGTTTGGAACTGAAATCTGCAGGATGGTAGCTCTCCAGGAGCAGGGTTGGAGATCCCTGATATATGGGGTATTGTCAAGAGGAAAATGAGAAACAAGAGACCAAAAAATGCAGATGAGCTGAAGGCCACTGTCAACGAAACCTGGGCTTCCATACCACCTCAGCAGTGCCACAAAATGCTCATCTCCATGCCACGCCAAATTGAGGCAGTAATTAAAGCAAAAGGAGCCCCTACCAAGTATTGAGTACATATACAGTAAATTAACATACTTTCCAGAAGGCCAACAATTCACTAAAAATGTTTTTTTTTATTGATCTTATGAAGTATTCTAATTTGTTGAGATAGTGAATTGGTGGGTTTTTGTTAAATGTGAGCCTAAATCATCACAATTAAAAGAACCAAAGACTTAAACTACTTCAGTCTGTGTGCATTGAATTTATTTAATACACGAGTTTCACAATTTGAGTTGAATTACTAAAATAAATTAACTTTTCCACGACATTATAATTTATTGAGATGCACCTGTATTTTTCCACATTTAAGTCACTTTTGATGACAGTAAACAGTATTCAGTAAATTCAGTAAATTATTTTCTGAATAAAAGCATTAATTTCTTTAAAAATCTTACTCTTTTTGAATGGTTGTGTTTCTAATCAGTTATAGCAGCACATGACTATCATCAAATGAGTAGTGTGTCGCAGTATTCATCAAAAAGTACGTGAAAATACTCAGATGACCTACTGTTTCTGCTAAGATTCAGCAGTGCACATCTGATTTACACTATCCTATAAGGCCATGGGAGCCATCAAATTAAAGTAGTTGAAAAAAGGGGGGGGTGAAATTGTAAGATGATTGGCTCTTTTGAAGTTTAAGCACTACAGTTGCTGCTAACAACTTAATTTTAATGTGACATGTGGATTGATTTTTGCAAATAGTATGTGAATAGAAAAGCAAAACTGTGAACTTAAAGAAATAAATCTAAACTTTAAACATTATTTGTTTGCTGCCTTGCAAGGTTTTTTTTTTTTTTGCCTGACATGAGCCTATTATTTTATTTACAATGTATAAATTTGTTTTAATCAAAAAAATAAAAAGTAACATTCCAAGAGAAACAACGATATCTGACATGTTACACAACGTAGCAGTAACCTACAAAGTGAAAAAGAGTTGGCGGACACTTTCCGTTCAGACATGAGGCGAGGGATGGTCGGGTGTACTTACTTCTCTTGCAGCCACACTTTTTAATCCTTTTGGGATCTGAGATGTCATCATGACATGCTTTGCAGTAGAAAAATGCTCTGAAGAAAGACAGTAAACAATTGAACATTCTGCTTCAAGTGTGCCCTACACATTTCAGAATGAAAAATTAAATTATAAAGTAATTTTGATGGATTTAGGAGATGATTACCTTTTCACCTCTTTGGCATCACTGGCGATAAAGAATCCCAGTGTCCCCTCCTGCATCTTAACGTGATTTCCCGGGTTGATCAGAATACTGTTCAGTCAGAAAAAGAATCATTGTCATTAACATGAAAATCAATCTTACACATTCAAACACTCTAATCAAGAGGAATGGTACACGTGGTTTTGGACCTTGTTAAGAAAACTAATGAGAAAACATGCATATACTGCATCAAATTTTGATACTGAAATTGATCTTTGTACTCATAAAATACTGCAGGGAAAGGGACCTATTCAAAAATACTGCTTAGGCCACTTGGTTTCACACAAATACAGTACAGTACACAACAGAATGACTTGCCCATTTTAATTCTTTTTTTTTTTTATGATGGTCTTAGATTGAATTGTCTAGGACTAGGTGATGAGATAAAAGAAAGAATTAAAATTGGGGCAGAAACAGTCTAGGCGTTCTGGTCGACAGGCCTTCAGAAACTCATGGTGTGAGGTCTATCGCCACACAGAAGCGCAATTGAATTCCTTCTTTAGTGCGGTGGAAAGCAAGGGAATGACCAGCCCACCAAGAGTTCAGGGTGCATTCAGGGTCTCTGAATCTGCGGCAACAGCATAACTAAGCCAACACAAGCCATGCAGTTTTTTCTTAAAGTTGCTACTGCGCAAACAAGAAAGCGGAATTCCAGAAATCTTTTCATAAATATTGTTACCATTACATTTGAAGCATCAGCTAATAAGCCATGGTTATCACTTTTATTATTGTTGTTGTGTAACCAAATTAAAAATAAGCACTGAGGCAGAGGTTGTGCCACCAATCATCAGTATATGTCACTCTGACAGACTGATTTGTAAGTTTTGTTATTTTATATTTTTATTCATCATGTTTAACTTTACTGACTTTTTTAAACAGATATGACAAACTGCATGTCATATCATCTTGCCATTTTATTATTATTATTATTATTTAAATTACTTTTTCTTTTTTTTTTTACCTGGGAGTACCTTTTGCTGCATAATATTATTGTGGATATTTGTGATTTTTATTTTTGATTCAATAGAAACATCTTGCAACAATGTAAAAGTCTTTACTGTTTCTTTTTAATGACAAAATGACAAAGAATTCTGAATCAAATTCAGTACTTTTGTTTTGGTTAACGCCACCTTTACTCTGAGTTTTGGCTCCTAGCGATTGCTCAATCCCAGGCTATTGTAAACAAATATCAGTCGCCGTCAAATTTATAGCCCTGTCAGTGTCTTTTTGTGACTTCCCTTGGTGGGCAAGGAATTTTTGATGTTTATGAATCCAATGTCAGCTTCTGCCAGATATTTGGGAGAGTCTGGTTTGCAACTGTAGAGGTTCAGCAGTGTAGACAGAGCCACTACTGAACCACTGTATCATTCCCCATTAATTAGACAGAGACGAGACGACACAACACAGCCATCAATGGTTGCCAGTTGTTAGGAATCATCAATGAATTGAGTGGTGGCTGCAACACTTGACAAATGCCCAGCCTGACTAGAGCGTCAAGGCCAGAGAGCCCAGACGAAAGGGAAAAGTACATGAAAGACATCCTATTATTCCATAGACTCGAGACTGTGGCCAGCATCATTGGCTCTCAAAAATCCATACACTTATATACCATTTGATACATGCAGTCTATCAAAATCCTTTCCTCTGGGCTCGTCAAATAACCACTTCATCAGAAATGAAGGCCAAATGAGGGGGATTTAATCCATCATAAAGCAGAAGTTGGCTGGTCAGTTAATGAAAATGTCAAAATCACTCTGTCTTGCTTGAAATCATTGTGCTGGATTATTTATCATTGAGCTTTACATCTGATTAAATAGCCCCCTTAGCGAAAAGCAGCACATTTGACATGCCGTTCAGAAGATGTATACAAACAGACTCATTCACTGACATATTCACACACATTGCTCCCCAAATTTGAGATTTTCACACCGTTTGACACTAAATCATACAGAAGCCTAATGCAATGGGCCGATAACAGACCAATTGCATGCAAACATAGGCTTCTGTTCAGACCAAACCTCATATTATGGGAAACAAAGCAAGCATCACACATCACGTGACGGAGCATACGGGCATGCGGTTACCAAAAGCGTCACAACCAAGGGAACATCTAAAAGAGAGCAGGTGCAGCCACCGCACAGCGGCACGTAGATGCAAACTGTTGCAGTAACTTCTGTGCAGTTGGATTGTTGTATAGAACACCAAACTGACAGGAAGTGACCTCACTTCAAAAACATCTACTCAGAGACGCACAGGCATTTGGGGACATGATGAACGTCTGTTTCAGACAAACACTGACAAACAGATCGACCGTTCAGTCACACACACTCGCACTCGACAGAATCAACATCACACACACACACACACACACTCAAACACAAATCACACTCTTTCCGACACACACAAAGACACACAAACGCAATACAGTGTTAGAGTGGTAATGACAGAAAAGGCAAAGATGATCGCCATGAATAGTGTGGCCTTTACCAACCAATCGGTGTTTAGCGTTTACTTGCCATATTGAGACACATCAGTTCTTAATGGGCAAACACTAGTATTTTCTGATATATAATGCACTGAGTACAGCTGTTTTCCTATTAGGTGCATTATGAAATAAGTGAAAAAAAACATGAAGTACTGTTCGCATGGAGAGCACAACGCTGAAAAAGACACGGGCAGAAATGATTTGCAGCTGATGAACACTGAAAAATAATCAAACAGGGAAAAAAAGGAAAGGAGAGGAAGTTGAGAACAAAAATCAGAGATGAACGAACATGGAGTGGATAAACGCTGTGTTGATATGTGAACAGCACAGACGAAGAAACGAGTGAATCGAACAATAGCAACTACTCTCTCTGCCTGCAAAGAAGTTAGTGCATTAAGCACAAAGAGAATCACAATAAGAGAGATAGCAAGAGATTTTGGCCATTTTTGAGAGGGAGGTTGTACAATATCCTTAAGCTTTTCTCCCACAGTTGATCTAAAGTGTAGAGGGGTGAGATAATGAAGAGGGCATACCGCTTTCTGCTTCTGCAAACAACAAGAAAACATTATAAATCAAACATAGACTGGGAAAAAAGGAGGCGAGGTGTCAGTCATCTGTATCTGCACAGTAAGATCAGGAAAAAAAGAAGAAAAAAAAGTAGAGGGCAAACAGTCACTTTCACCATGAAAAAATACATCTAAATCCAAAAGTGCGCTTCCAAGTTTAGACCAGCCCAGGACACCAAATTGAGAGTTACACTAAAGGATAATGTTGTGCCCTCTAAACGTTTTGCCATTATGTGGGGTATGGCAAAGTTATTAACCAAAGTTTAATAGCCATCCATTAAAAAGTAATCAAACTATATGAACTGTATCACACCGAGTGACAGTAAAAAATAACATTTGTTTTACAGTCGTTGCGTGTGTTGGCACGGAGATTACTGGACATGAGTGGCACTTTTATGTGATATTGGGGAAAAACAAGGTTCTGTGTTACTTTTTTAGCAGGCGATTCAAAAAGGGTGAAAAAAGGGAGAAAACTAATTCATAACTGTTCTGAATACACATCTCTCTGAGAGACAATATGGCAAAACCTGGTAGTGGTGGGCGGTGTGGGCAAATTCTTATATCACAGCATGACTCATTTTTAAAATGGTAATGGTATATATCACAAACAAGAAAACTGTTTAAATTTTAAATAACCATATGTTATAAATAACCAGAGAATTAAATAGTTCACAAAAGAAATACAATTAATCTAATTTGATCATTTTGTCCTTTTAACCTTACATTTTTTGGAAAAACCTAAAAGATCAGATTATTTCTACTTAGTCAATGTAACTGAGTGAAAAAAACATGTTTGTATTATGTCACCTGAGTTAAAAACTAAAGATTCAAAACTATAAAACTAATATAATAAAATGGATAGTTAAGACTCAATTGACTGGATGAGCCACGTTGAAATACAAAAATATGTCAAATAATCATTGGGATTCCATAGAAAATTATCCTTGCAATGTTGCAACTGTAAACTCAACAAATAAAAAAATAAAAAAAAAAAAACACAACAACAACTTTGTTTGACACAGATCCCACATTTTCTGTGTGACATACAAATAATGAGAAATAGCCAATATTAATCTACTGTGAAATAAACAGTGAAGCAGAATGTTTCTAGTGGCCCATAATATATACCGTCATACCGCCCATCCCTATTAAGAAAAAGGGAACAAACATAACCGGGTCTTCTGGCTGATATTTTGATGCGTGTGTTTTCAGGCCAACTTGTGTTCTTAACCACACTCATTAGTACACACTGTGTACACAAAAATGTATTAGTAAGAGTTACAGTGTACAGAAACATTGGAACACAGGTTGTGGATGTGGGAAGTGGTGGTGGGATTTGGCAAAGTCGAAGTTACTGAGACGGAGTACTTCATGTTATTAGTTCCAATGGGTCACTTAACAGAATGCCACAGAAGTGCTATTGATAGAAGGCTCTTTACTCGGAGAGTAAACCCTCATCAATACAGCACAGTGAGTCTGAGCAGATGTCATGGCTCTTTGGCTTCACGGTGACTCTTACAGACAGTGATCGGCAACTGTGATGCTGTGAGAGTCGAGCTGAGGCGAACTTCCTCCAGTGACAAGATCATAACATGCTGCTGTCTCAATGAGAGCGATTTCAATTTGAAACCAGATTAGATTACTTGCAGAGAGATTAAATGATGAAAACCTGCCAGCCTTTTCTTACAACAATGTCTAGCAAGTAAAAAAGGATAACTATACTGTAGGGGGTCTGTAGGACCAATGAGGGACAAAACTGCTTTGCCCCTCTTTGGTCAGTGTATTGTGAATGGTGGAGTTGAAGACCGAAGGGGAACAAACCTGCTTTCCCTCTGCTCTGACTTGTACTCAACAGCGATCAACAACAACTTGAGCTTCACATAGCACAGCCTGAAACAGAGAACAGACATTTAGTGTCCAGAAGTTGTCATTCTGCAATTTAAATTCGTAAGACCAATTTAATTGGCCTTTAAAAACTATTTAATGTTGATCTACTGCAATCAGAAGAGTCCATTACAGTGAAATGTCCAATATCGAAATCTTGCTTCACATTAAATATCAAATTTATCACAATAATAAATAATTTCGCTTCGATATTTATTGTGATAATAAAATTATCACAATAAATATCGAAGCGAAATCTTGCTTCACATTAAATATCAAATTTGTTCCAACTGGCTGTGACTGTGTCAAGCAACAGTTTCACATTCAGTGTGGACAACAAACTGTTTGACGCTGAAAATGTATCACATCATGTCTGGTGAGGACATGTGATAGTTCAGGTTTGCAGTAAATTTGGCAGTATATTAAAAAAATATTTATTAGAGCCTTTATGATACTTACTACAATGTGTTTGTATACAGAGTAACGGCATGCTGTAAAGCTCCCATGGTTTAGAGCAGAAGCATACTTACTCACAAACTGTAGGAAATGAAAGCCCCACAAAGGCACTGGACAGGTACTCAGTGTACATTTCATTGGCCACTCCCTCCAGATAATACTTCTGCCATGTTTCCTCCTCAATCTGCACAGAAAAAAAACAGTTGGATTCAGATATACACACAGTCAGGGAGGACACCATTTAATTTGATGGAAATGGATAGATAGCAATCAGAACATGTCTAAACATTTTTACAAAAAGCCTCAAGAAAATTATATCTGACCTAGTAGTTCACCCAAAAAAAAAAAAAAAAAAATAATTTACTCAACTTCATGTCTAAACCCATAACAATTTTGCTCATCTTTGCCCATCAACATCGGGAGATATTTTTTTATGAAACCTGAGTGATCTATGTGCCTCTATTAAAAATCCATTCCACTAAACCATAAATATATCATAAGAGAAATCCATATGAATCAAGCACTTTAAATCCAAGTCTTCTGAAAAGGCACAATTGCTTTATATTATACAAATAATTTTGTCTTTTCAGAAGATTTTGAGATTGAACAGATCAAATGTGGGCTTTTATTAACATAAAAACTCTGGTACATAGAGCTCATCAAATATGGTAAGTGGAAAGTCAACCATGCTTGTTTGATGCACAAAAACGAATGAGGCTTGTTTACCATATTTGATGTAGTCTATGTATGTGTGCTGATGTGAATAAAAGCCTAAATAAATCTGTTTTTCATATAAAGTGATTAGGTCTCCTCAGAAGACTTGGATTAAATTGCTTGATTCATATAGATTAATTTCACAATCCCTTTAAGAACTTTTTAAAGTTTTGGTGTAATGGATTTTCAATGGAGGTACTGAAATCTTTCTGGTTTCATTAAAAAATATCCAAGTCTTATGGGTTTGGAATGACATGCGAGTAAATAACTGACGACTGTTTTTGGGTGAACTATCCTTTAACGAACATGTTTTTCCAAAAGTCTTGTTTTCATGTGCATCAAATTAAGTATGGCATCTACCCTGACTAAGGTGGATAACTACTATGATGCATTGTGCATCTCATATCATGAGCGCCATTCATTCAAAACACAGTTTAAACATGCCTTACACTTTGAAGTTGCTCTATCATTCTTTCACACCTGTAACATTTCAACCTTTGTCAGGCTTGGAGAATAAAGGCCAGGCATATTCCCATGTCTGAGCTCACAGCTGGTCTCTTCATCATCCTCTCATTACATGCGTCTCAGGATGTGGAGCGGGTGGGGCTGTGATAAGCAGCGGGGCTATTAGGCAAACACTCTGCCATTACTCAGCCATCTCGCCCAGCCAACGTCTGTCTGACAGACAGTCAAGAGAGACGCTTTCAAAGCCAGGCCCGACTCCCTTTCCCACTACCAGGCTACGAGCACTTGCATTCTGGGCAGGCATCTTTTAGGGTGGCACTAATGGGTAGAGTTTTGTCATTTAGTCCTAAATAAATGGCAGCCATTTACCGTAGGCTCCTTAAATTACCCCGCATGTTTGCGCCCTGCCTGTCAGAGCTGATGTAAGTGTTACGGGCGTGTTCTCTCGCACCCACTGAACAATTATTTTATCCAGTCTCTCTAGAGAGCCCGATCCAAAAGCCCTCTGCTTACTGCTTTTTTGGTAAACCTGAAGAGACCAGATAAAAGATTCATGCTGAACGTTCTTGCGGTTTTATTTGTAGCGAACGGCACAACACATCATAGATTTATAGTTAGAACAACAGACATAATGCAAATGTGTTTGTGGCTGTGTGAATGTGTGTGTCCTTGGGGTGTGGGTCTCATTAACACCTCTCGGTAACACCCTTCTGCTCTGCTTCCTGAATGCCCACTCAAATCAGCCCTCTCTAACCCCGCTTCTTCAGCAGACAGGCCGCCTTTACACTCTCACACATTGTCTGTGTTGTCTTATTTGGGGTATCACTGTGCCTTACGTGAAATTCTTGATGGAAACTGACTGAAGATATTTCAGATGAAAGCCTATACAAAAACACCTGTGCTGTTTTGAGTCTATACACACAACCACAAGAAATGTTAGCCAGAAATTTGCGATACCACTAGAGAGACTCTGTTATGGTTGCCAATTAAAGTTAAAGGACCAAACTCACGATTACTGAACATTAAACATGCTAATAATATTTATTTATGCATGCATGAATGCGATAGAAATTGTGTATTTGCATTACAGAAGCATAAATAGTACCTGCTACTTAATATGTGGAAACCATGAAAGGTGTAAAAAAAAAAGCCAAATATCGGCTGATATAGCCTTGGCGACCACTTTTTATATATACCGCAATATATCGGTCGACCACTATTTACAACATTAGCTGAGATAGATTTTTTTTAATCCTGAAGATAATTTTAAAGACAGAACAACAATTTGTTCAGTAAACAACTGAACAAATTAAACAACATTTTTTTTGGTCATCCATCACCGGCCCATCATTTTTTGTGTCAAGTTAAATCCCTAGTAGACAGTAAGGCAGGTAATGTAGTATTGGGACAGAGTCTATTTTACAAGGAAGGAACCTAATTAAAGCTGACTCTTACAAGAAAAATAATGCTTCTATTGCACAGCTGATGGACATAATGTTAAAGGGTTAGTTCGCCCATAAATGGAAATTATGTCATTAATTATTCACCCTCATGTCGTTGCAAACCTTTCTGAGCTTTCTGACCCTGCATTGACAGCAAATCAACTACCACATTCAAGGCCCAGAAAGGTAGTAATGGCATTGGCAAAATAGTCCATGTGACATCAGTGGTTCAACCTGGTTCATCAAAAATATCTTAATTTGTGTTCCGAAGATAAACAAAGGTCTTTCGTGTATGGAACGACACGAGGGTGAGTAATTAATGACATAATTGTCATTTTTGGGTGAATGATCCCTTTAACTTTTCAGCATTTTTCTCTGTATTACAGTTTGTTGCCATCAGACTCATTAAGAGATGACTGGCATTTTTAACAATACTGATACACTTTCCTCTTCACCCAAACAGATGCCCTGTTTGAGTCATAGAAAGTGTTTTTAGTGTTACCATGGTATCTTTTGTAAGCATGGACATTGGTCTGAGAGGTTAGATGTGTGTTGTGTTGTATGCTGTACTCTGGCATGGGTGGTCTGGGCTGTCTCTCCTCTGTGTTTTTATGAGAAGAGTGATGTGCCCTGCAGATGTTTCCGCACATGCCACATTTAAACAGTCATTATAAAGTCATTCCTCATCTCTTTATGACAAGAGAATGCTGCTCTCCATGTCGAAAGCCTGCACAGTCTTGAAAAAAACAAAAATCAAAGAGTAAAATATAGCCCCTTGCGGATTTCAGAATAAGTTTTACAATCTCTGCGAAATTCTTCAGTCTGATCGCACACTCACGCTCTCTCTCTTGATCTCTCCGTTTTTCCAAAGGGCTCCATCCAAATCCAAACCACCTGATAATATCCCACCACCTCACTGCAGCCATTCAGGCCTCAGACCGTTTTATTTAGTGTTTTCTTAAAAAGAGCGATCTGTACGGCTCTGAGCAGTCTGGTTCAGTTGGACGATAAATAAAGATGGCTTTGGGGTGCCGTTCATTGACTATGAAACAGGCACATGGCTCGCATTTCCCCGCTCTATCGGCACGCAGGAGGACAGTAAATTCAGCAAGAGGAAAAACCACTAATTTACATCCTCACTTCCACCATGCCATGGACTCATATAAATTACCTCATAATGGCAGCGGCAATGCTGTGATGCCGTCCCGAGTAGGTCCCAAATGAGACCGCCAGGCTCAGAAGATGATTTACTCCATACCATAATGGCTCTGGTGATTGAGCTGAAGTGGGGATGGAGGTTGATTCTACTCTATGGTTTTTTTTATCAAGGCCCAAGACGGGCTGACGGTACCTTGATACATGACCTCATGGAGAAGAGGTTGGCAAGCATGGTGGACAGGCCCTGTGCCAGGCAGCTCTGGGCTATGAAGCCTGCCTTCAGCTCGGCCAGGCAGATCGCATCATCACCCTCCTTCCAGTTCCAGCTGGGAATGTTTAGCAGATGGGCCTGAGGACACACGGGACGAGACAAGGGGAAGTTAACAATGTCCCCTGCTGAGAAGTCTAACAAGTGTAGTAATGAAAAACACCAGCAAAAAAGTGAAAATCAATACATTTCTTACAGTTTAGGGAGAAGTGGAAGATCAAAACTAATTTGTAGCAGATAAACATGAACTTATTATATATTATATTAAGGTTTGAAACATACAGTAGAAAACACTGTCAAAACAAAGCATGTTACAACAGTCCACGGTCTCCCCTACCTAGTTAGATTATATAAATCTGTCAAACTGATAACGCAAATCTCATAACAGTAGCACGTCACTATTTCATATCTCACTGCTAACACAGCGGGTTCGCTGACAGTCCTCTAAAACAGTTGTCTACAGTTGACATTCAATTGCTCTCGAGTGAACTGTCCCATGAACAAAAAACATCCATCAAGTCATTAACATCCATCTCCTGTTCCTGCGCTCCCTGGTGAATACAAAGCTGCGTTCATGTTGCTGTAATAGGGGATAAACATTGAAGGGGAAAAATATGTAGTCGTACTGTATTTGATTCCTGTGAACTTATAAAATTCCTGTTGTCACGGACAGGTGAATCTGAGGGTCTGTTCTCATATTGCACATGTTTATCTGCCACATTTCAGATTTTTTTTTTTCATCAATTTTATAGACTCTTTGTACATTATTTGTATTCCTTCTGTTTATGTCTTGATAATTTTATTTTGGATTTGAATCGACATAGCATCATAAAAGGTCACTTCCTACCTTGTTGTGGTACTGCAACATTTGAGTGATTATTCTGATCTTTGGATGGTAGTTCTTAATAGATATTACTCTGTAAAAAGAAGAAGCAGTTATATTAATTTACAGGTCATTTAAAGCCAACATAAAACAGCATTTGCGTGGAAAAGAAAAAAGATAGAATATATACATTTTCAACTTGGTTTGTTTCTTTAGAAGTATGAATTTAGCTAGGTGCGTTCAGTAATTAATTGCTTACTGTATTAATTAAAATACAGATAGACTTCAAAAGTTTGGGGTTGGTAAAATTCTATGTTTTTAAAAGAAGTATCTTATGTTCACAGAGGCTGCATTTATTTGATTAAAAATAGAGTAAAACCAGTAATATTGTGAAATATAATTACAATTTAAATCAACTGTTTTCTATTTTAAGTTACACTACTTAACTTTTTTTGTAAAAACTGTGATACAGTTTTTCATGATTCTTTGATGATTTCAAAATTCTAATAAAATACATTTAAAATACTTTTTTAAACGATTAAAAAATATATTTTTTAGCAATGTAATGCATCCTTGCTAAACAAAAAGTATTATTTCTTTCTTACTGACCTCAAACTTTTGAACGGTAGTATATGAACGGCACATTTGAGAAATATCATTAAAATGATGTACACTCACATGAGATGAAGACTCTAGACATATTAATCTTCTAGAAAAATCTGTTTTATTCTGCATGGAGCAGGTTTCTCCCTCATGTAAACAAAAACCTACTGAGTGCACCTTTAACCTCCAGGAGGACCGTCCCAGAATTCACCATCGTAAGTCACTTTGGATTAAAAACAAGCATCTGCTGAATGAATAAAAAATAAATGAATCTTTCATTTCCATAGAGGACCTGTGATATGTGGCGGAACAGTGTGATTTCCCTGTGAAATCCAGTCTGGATTTCTCTCCAGTCTCGTAAGAGAGGTGCAGAATTTATTTCCATATTAAGCTGCTCTATAACACATTAGTTCAAAAGAGCACTCCGAGACCTGCCTAAATTAATATTTCATTTTCCAAACAGTCCAGCCTGGGTGCAATTCTGTGCGTTACTCATGGCTAAAGAACATCTCCAGCATGAAAGGAGGAAGGGAAATATGTTTGCCCTCACTTCACACACACTTTTTCAGAGCAATATTACTTGACTCCGTCCCAAAGGAAATTCCTCCTGGCTCCTTTCATCTGTGTCCAGGTATAACATGTGTGAATCTGACCTGAGACGCCGAGTATCCCATTCACACCTTCCTTTAACAGCACAGGAGGGTGAAAGACATCAGCTTTCAATACATCTTTTTTACAGGAGGATGTCCCTAGTGAGTGTATGATGCTGCCCACAAACATTAAAATAAGATGTGCTCAAATGTGTTGATAGCAAATGCAACCCTTCACCGAACTGACCTCATGATATTAGAGGCATCTTCAGCATCGGGGTCTGCACAGTATTTGTTTGCAAGAATCAAGCAGGCATCCGCTGACTCGATCTGTACAAGATGGAAAAGAAAAGGTGATGCCTCAGTGATCAGAACAGCATCAAAAATATACTAACATTATTATCTACAATATCTCTACAATTCTGCATCTGTATCCTGATTATTAAATTGTCAGATTTTTTCTGAGGTTACCTTTACTCTTGCTAGATCATGCGGGTTGAGGACCGATCCTTGATAGAATTCCACTTGAGTGAAGTGACGTTTGAACAAGGCTTCCAGCTCAAGATTAGGGGAAATACTAGAGTTAAAAAAAAAAAAAAAAAAAAAAGACAGAAAGCGTGTTACTAATGAAGAGGAATACTTTTTTGAGAATGCTTTAAGTTTATAGGAATAATGTGTCATTTGTGCGCCACTAGCGGCTAACAAAAGAATGTCAAAACAACTTACTGGCTGATCTCTTTGTTATATAAAAACAGGCAACTCTATTTGATTTATTTGTTTTTCTTAGTAACATGCAGTCATTATATTCTTTACAGTGCGGAAAGGCTCCATCAAGATTATAAAAAGTATTCCAAAGGGAATTGTACTTACTTATGAAGAAAAACAATTTCTACATTGACATCATCCCTGTCCTTGTGTAGGAAGTCTTTAAGGAAGTTGGAAACACTTTCGAGCGTGATATGACCACAGACCACAATGTGCCTGTAAGGGGGAAAATTCAGCTGAAGAGTGCAACATAAAATAAAACAAAACTCTGGCATATCCTAAAAAGGAGCATAAAGTCATAATAACCAAAATGTCTTGAAAACATTAAATGTTGTGGCTTTCAAATATTCGCTGTCCGTTATAGTCATAACAGCACATGTTGTTTTACCTCATATTTATAAACATGGTTTAAAACATTAAATGAAATGCTTTGAACTTTTGAGGACAAACAAAATTGAATCTTACGTTTTAATGTTGGATTGTCAAATGTTCTTAATAAGCCGTGTCTCTGTAGCCAAACCACCCCTGTGCTAGGACGCATGTTGACATGTACATCAATACTAACTGACAAGTATCGAAACCCCTGTCAAAAGCGGTTAAATTGCTTTTGGATCTGTGGCTGCCATGAACTCTAACCGTGACTTCTCCGGACAGGCACCGAATGAAAAACTTGCAATATATCAGATGGAACAAACAAACAGACTCAACCGGATTGTTCCAGAGGTCACGGTCTTCTGGGGCTCATTTATTCTGCCTCCATAGTAAGATCTAGTTTCATACTCTAGAGCTGTTCCAAAACCTAGTAGTGAGCCGCCTTGACATCTTCTGGCTATATCAGCAGCACTCATACAGCGCTTCTGTGATGTATTAGCTAAAACTAAGGATGCAATAATTGAACTAAGCAATAATCACACAAACAACGTTGCTGTTGTTTATACAACAGTACAAAAAACAAATTACTTGACATTGAGCAACTTACATTTAAGATTCAATATATTCAGTTGCATATTTTTGCATTGCCAACGAAAATAAAAGCTAAACAAGCAGTATACAATAATGATGTTCAATTCCTGAATGAATAAGTCTTTTTAATAAAGTTGGTTGAGTAATTGATTCAATGACTCACTCTTAAAGACAGTCACTATTTTTTATTCCTGAATGAATCAATGTTTTTGAACAAATCCATTTTATTGTTATCCTGTGACTTGCATGTGTTTCATTTTGAACAAATCAGTAGAGTAAATAATTCAGGTAATTTACTCGTGAAGACACTCATTCATTTATATTTCTGCATAAATCAGTTTTTTTTCTTAAATCAGTAGAGTGAATAATTCAGCAGCTCACTCATGAAGAAACTCCTTTGTTTAATTTAGTTTAGTCAATGATTCAATGACTCACTCATAAAAGACACTTGTTTAATTTATGAATAAATCAGTTTGTTTGAACAAATCAATTTAATAAATGATTCAATTACTCAAAGAAAGTCATGTGTCGCCACCTACTGGCACAGCAATGTAACCTGCAGAAAGAGTCACTGAAATATCCCTCAACTGAAGGTTGTGTTTTTAAGCCTTTAAACTATATACCAAACTACAAACTAATGCACTTTAAATTACACACCAAAGTTGTTCTCAAGAGTTTTTTCATGTCTGCAATGATCTGACTCGTATAAAAGATTATGGCCCATCATTACTATCCTAACAACTTAATGGCCACTTCTATTACTGTTGCAGAATAACAACAATGCTTTATTTGTCAAGCAGGGCTTCTATGCAACAGGAGGTTAAAGAGTTGAGCTTTAGCCATGGGGTTTTGCGGATCACTTCACTTCCCATGCTGGATTACTTCAATACTGCTGTGGTCAAAGTCTCAAGAGCTTTAACCATGCACGGTCATCAATCTAAATCTGTCAAAACTAACTCTCTCTTCCCTCAGCAGACATGATGTGCTCATGAGTTTACAAAGAACAGGGGCTGCTGACCTTAATTGTAACTGGGTGTATGTGCCTGTACACTCTCAGTTGTAGGAGAGGTGCTTATTTGTGCTCAGATCCCGGCAAACATTAAGCGGATCTCTGTTTGCCGGAGGGACGAGATGAGGCTTTATGGGTGCAGTGTCTGGATGCTATCACACATAATGATCTTCACAGATCTGGCCTCTTGTATTTAATGAGTGGTAGTAATTGCACGCATGACTGTCCTGGGATGAGAAGACTCTGTTGAGTTGATGGCTTGGTGTAAAGCCAACAGCGTCTGGCAAAAGGGTGGCTTGATGAGAGACACATTATTCATGTTTTCCTATTTCCAAAAATGCCCATTTGAGAGCTTTAGTTAAATCGGAGCGTTTTGTATGACAATGCTTTCACTCTTTTTACTCTAGAACAGAGTCTCTGGCATGGAAACAAAAACACTCTGTCTCGGCTTATGTCAGACATCTTGTCTCCATGTTTGGATGAGCTATCAGTGGTGCGTGACTGTGCTACTGATTGTGTTTCACCACTGCGGGGGTGTTTTTTTTTTTTTCTTCAAGTTTATGGTACCGCCAATGAAAGCAATACAAAATGTAAAATCGTACAAAGAGTATTAGATAAGACTGATGTCATTATGTGATGCCTAAACCTTTATAACTATTTCTGTGCTTGCATTAAAGTGCACTCAGTAATACATAAGGTCAGTAAGACCCCAACTGAACTTTTGTGAACTTTCTATGTAGTAATACAATTCTGAAAAACAGTATAACATTTTTCACAAAAATATTAATATTGAGCAGAACAACTGTTACTATTTTGCAATATTATAATATTACATATAATATCAGGATTTAACTGGTAGATAAAATTTTGACAGAATAAATTTGCATAGTAGGATTTATCAACAGCTGATTTTTTTTAAGTGCATAATAACAAGAGAGTGATAAAGTTAGCATTCAGCTGGTCATGTGATGTTAACATGAGCCTCCATGAAGCCTATTGTAAAATAAGACAGCTTTTCTTAAGCTACTGATAAGAGTCTTCAATCTGAGTGTACATTAAACAATTTTACTCTAATTACTGAGTGCACCTTTAAAGAATAGCACGAAGATGGAAAAACAAGTTTCCTTTCAAAAAAGTAGTGGAAAATCGTTCTACGTGACTTATTTGTCTGTTGGCATTTCTTGCACTCTATTTCAAAATTCTTTATGACTGTATAATCACACTAATGCTCAGAAACAGGGGAGATAATTAAAGTTTATATCGCTGATTAAAAATAGTATGAAAAATTGCTATGAAAAAACAGCATTTTAACAAGAAAAAAACTAAATTTAAAATATAAAAATGTTTAAACAATTAAATACTGGTGGAAAAAAAACAACTTAAAATCTACACACTTAAGATGTCTTCAACTTAAAATACACAAACTAACAACACTATACTGTGAACAACACACAGTGAAGAGAACACTTGGGCTACAACAATGTTACGCACGATAAGGTGAAATAAAACAAAAAATGTGCACAAACTGAGCAAGCAAATGCAGAAGGGCAGTTACCCCGCATGCACTGTGAATCATGCCAAATAATAAAGAAAAAATAAAGCATCAAAAATATGGAAATCATAACCAAAATTTAAAAGAAATAAAAAACAACAAGCTCGAACATCAGCCTCAGCAGCGAAACCATTGATACTGCTCTAATCCTTAAACTGAGTCGAACGAAAAGTCTCCGGTCTGTTTCCGCGCTAATCACAGACTTTTATAATCAATAATGTTTTAGGAAAAGCTGTGTCCAAATGATAGCTGTGAGGAGAACGTTGTGTGGTGAAAGGGGTGCATGCCTGCCCCTTTCTCCAAACTAGGAGAGAACAGAGCTTGAGATGGACCACATGTGTAGTCCACATGGGGCCAGGGCTCCATCATCATTACAATAAACAACTTGATGCAGGGGGACAATAATGAATTTAATTTGGCAACTCTTTAGCCAGTAACACCTCCTTAAACTACTGTAATTATTCAAAAACACTCCATTATGTTATATCTGACAGCAATTTCCCTACATATGCTGTAAAGCTGAGTATTGCTCAGAAATAGCCAGATATTCAACACTCTGGGTACCAAATGTAAAAAGTTAAGAACAGACCTTTAAAAAAAAAATTGACTGACCTGCAATCTAAATGGGTAAATATGGTTATTGTAACTGCTGCACATCTCAAGAATGGGCCGGTTTTAATCTCTCTCGTGTGGTTTGTTTTACATTGTCTACTTATTTAGACTACCTGCATTTTGACAAATTAAATTGTAGGAAATATGAACACACAAATAAATGATCAACGCAATATTCCATGTGTTTAAGCAGAGGTTTAAACAGTGCTCATGGCCAATCAGCGTGGTTTGTGATGGGCACAAATGTTTGCATACTAATTATATAGTTAAATTATCCTATATACTGGGACCCAGTTCTGTGAAGGATAATAGGATTCCCAAATTCTGTCTAAAAAGATACATTCTAGGCTTTACAGAGACATCACATATTTACTAGTTATTATCAGTTATATATGATTGATTTTCAATCATTTTCATACAGTTTCAAATAAACATGGGATTTCTATGAAACATGCACAGTTTCACAGAATTACAATTTGCCTCAAAACACACAATGACAAATTAGACAGGTCAGGAACATCCATTTTTGTCCATATTTATACAAATTATTTCTGGTGTAATAAAGTCAGAAAGTAAACATTACATAAACAAATAAATCTATAACATAATTTGACATATTTGAGAACTTAATTAGATAGTTCATCCAAAAAGGTAAATAATGTCAATGTCATAATTTCCTCACCCTCATGTCATTCCAAACCTATATTACTACTGTTTTAGTATTATTTATATACTATTATAGTATTTATTAATATTTTGAATTCATTTTTGTTTTGTTTTATAATTTGATGTACCTTTCATTTTTATAATTTTTTATATTTCTATTTATTTTCTATTTAACTTTTAATTTTTACTTAAATTTTAGCTTCATTTTACTTACATTTTACAGAAACTTATTTCATTTGTATGGTGCCCAGCACATGACATGTATGAAAAAAAAGCTAATCATGTGCACGGCATAATAATTCGCTACCTCATTTTACGAAATTGTGTGCACAATTTACAAACTTGTTCCCTCGTCTTAATTAAATCACACGCACAATATAATTTGTTCCCTCAATTTGATTCAACTAAAACATGGCCATGATTTAGTAAAATGAAGGAATAATTTAGTATATCATGCACGAGGGAACTGCTTATGTCATGCGCACAATTTAACTTTTTTTTTCCCTGCATATCACATGCAGGGCTCCGTATATTTCAGTTAGTTGCCAATGCATTTTTTAATTTATTTTTTAACATGCAACATTTTTAATCTGCATTTAAGTTTTTTTGTCTAGTAGGCTATTTATAGTTTATTTTAGCTTTCTTTCAGTACAATAAGTATATTTTCAAAGACATGACACAAACATTATTTTATAATTATATTTTCATGTAATTGGGCTTTAAAACATTTTTTTTTTTCTGTTTGTAATGCGCCATCTTTTCTTTTTTTTTTCTGGGTCCCAGGAGGTTATACATAAATGCAAGATCCTGTTATATTTCAGCATTATAACTAACAGGACAATGCAGTAAGCTGTCCAACATCACAGGCTATACATCAGACTGTCAGCTATGCATGGATAGTTCTCCACGCACACCTAAGCTGAAGTCAGAGAACCAGATGACTGAACCTCTATTGATCTCACTCATTTTAATGCGTTGTGAGAGGCATATCAGTAATGGCATTTATATATGCCATTCTGTCCTCTTTTCAACTCTTACTCCATGCATGTGGATGCCAACACAGGCCGGGTCTGTGGGGGCAAGCGGTGCCGGCTCCACGTTCTTGGTGTGGCTTAGATTCTGGAGAGAAGCTCAGAGGCGGTGCATGAGCTCAGAGTTCACTCAGGGTTTATGTCAGTTTCAGCAGTGCTCTAATGGAAACCACAGAGACCCCGACCTGATCCAACAGAACACTGCTCTATATTACAGTCATAGATCCAGATCTGCGTTCCTGTTCTGATGGTTAAACGCTACGCTGAACACACGCTGACATCAACAGCCATCACAAACCTGGCTGTTGCATGGTTTCAATAGCAGAGATTACACTTCAAACTACTGCTAGGCTCGGGACACACCATGACCGTACTGTCAGGGCTCAAATAATTAAATAAATAAATACAATTTTACTAAAAAGCTAATGGCCTCTAAACATAAACATTTCAGCTATATTACTTTTTTAGTTGACAAATTATAGATTTACTTGATAAAGGTGGTTGTTAAGAAGCACTTCAGTACACAGAGCACACTTTTAACAAAAATCATGTTCTGTGTTAAAGAGACTCTTTGGTATACAGACTATGATTGCAATTAAAGTTACACACTACTAGTCAAAAGTTTGTGGTCAGTAAGATTAAAAAAAAAAAAAAAAAAAAACATCTCTTATGCTAAACAAGGCTGCATTTATTTGATCAAAAATACTGTACAAAATATTCTGAAATATTATTATAACTTAACCCTTTTCTATTTTAATTAGTGGTGTCAAAATTAGCGCATTAATGCAGAAGATTATTTTTTTCAGATTAACGCGTTAAAAATATTAAACGCAATTAACGCAGGGGCAGGGCTAGGGTTGGCCACCCCATTCACAACTGCTGCCTCGGTCTCTTTTTTCTTGAAAAGGATTGCGTTTATTTAGATGCAGAACGTCTTTATGACCACATCAAACAGGAGACGTTTCAGACGCGCGCTCTAACGTCGTCTCCACGACAGGCGCGAGTCAAACGAGCGCGGAAATACTGTGCTCGTAGCGCACGCTCTTCAAATACACGCACAAAGGTGCCGGCGCGCGCTGTAGCCTGTATCATTTCATATCAAACAGCGAAACAAACTACGTGCATGCAATGTCCTAGTTATGCCGTCAGTTAAGGCATGAAGTAATGGGTTCATGTGAAGATTGTTTTAAGTTCACTTAAATTAGAAGTTAAGTCTAATAAATGTTAAAATTGATAGCTCTCAATTATACTGTAATGCTGAATGGCTACAGTCAATGGTTAAATATTAAGGGGAAAAACTATTTTATAGAGACATCAGTAGTATTGATATCAGTGATGCTGGCCTTCAATCATAAAAAAGAAATATAAAAAATATACTGTTTTTATGTTGTTAGTACATTGTACATTTGAAGATTGAATGTGAAATTATTGCAATATAAAAGTATATTTAAAAACTTTAATGTTAGGTGGGATTAATCGCGATTAATTTTAGAAAAATGTGCGATTAATTAGTTATTTTTTTTAATCGATTGACAGCACTAATTTTAATACATTTTATAATATCATTTATTTCTGTGATATTACTCCTGCCTTCAGTCATATGATTCTTCAGAAATGCTGATTCACTGCTCAAGAAACATTTCTTATTATCAATGTTGAAAACTGTTATGTTGCTTAATATCTTTTGTGGAAACTGTAGCACTTTTTTTTCAAGATCAGGATTTATTTGAAATTTGTAGAAATGTTTTGTACCAACATGTATTAAAAGTTGTTACTGTCACTTACAGGTATCAATTTAATGCATACTTTCTGAATAAAAATATTTATTTCTAAAAAAAAAAATAATAATTACCAGCCCCAAACTCTTGAATTGTATGGTATATATAACTTTATGCTGTCACTCTAGAGATCCTAATTGCATTTGTCCATCACAAACCACACTAATCATAAACATAACAGTTTCTTTAATAATGATTCTCTAATTGTTTGGAAAAAAAGTCATGTCATCTAGTCTTTACTCACTTACAGACGTCACAGAATTTCTTATATATTACTGATATCTGACAAAATTTTGCATATTAGACTTAAGTGTTATAATTTTATTGTCACATTTAGTGTCATATAGTCACAATCTGGAACCCTGTTAGCAAGGTAACAAAGGGATGAAAGTGACTGCATATTCAATATTCATATCAGGAGAGTAGCCAGAAAGGAGACTCTGGGTGTGCATCAGAAAAACTGGGTGTGCCACATTTATTGTCAGATTAATGCGCAAAAAAAATAAAAAAAAAATAAGCATGCTTATTGGGTATTAATATGTTAGTTTAACCATTTCATTTTTGTGTAGGCTATATGTGTCTGTTAACCTATTCTCCGTTTTGGATGTCTTTGAAAATCACTATTTTATATCTGCAACAAAGTGTGTGTGTGTGTGATAGCATGCGTGCTGTATATTTAGTATTATTAAACCTTTCACGTCTGAGTGTGTGTGTGTGTGTGTGTGTGTGTGTGTGTGTGTGTGTGTGAAATGGAGCGCATCACAGCAATGAACCGGCTACTTTATTAAACGAACCAAAAAATAAAAAATAAAAATCTTTAATTACGTAGTCGGAATGAAAAGGTGCATTTCTTTATTAAAGTCAGCGTCGCATTCTGCAACTTTATCTTTTCAGCCGACACTGACTGAGAAGAAATCACTAGTTTATTAACGAATAATTAAAATGTTTTTTTTTGCCTTTCCCCCAACATTCATAATCATTAGCCTACTTTTGCCGTTGCAAGCTTTAGACGTGCGCTTGGTCGCGGAATAGGCTATACGCCTATATATTAAAGGATGGTTAGTAGCCTAAGTTATTATATTAATCAATTTACGTGTGACTAGTGAAATCTTTAGTCGGGGACAGGCCTTCTTGGCACAAGGAACCGATCCATTTTTTAAATAAAATGCTGACAATTCGAAAAGTGCGCCTGCTAATCACGTCATGTTATATTGCAATGCACGAGTTATGCATGCGTAATAATAAGTCAAATGTTTTTAATTTATTTCATTTCTTATGGGTGCAATGGCGGTGCTTTGGTCTTTATTGGGGTTGCTGAAGCATCTGCTAGCCCCTCCTTTGCGCTGCCCATGTTTATTACGATTAAAAAAAGAATAATTCTGCATCTGTTTTTAGGTGTGCCAGCTGCCACTGTGGGTGGCACGGCACACCCTGGCACACCCGTGGCTACGCCCCTGATTCATATATATAAAAAAGGAGTTAAGAAAGACAGAATCTGGTTTTATTGCTGCACTGTTGTTCCTACAAATATGATGAGAATACTGTTAGACTGCATTTAAAACTTTACACCGAACGTTATTACAATCAGCGTTTATATATCATTTATGCAGCCTCCAACATTTATTCATAAACACCTACTCATGGACTTAAAAAAATGGCTCTTGGACATTTGCGAGTTTATGCAGAATTACACTCTAAACGTATGCATTTTGCACCAGCCTGAGCTTGTCGGAAATGTGCTGACAGTGGAAATAAATATCCCGACATTTATTTCGAGGTGTCGTGATGTGTCCGTTCATGAGCACACAGTCCCATGCATATTTAAACAATAAGGCGAAGCCTGGTGCCTGTCTTTCTGCTCGGCCAGAGAGCTGGAGCCTACTGTAATTGCAACCAGATGCATGCATAACCAGAGAGAAAGAAAGTGAGAGAAAGAGAGAGGCTCAGCTCTTTTGACAAGGCCTTCTCTCAACACCAGACTGCGAATCCAAACGTGGGGCTGAGGCCAAACATAACATTTCATCAATCTTGTTTCACTGACAGCGAAACAGCATCAAACAAAGGGGCTCTTAATGGCTTTCTCCCGGCTTAGTATTTGCCCTCAAATTCAGATGATGAAAGCCGGACGTGACCGTGGGCCTGTTTCACGCTGCGAAATGGGTTGGGAAAGAGCTTGAGCGAGAGAGATAGAGGGGGCTCTGGAACGTAAACGCGAGTGTTCGGGAGAATCGCTGTGCTGATGACAGGGCCGTGTTTGAGCCAGAAACGAGTGGGGGGGTTTCAAAATATCCACATTCACATTCAGGGGTCATCTTTGAAAAGGAAAAGAAAAAAACGGGACATGGTAAAAGTACCAAGCGGGGCAAAAAAGCAAGCCAATTGCAATGGAGCAGCTCTAGTGCGAGAGCTGAGGCATCCAGGCATTCAGGGTGTGCGCTGACTGAAGATCAGGGCCAGAGTCATGTCACACAGAGATGAGGTGAAGCGCCAGCAGTGACGCACAGCCAGAGAGGCTTTTCTCACTGCAGCATGCAAACTAAAAAGCCAACAGACATGTGAGAGATGGGTCAAGCATGATGAGCAGAACTCAGAGAACAGAACACTGAAACAAACACAAGACAATGATGACACTAAGTGACACTAAGTTTTTATCTGAGTATAAACTAATGATCTTCTATCATTCACTATGCTCTTTTCTATTTCAAATGCAAAACAAACACTGATTCTACAGCAGCACATAACAGATGGAAAAGCAACAGTCACTATAATGAAATTAAAATGAAAAGAAGCCACGGACACAGAGCAAAGGGCATGGACATGTGGCTTCGATGGCCAAGGTCTCCAGTCACAGTGTGACATTCATTCATTCGTCCTATCATTTTTGTCTGCACTAACCCCCTCTCTATCTGAGACGGGGGCGTGTGAGTCACACAACCACACCTGGTTCTGGATTTTGACTTACTTTCTGCCTCGTGTCGAGTTATAACTCCCTCCGTATTTCTTCCGATTAAGGATGAGAGCAGCAATTTCTGGCACGTAGCGAGCAAACATGGCCTACATGCATGGAACAGAAAAAGAAAAGTGCATGCAAAGAGGGGTTCTGCTGTGACCAAAGCCACAGAGGCACCTGGAATACTTACTTTCTGCCATTTACCGCACTATAGGAACCACCATATTTCTTGCGGTTTCCTATTAACTCTATGATTTCAGGGACGTAGCTGGCAAACATGGCCTAAGGAGAAGATAGGAGACAGAAGCAGAGGCTAAAAAAGAGAGCGGAGAGACCCGTCCGCGTCTGGACTTGTTTTGTTTTTTTTCAACCTCTGAGGTGCAGAAATTGACATGTGTTTGCTCCAAAAACAAAATGATGTAGATTGGTAATATGTCTTTTTTATTATTATTAAAATAATAACAAATATTTTATTAATCTAAAAATGTCCATTGTGCTTCTGAAAATATCTGAAAAAATTCAAATTGAGGGGAAAATGGAATATGGGACAAAAGGCCCGCTTTGGAGACACTCCACTGGTTTGGAGAATTTTTTTTTTTTAAATGTTTGTCGTGCTGCCCATCTATATTTTCTCTGACAGCACAAAAAAACGTCTTCTGAGAAGGAAGAGAAAGAAGAAAAAAACCTACATGCCATGTTTTGTCCAACAAACACTAATGCAGTGGCAAGTGGATTTGAATAGTCCAGCCTGATCGCCCACAGCTGCAAAGCACATTAAGACTCATTAGTGTGCTTCAAATGAGCTGGATGCACTTTGCAAGATTGCAGCCTTGACAAAGTTCTGTTTTATCTCCACGCCATGTGTGTTACTAGGGATCTTAATCCCCAAGCTGTCAGCCTGACCTCCCGAAGAGAGTTGTGAGAGGTTCTTCACCTCTCTCTAGGGCCCTGATGAATTATGACATCTGCCTGATCAGATCTGACGGTTTACAACATTTCCATACTGAAGTCATTAATTGAACACCTGATATAAAGCAGAGCAGTGATTATTTCCAGCCCTCCTCAAAAACAAAAAGAAATAGCAGATTGCTATGGAAACTTCAGGACAGCTGGTACTTTCTGTGTCCAGTGATAGAACTGAAGCGCATCTGTCCTGCATTATGTCTGTATAAGCTTCACATGAGACCTTCTGAATGCCTGGGATAATCTATACCTTGATCTTGAGTCTGTTAACCACCTAAACACTAAGGCTAGGCAATATATATTGATTCTTGAATCTGAATATTTTTGAGTCATTTCTTTTTAACTGTTTTCATGAAAGAGTTTCAAAATGACATCATTATTCAAAAATTATTCACTGTAAAATGTGACCCTGGACCACAAAACCAGTCATAAGGGTCAATTTTTTTGAAATTGAGATTTAGTTGAATAAATAAGCTTTCCATTGATGTATGGTTTGTTAGGATAGGACAATATTTGGCTGAGATGCAACTATTTGAAAAGCTGGAATCCGAGGGTGCAAAAAAATCGAAATATTGAAAAAGTCACCTTTAAAGTTGTCCAAATGAAGTCCTTAGCAATGCATATTACTAATCACAATTTAAGTTTTGATAATTTACGGTAGGAAATTTAAAAAAATTCTTCATGGAACATGATCTTTACTTAATATCCTAATGATTTTTGGCATAAAAGAAAACATATTTTGACCCATTCAATGTATTTTTGGCTATTGCTACAAATATACCCGTGCTACTTATTACTGGTTTTGTGCTCCAGGGTCACAAATGTAACCGTAAGGGGCTCCTTCTACCTGATCCAACCCATTGCTTTCAATAGTGTAACCAAATTTATTTGGGTTCACTTTTGGTATTTTACTTCTTGCCATCAATCAACTCAGCCACAATAGTGGTTTATTTGAAATAACGGTTTCTCTGATTGATGACAAAATTGGCATTTTCCACTTGTAAATAATTTTACCAAAAACTTCCTGCAGAACATACACATCTAAGTCTTTATCTGTGTTATTTCATGTATATTTTCCAGTATCTTCATCTGGTGTAAATGCACTTATAAGAGTGTTTTTGGCTGCTGTTGCTATGGTGACGCTCAAGCAGGACTATGGGCCATCCGACTGCCACTGTGTTTGTTGGAAGTCGGGGAGGGAAACAGAAGGATGGGATCTCCTGAAACCGCAAAACTGTTTTAAGAGAATAGCAACAACATTATCGTCAAAATACATTTCTTTAAACGCTAATTTAAATGCAATAAACATATTGAGGGATAGTGTCGTACAGCATCTACAAAAATTTACAAAATGCATGTAACATTTCATCTTAACTTGGGCTGTAATGGTCAAACAAGGTAATGGATCTTAACGGCAGGGGAGTAAACGTTACAAAGACAATGGACATATACAATATGGTAAAAACAGTGTTATAATTTGGGCTATCATGAAGACTGTGGTATGGTAAAAACAGTGTTATAATTGTGGAAAGACGACAGTATGAAAGTGTCAAATCACAGGAGTTCTGTGTGATTTTTTACATGGTAGTTGTTTGCATTGGGGAAGGGGATGGGTGCAGGAGTGCCAACAAGAGGAAAAGTGATTTTACCAGACCACCGAGAATGAAGAAGACCATGAAAAGGCGTCCTAGAGTGGTTCTTGCATAGACGTCTCCATATCCCACAGTGGACATAGTGACCATTAATAAGTACACACATTCCCAATATGAGAGCGGTTGAGAGTTTTGGAAGTTTTCCCATGGATCCCCTGAGTTTTCCACCTGCCAGGGGAAGGAGAGCGAAGAGTGAATTACTGACAGATCAAAACATGATCCTCTACAGCCATCTACTGTCCATACAGAAAATCACAAGGATGATTTGTGAGCGCAACCAAACTGAGGATTTAGTGGCGATCAGAGTCTCTGCTGCCATCTAGTGGCACAGATGTCCTCTGGCGCATCCTGATAAAAACAAAACAAAAAAACACGAAAAAAGAACCACAAAACACCGAACCTTCAGATGAGCTACAACACAAACCACATACGCCACAAAGAGACAGACGTGACGCTTGCTTAGGAGCTTTTTCCTCCCACGAATCTGCATGTGCTCTCCTTTCTGTGTCATTTCTCCAGGGCATGGGGAGAGAGGGGGGCGTGTGTGTGTTTTTTCACTCACCAGATGAATGAATCCTGCAGCAGTGAGCCATGTGCTTATGAAGATGGAACACAGGTTCACCAGCTTGATGGAATTACTGTGAGAGACGAGAGTTACATCACACCTCTCAAAGTGAAACGCATCACACTGACGTACAGATCAGTCAGTCATCTACTGAGCCCAACACACACACACGAGCGATGCCTTGCCTTGACGCTGCTCGCTGGGAGTGAACACACAGGTTATCAGCAAATAAATCAAAAGACAGTGGGATTCTGAGGATGACCGACGCATAATGGAGCTAAGTCAAGTCTAAAGGAGCATTCACATTGGCGGTTTCTACTCGAATGCGGTATCTGTGTCATGTTGGTGTGAATTTTGCACTAAACTCATGTCGCCTCAAATCACCACTCTCACCAAAATATGCCCCTTCTATAGCAGCCAATGAGAGAAAATACCGTGGTGCAAAAGTAACGTCCTGTTGACAGCTGTGTCAGTTCGGTGTGATGTATGTAAGCAATTTCCCCCAACTGAAAAACGAGATGGCAGCTAAAATAAATGAAACGTCCAGCGGTTTTACAACCACTGAGTTGGGTGCTGACTGCTTTTTCTCCAATTCCTTTCTGATTCATTGACATATTTACGAAAAACCACTGAGGTGTCAGGAGGCGCTCATCTGTCATGTGTGCGACAGCCTGCCGGAGGAGGAATCAATCAGTGGCCTGTCTGCTTCACACTCCTGCATTCATCAGCCTGGAGGGCGGCCCTGTTCTCTTACCTACAGCACGCTAAATGCACACGCAAAACATTCTGCTCAGCTATGAGCCCTGCCGACTTCTGGGTCAAAGCCGCAGAGGTGTGTGGAAAGCGATGGAAGGGACACCGGAGACTCCTAAGGAGCTGTAGAGACTGTGTGTTGATGCCAGCGAAGCGGAGCTTTTGAAACAGAGTGAGAGAGGTGCGTGATATGTTGTCGGCCTTACCTTGTCTTTAAGATATTCAAAAACTGTAAAATTTCTGAGAACTGTATCAATCTCAAGGCTCTTAGAAACCTCAGACCTGCAGCAGAAAAGAGAAAAGCAGACGAGAATCAATAAAAAGGATCGACTGTTATTGTAAAGCAATCTGTGTGTTCAAAATGGAACACCAGATTACTGCATATTGGATTCTACATTTTTTTTTTTTTAAGAACCCATAATTGGCACTGACAAGCTCAGTTTTCTTTCTTGCTCTGACACATTTCAAACAAGTTTTTGGCTTTAGTTTTAGTTTCGTACCACAGCCATGAACTAATGGTTTGCTACTTGCTAAGTGTAGTCAGTGATGAAAGGAGAGTCATTAGTATTTTTAAAAACTTACATTTTATATGTATAACTGCTAAAGTTTTTTTTTTTTTTTTTTTTACAAATAGGAAGATTGCCTCAGTTATGAAAAGTCACAATAATAATATTAAATATTTAATAACTGTAATATTTTATGGGTCTTCAATAATAGTACGTGAAACAACAGTATGTAATGAATGCAATGAGAAACATGTCAAACAGTAGAAACCTGCTTCAGTGGTCATAAAACACACATTTATTAACACAAACAAATTTAGTAACAATTATTTTTATAATTCAATTCAATTTTAGCAACTCAATCAAATAATCACAAATAAAAAGTCTTTTTTTTTTCTCAAAGTGGATGTATATTCCATGCAGTGTACTCCTACTTCAGTTCTGCAAATACAGCAGCAGCTCATTCAGATATTGTTGTGTAGTGTGCACATACTGCATTCAGACAACTTATGAAAATATTTCCAATCACAATTTTCATGACAATTAAGCTTTTTTTAAGCAAAACTAATTTACTAGCAAAAATATTGTTTGTTTCTCATACCTTTTGAAATATGTACAGAACTTGACATGTCTTGTGAGATTCAACCGTGTAAAAAATAATGTTATTGTTACATTTTTTGTTTGTTATAAACTTTAATCAGATGTTAAGCATGTATTATTTGAGCAATTTATTTGAACTTCAAGCTGAGAAAGAAGAACCATGGAACAATCACACGTTTGTGTGTGTGTGTGTGTGTGTGTGAGTGTGTGTGAGAGAGAGATGTAGGTGCTGAAATGAGTGCATCAGGAAGCAGATTAGAGAACAATATCACCAGCTTCAGCAGTCTCTTACATAAACAGCATTTTTCCTGCCTTCAGCCTCAAAAACATAATCTATTCAGTAACACACCATCTTAGCTTTGCTGCAATTTGTACAAAAATGAATCAAAAAGCTTCCTGACGGGATTCACCAGTTTCTCTTTGCAAAAATATTTTTACTGCAAGTTTGATGTTATCTTCAGCAATAGGAAACAAAAACACTGCAATAAACTGACAAAAAACTTCTTACACAAAGTAAACAAGTTAAAAATGATAACCGCACAGTTTCTGCAAATACAGTCTTAAACTAATACTAAGCTCCCAAGAAAGGATGTCTTACCCCAGTTAGACAATACATGGAGGCAGTAAAAAAGAGAGCTCTGGCTGTCACTCTCTTTGCCGTCTCCTATCTGGCCTGGGCCCAACTTCACACGGTAACCGTTCTGAAACAGGTCAGCACACGACTTTTTGCGCCGTCGGCTCTCTTGAACGGTTTCTGTGACCAGAGCACCCCGTGGGCCCCGAAACACTAGCAGCTTGCTGGAGATCATGATTCTGTGATCCTACTCCTTCATAAGTTCAGAAACGCAGAATGTGATGTTTCCTCAGAACTTCAAAAGATATGCAACCTCAGATGTACTTGATCAAAAAAAACTAATTTGCTCCGAGAAATAATGTTTTCGTAGGCATGAACGTCAGAATGCATCCAGAAGACTGTTTAACAACACTAAAAACCCTTCAAGCCTAGACAGTGACACCTGCCATTGGTTGAAAACCCTGATTGAAGCCACAATCTCTGACGTATTTGGTCTGATCTTTTCAGTATTAAACTCCCACGCATGTATCTTCCTTCTGACCCCTTCTCTGCTTTAGTGAGGTGACAAGCTTTTGTATACACTAAACCCTTCTAGGGATTTAAAATGAAAAAGAAAAAAATTCTGAATTAATCACGGGGTTGTACTAGCAGTGATGTTTTCGCATGCTGTTTTTTTTTAAAACTGATAACTGTAATGCCATGAAGTAAGACTGTTATGTTAGATTATGAAAGATTATACATTTTATAGCAATAATTGCTTTCTAAATTAAGTGCAGTAATCCTGCTGTTAAGCTCATCTGTATTCACTGTACTTCAAAGGTGTCTTCCTGATATTTTCATGCTGTGTTTCTTTCCTTTGTTGTCTTGCATCTGCAAGAGAAACATCAAAACCAAAGATCTGCTCCAAAACCTAGTGAACTGTCTGCTTAGACAGCACTTTAGAGACAATTCACCCCCCAAAAAAAGAAAATTCAGTCCTCGTTTACTCTCCCTCATGTCGTTCCAAACCTGTATGACTTACATTCTTCTGTGGACCACAATAGAAGTTATTCTGAAGAATGTTGATATCCAAAGAGTTTTGGTGACCATTGACATCCATAAAAAAAACATCTCAAAAAGATTTCATTTTGATGTTCAGCAGAAGAAAGTAACTTATGCAGGTTTGGTAAATGATGACAGCATATTTAGTTTTGGGTGAACGGAATGCTCCGGATGCGAAGACTGCTTCAAATGTTGTCAACATTAAATTACCTTCTAAGATAACTTATTTTGACAACATTCTGAGGCAGGGTCACATGTATCTTTTTTAAGAGAGGACAATCCCACAATGTCCTCAGTAAAGCAATTAATCCAAGATGGCATTATAAACATACTTTCATTTCAAGTATCAATATAAACAGGCAAGTATCATTTAAAAAAAATATTTTACACAATATGTGTGTGTGCCAAATCATTGTACACTACAACAAAGAATGAATCTCTATTGCAATTAATTACAGTATGGGTCAACAAGTCTATTGTGCGCTTTGCATGAGGAAAGCTATTCTCTGTCTGTTCAAAGTCACTTAAGAGGTTTCATTTCAATTAGGGTGCTGCTTAATAGTTTAGATGAACAAAATATTGAACATATACGGATATTACAGTGCACATTGGGGCCCAAAGAGATTAAAAGGAACTTCTTGATTTAATGCTATATCCCCTGTTCATTAAGTCCAAACAACATTGCAAAATTGCATTTTCTACATTATGCATCACTAATTTCCCATGAACCTTTGTTGAACCTGATGGCATGTTTCTGGCTCAGCAGCTGAGAGGCCCGTGGCACAGGAGGCTGGAGGAACAGGATTCAGGAGAGTAGGCCAGCGCTGTGCACTGAAGCAGGCTTAATGGACATGTAGAATGGACAGATGCTCATTCAGACTATTTCATTCACATCTGCAGGCTCACAGACCAACAGCATGTCACGTGTGTTACAGTCACAAACCACTGGTTCTTTTTTCTCAATCAGGGAATACTGAACATGTGTAAAGAGGGATAAAGGGTTGCCGGGATTACTCGCCACTCGGTTCTCCCAGGATGCATCTGTGCGTGCATGTACTGAAGCTTGCCACGTGAGAGAGGGCTCTATATATAAAAGAGGCTTAAAGCACAAATTAGTTTCCTTCACTGATTTCTCTTCCTCTGGTCATGCGACTCATATTCCTAACTGAGAAGCCCCTAGTTCAGTATGTTCAGGCCATCCAGTTATGTGGCACAATACTGCTTCAAACCACCAGATGGCAGTGGAATGCAATATCCACAGTCAGGGATGGACTTGGACCATTGATGGTTTAAGAATCACCCACTGAAAACCTCATCAGTAAAAGAATAACTTTGATATGCATCAACTGATGTACTTTTGTAGCACTGATTTATTAAAAACAGAACCCCTAAACACTGAAAATGTTACCACTAGACTTTACACAAATATGTACTAAACTTATATATGCATATGCAAATACTCATCTAGTAACATAACTATTAGCAAAAGGGACAGAGAGGGATAGAAAACATTTGGTACATTGTACCTTCAACTAAACTACTTGAGGTCAGTAAAATGTATTATTTTAAGAAGTAATTATTTTATTGAGCAAGGATGAATTAAAGTTAAAAAATTAATAAAATGATTTTCATTTCAATTAAATGCTGTTCTTTTGAACTTTCTATTCATCCAAAAATACTAAAAAGAAAAAAAAGTATAGCATTTTCCACAAAAAAAATAAAAATAAAAAGCAGCACAACTGTTTTCAACATTTACAATAATAATAAATGTTTCTTGAGCATCAAATCAGCATATTAGAATGATTTCTGAAGGATCATGTGGCACTGAAGACTAGAGTAATGATGCTTTGGATCACAGGAATGAATTAATATTTCATAATACTATTGTATTTAATATATTTTTGATCAAATAAAATGCAGCCTGGGTAAGACACTTTTTTTTTCTTTTTTTTAAGTATTTGAATAGAAATGTATATTTATCCCAATTTAGAATTTTGATTTTATTTGATGGTTTCTAAATGGTTTCTAATGCCAAACTATACCATATGACATTCAGACAAAATCCCTAATAGGATAAAAAAAAGAAAAAAATGAAAAAACTAATTACAGTACATCATTGAAGCGTAGCATCTTAATGGTCCTGAAAATAACAATAAAATCCAGAGTGAACCTAGGAATCTCCCTCTGTACACGTACCCTCCATTAATATGCACCAGATCTCCTCACATAAGACACTGTGATTACTGCCTTCTCTTCACAGACTGATGGGGCTTTTGGAAGAGGACTTTAGCTCACAAAACGTCTCCATTTCAGAGTCAAGTACCTGTTGTTAATTGATTGCAAGGATGAAGGAAGCTAGAGTATTATAAACAGCCTCATGCTAATCCATATACAACCCTTGTGTTTGAAAAGACTCTCCTTAACCGCTTCTAGAAGATTAATTTCTATTTCCCAGTAGAGGGTCTCTGCATACCCTTCAAATTAATAGCACGTTCTCCACCGCTTTCATCAAGCTCCAATTTTCAGAAAAGGGAACGAGCAAAGGTTCACTCATGTGCCATGGTCTTTGACAGTCCCTGAAGAAGCAGATTTAATTATGATCCATCCTGTTTTTCTTAACAGGGTGGGACCTGGGAGTACAGAAAACAATAGTTCACTTGCCGACATGCTATATGTGTCACATGACACATTTACACCAGGGTTTAAACAATCAATTTATAAGCAGGCATCGCAATGTACCAAATGTTTTACATTTAATAAAAACTATGAAATAAAGCATAAAAGAAATTATCTGGCTATTTTTTATTTTATTTTGTCCTGTACTGCAGGATAGTTATCTTTAGTCTGGGAACCGAGGGCCTGACAATTCTTCAATGTTTATTTAACTGTTTGTTCTCTAAAAGCTCTTTTCTCTGATATTAATATACCTCTGATGTGCTGTACATCATCGTTATATAACATATGATCATTGTAGCCCCTTCATTTAGAGATTGCTGAACTGATGTTGCTCTAGATTTCATATGCCGGCTGTTTCACAATCTTTCATCATGTCTGAGAATTTGTCCCTCTGTGCTGGGAGAGCGCTCTTTGGTCTTTGAGAGGCTTTTATTCTGGATGACAGTCTCATAACCATGTCCCCAAAAGTACCAGGAGGGCATTCATTTAGTGAAACATATACAGTTTCATATCAATACTTCAAACTATTTCAGTATTTCAAAATGTTTATAGTCAAAGTTATAAGTGAGAGTTTAACAGAAGCTTTAGTTTTTTTTTAAGTTTGCATAGTATTACATTAAAAGCACTTCTACAAATCAACTAATGTTCTATCAAATCATGTTCTACAAATCAAAAATATTGCTTCTATGTGAAAAAAAAAGTTCAGTTCAGTTAAGAAAGCAGATTTTACTCGCCAATAACAGGTAAATTGTACAGAGTGGTAGCAGTAAAAGATTTTGTTAATTGTTATGAAGATTTTATCAAGTAAATCCTACAAGTTATTTTTTTCCAGTGCAAAGAGCATTTTCAGTCTGTACATTTCCAGTTCAGCCAGTCTGTACAAAGATTTGATTAGTCACAAATTTCAAGTACATTACCATTAAAACTTTTATGTCAGTACATTTTGTTTTTTAAATGTCTTATGCTCACTAAGCCTGCATTTTTTTTATCAAAATACAGTAACAATTTAATATTGTAATATTGTTAAATGTTAGTACAATTTAAAAATAACTGTGATCAATGTGGTTGATATAATTTAAAAGATAATTTATTCCTGTGGTGGCAAAGCTGAATTTTCAGAAAGTACAGTTTCAGTCAAAAGTACAGCATTTATTTAAAATACATATATTTTGTAATATTTTAAATGTCTTTACTGCAACCTTTAATGCAACAATTTAATGCAACATTACTGAATGCAAGTATTATTTATTTTTTTCAAACAAAAATCGGATACCTTTTATTTTAAGGTGTCCTTGTTACAGTGTAATTATACATTTAAGTACTGAGTAATATACATACTATATGGTTAGGATTTAGGGTTCAAATTAGGGTTACTTGCATGTAATTATGCATAATTTATTGTTATAATAGTAAGTACACGTAACATGTGTAACGAGGACACCTTAAAATAAAGTGTTACCCAAAAATCTTACTAACCCTAAACTTTTGAATGGTAGTGTACAATATACCGTATAGTGCCTTTAAAGCTCAGCACAATTAAGACTTACATTTTATCCAAATCTCAGTTATTTTCATCATTACATTTGATGTTTCACCACTCAACCAATTGGTTTCATCAGCTAGACTAATGTCAAGACTGAAAGTCTAATTTCTTCAAACTAAAATTCTACATCCTGTATTGTTTTAATCATGATGCGTCTCCGAGGTGAGTCAACAGTCAGTAGACGACAATGCCTGAAATTGTGGGCATCTGTGAAATGGCATCTGTGAAATTAAGGAACACACTCTGATTACAAAATTGGTCTGTCTCCAAGCCATTATACTCCTAATGGTTTGAAGCTTTTAACGAGCTTAGTGTTGAAACTTTCTCAGCATTTGTACTGCACGGGCAAGTGAGTGATTGTTTACATATGCCGCTCAGCCAAACAGCTGTTATTAGGCGGATGTTGATAGCAGCTTTTATTTGATTTTCATTTACTGGCTTGGTAGGGAGGAACACCATTAAAATTACAGATTTTTTGATGAACTGCTGCTTTTCTAATGCATTATTCAAACAGCACCATGGCAGAAGATGACAGTTTTCTAAAGCCAACTACTGTATTACTAAATTATTAACTAGGGGTTTTTGATGTGTTTAAGGAAGGACGGCATTCTTTTTACAGTCGCTTTGGAAAGCACTAATGACACAGGTGGTGTAACGGTTATGAACAATTTTGTTTACATTAACTGTACATACTGTAGGCTAAAACAGACCTGCTTTCCTTTGGCAACAGGATACACAAGCACACACACACCCCAGTTGCTTTAAACCGCAGTCGTGTCTTACCTGTCGCTCACCCCAGCTTTCACAAAAACACTTTGTGATGGGAAATCATTACCATCAGACTGAAGCTGCTTACTGGCTTCTCAAAACTTTATACAGGAACGAACACTTGCCCTATCCCAAATCTCACCCTTCTGTAACATCCCAAACCAGTCTAGTTTAGACACTGTAAGCAACACTTAAAAAGCTGGTTTAGGCTGGTTTATGTTTATCAGAGTGTCTCGTGCAAAGTTAAGAAACCTAGAGAACACCAGCATCCAGAACCCAAAATGTGTGACCAGTGAAGGCCTGTTCAAACCAATGAAAGTAGCTATAACTATGAAGTTTTAATAACCTTTTATTAAATTATATGAGAATAGAGAAGTCCATAACTATAACAAAAACGACACTGTGGAATGACTTGGTGCAAATGGGCCTGTTTAACAATTAATGACTAAATCATCTCACGTTCCTGCCATCCTTCCCAGCTCTTTTTCACCTAAGCCCCACTGTCATCTTTGCAGTTTGTCTAATTCCTAAGCCGTGACATTTTGTAGCTATTCTTGGGTTTCCTGCGACAGAGAGTGACAACAAACCATGGCAGCTTGGCTTAATAATCATAAAATCTCCTGTTCAAACATTTGCCCTTGTCTCATCATCAGTTTGGCCTTTATCTCATCTAGCCGTGGTTTGAGCTGTTCCTGTGACCGCTGCCCTGGGGTGCAGGGACTGACAGGAGGGTCAAGAGGAAAAGGGAGTGAGGAGAGTGTTTGGAGACTTACCCAGCCAGCTCCTGTTCAGATACACGGACACAAACACGGGCGGTACTGTGAAGAAGTCCACCACTGAGTTCACCTCCAGCCAGAACCACAGCTTATCATTGGCTGCTATGAACTGGAATGATGAAAAGAAAAAGAAACGTATATATTACACCATTTTAAAGGGGATCACATTTTAGTAAGAATAATGCACAATTTAGATGTATGAACATTAGAATAAACAATTTCTAGTCAAACGTTAAATGTTTTCGTGCTAAAACATAATATTGAGTGTATCGAACGTGGTAAAAAGATGTTGAATATGAAAGTTAAATATATGTACTTACACGCAGGCCAAAGTAGAGTAAGAAGAACACGTTGAATGCCATGTCAATTTGTAACGTGAAGTCCTGGTAGAAATTCTGACAGGATTCTATAGGACTATGGAGAAAGAAAGAAATTAATGTTAATTTAATTGAAAACAAATTAATTTGTTTGGCCTGAAAAAAAAAAAAGTCACACTGTAATCTTAATGGTCCTAAAACAAGTTTAATTTTCTTCATGCAAATTATTTGTTTTCTTTTCTTCTGATTTTGAAGTGACATTTAACCTATAGGCATATTTTTTGTGAGATACACCCTATAACACATTTAAATATGCATATATGATATACAACCCACTCAAACTTGTGTTTCTTGTGAGACTTTACTTTTCTGCACTATTTTTCAGGCTATATATTTAAATATACTAATGTCTTATATAGCCTACATAAAAGTTCACATGTAAAATACAATATTCATTTGCATTACAATTATATTCAAACCTCACATACAATAATTTATTTACATAGTGTTATTTGTACTTTTGGTTATGTCTATACATTGGTTCTGAACTCTACAATGAAAAAAAAAAAAACTATCAAAGCACTTGATGTTCATAGTGTTTTGAATCAGTACATATTAAAAACACAAAATAGATTATAACCACTGATCTATAACTGTTACAATTATTCACAGGAAAACGCAAATTAATGTAATGTGTATTATAATTATCTTGAAAGAATTATAATTCATTAAAATACATTTCTCAATGAATCATAGCAAGTGTTTTAAACAGCTCTAATATTTCTCCCTCTGATATGAGACGACTGAAGTTGACTGCATGGTTCAGGACAGTCTTAAAGCACCAGGTGCCTTTATCCATTAGTAAAAATCTTAAAATACAAAAGCATTGCTGAATTATTCAATACATCTGGGTAGGGCTGCCACTAACGACTATTTTTATTTCGATTAATCTATCGACTAATTTATCGATTAATCTAAACGATTAATTTCCCACAAAAAATCAACAATTTTACTTAAGAATATTTTATTAAACCAAATTAAATCCAAATTTCTATGAAATCCTTTTTTAAAGCAAAAGAAAAGTGCAACATAGAGTGCAAGAAGCAAGTGTCCATCTCATCTCAGTCCAGATCACTGAAATCAGTTCAGTATTATAGTGTAAGAAAGACAACATATCCACGTGTTCTAATCTAATAACAAAATTATAATCAGTATTTTAAATAAAGGAGTATTTACCAGAAATATTATTTACCAGAATTTATTTAGGAGAAAAATGCAAATGTGCAGTATTTCTGAAAAAAATAAAAAAATAATTGGAGATGCTTTTGATTATTAAAATTTAATGGAACCATTAAAATGGAATCCAGAAAATAATGGAAAACAGAATTTGGTACAGATAAAATTGTAAAACTCAATTAATTAGACAGGCTTTTTGATTAATACAATTCAATTTAAACATTAAAACAGAGTATAGAAAAATTGAAATGGAAAAAACTGAATTTGGAAATAAAACGGATTTCATAGGGCCCTATAATTATAATATTTTTTTTTGTGGTAATAAAAATAGATGTAAGTGAACAATAGCTTTTAAAATGACTTAAAATACATGTATAATAGCAATGATGCAATAATAATTAGTTCAAATAAAGTATCAAAAGCAAGAAATCATATGGTTTTATTGAACAAAACTGTTAAAATACATAATGTATTATAAACAATAGAGCTAACGCATTACAACAAAGGCCTGCAGGGGGCGCCGGCGGCCTGATTATTATTTTTCACATTACTGCGCGATCTAATCCTTGTTTAATATTGACCAAGCACCATTTAACTCAAATGTCCACTTAATCTTTAATATTTGGCCATTTCTTTAGGACAGAAATGCTATAGCCACTGTAATTAAATGAATATGTGGACATCAAAATGTGTAAACTCAGAGTGAGGGTTTGAGCTTTTATTTTGAAATCGCGATGTATTCTCCTGTGTTTGTGTAGATTTATAAATGATTTACCTTACAAATCTGATGAAATGGCGCACGTTGCGTTCCCAGATGGACGTTATAATAATCCCAAACTCACAACAACATGCAGAGATGGAGTTTGAGATGCTCCACACATGTAAATGATCAGTTTCTGTGGAACTACTGTGAACGGAGCCGCTGTGTGACGCATGTACTTAACCTACACGCATGTAAATAATTAAAGCGCATATACTGTGTTAGAACTGCATCACATATAATTATTTAATTAAATCATAGCTTTGGGAATTCACAATTATGCTTAATTATGATTTTTAAATGGGTTTAATATCATGCAGCCTTGGAAAATAGTCTAATAATGTGTTTTATGGATTCTCCTCCGTGAAATGCGGCACTTCCGGTATTTTGCAGTTAGTCGACGCGAGCAAAATGAAGTCGATGATTTTTCAAAATCGACTAGTCGACTAAAATCGACGAATCACGACAGCTCTACATCTGGGATGGTTAAATCAACTGTTGAATCATTCAATTAATTAAAAGGCTTAATTTCATAACAAGCCAGAAGCCTTTGAGCTGAGGTTAATGTGGTGCTGCCCTTTCACTGACATTATCATTGATTTCATGTAGGAAGTTATTTAGAGACCATCCCTTGAATTCACCACTGGCATAAATAATATGGAAACTAAAGACAAAACTGCTGAAATAAGGCAAAAGAAGCCCATAATGCAAGCTTAACTAGGCCTTCATGGTCAGGAAGAGCTTTCTATCAAGTTACAAGTTATCCGGTGTGTGACGTGTGTGTGCGTGCGCGCTCTGGCTCACGCTGCAATAACACGGGGCGTCGGCGTCAATGCTTGACGGAGGCCGTGTCTGAAGTGTGGTGTTGACGCAACTTTTCAAGCGCCAACGGAGGCGTCAGCCAATCAGATCGCCTCATGCAAATACCCAATCCCGTTCATGCAACACCAGAGAAGTATGTGATTGGTTGTTGTAACTATGACGGCGCGTCAGCACCACGCTTCAGACACGCCCTCCGTCAAGCGTTGACACCGACGCCCCGTGTGAATGCAGCGTGAGCCAGAGCGCGCGCGCGCACACACGTCACACACCGGATGTGTGTGCGCACTCAGATCACTTGGACATGGTTGTGTACAAGAGGTAAAAAATTATCTAAATACTGTTCGTTTTCTCACACAAACCGCTCGTTTCGTGTCTTAGGCCATCAATGTGTAGTTACGATGGGGAATTGTTTAATTTGGATTTCTCTGTGCATGTTCTTTTTCCCTCTTATAGAGACAGTGACCTATACCTGCTGTTATATGACTGACAGACTAGAACGGTTTGACCTAAAAACATCAAAATTGGATCTACTGAAGTGGGGTAAGTTGATAGATACCAAATTTTAATTTCAAAGTGAACTATCCCTTTAAGGCCTCAATGTCATTCTCCAGCAAGATCCTTGACAGCCTGGGCCTTAAGACGGCACTTTCCCAGGCCCAATAAAGTTGTGAGCTGCTCTGAGGTCAGCTGAGAGCATGCTATGCCAACTAATAATGGTGTAAACAGCGCTCAGGTGCCACAGAGCTTTTAACTTAACTAGGTGGCCTCAGCTCCTAATCGAGCGCCTGTGGAGGACGTACAGCAATGTCAGTGCGCACAGATCTATGCCACCCTGAGGGACGCACGCACTGGGCTATTTCAGGCCCGCTATGTTTCTTCTTCATCATCTTTCACAAAGAAGTGCCACTGTGGCACTCACTCATACAGGGCACAGAAATGAATGCATATCCTGAAAACCGTCCTGGGATGGTTGTCCCATGTGCTTCTGGGCCCAAACGTCCCATTATGTAATAAACAATCAACATTATTAATCACTATCAGTGCACCAGAGCTCTGCGTAAGGCATTACAAAAAATATAGAAAAATATATATACTTTTTTTTTTTCATGCACTTGTCAATTGAAATGTTGTGCTATTTGGCTTTTCATAACTATTTTCTTTTTTTTCCTCAATATTGGAATATTTTTTGAGTTGAGTATTTTCTCATGCACTGAACCAGAAATATGCAATTACCCCAAAATTAAAATTAGTTTTATTTCTATATTCTGAAGGTTTTTACTGAGGGTTTGGTTCATATATCAATTGTCTAATTTTATACAACATTTTACTTCTTTTTACAATTTTTTTATTTTATTTTATTTATTTTTTCTGGCTGTTGATGGTATTTTCTGATTTATGAAGTGATAATGATTTTTGATAATCAAAAATCCCTTCTGTAAAACCCTTTGGAAAGGTCAACAAAATGAAACAAGACCCTGGCTTTATCCAATATTCAGATTTCTGTTCTGGAAATGTATGCAAATGTGTGCATTTTTCATTAGCTAATGCCTCATTTGCATATTCAAACATAACATTTCAGAAGACTTAATACAAAGATGTTTGCAATTCTTAAACTGAGGAAGCATTTTGATTTCAATTTATGTATATATATATATTATATATTAGTGGTGTCAAAATTAGTGCGTTAATAGATTATTTTTTTCAAATTAACGCATTAAAAATATTTAACGCAATTAACGCAGGGGCGGGGCTAGGGTTGGCCACCCCATTCACAACTGTTGCCTCCGTCTCTTTTTTCTTGAAAAGGATTGCGTTTATTTAGATGCAGAACGTCTTTATGACCACATCAAACGGGAGACGTTTCAGACGCGCGCTCTAACATTGCCTCCGTGCCAGGCGCGAGTCAAACGAGCGCGGAAAAGTTACTGTGCTCGTAGCGCGCTCTTCAAATAAACGCACAAAGGTGCCGGCGCGCGCTGTAGCCTGTATCATTTCATATCAAACAGCGAAAGAAACTACGTGCATGCAATGTCCTAGTTATGCCGTCAGTTAAGGCATGAAGTTACCAAAAAGGCGATTAAAGCTGCCTTAAAGGGGTGGTTGATTGCGATTTCACTTTTTTAACATTAGTTATTGTGTAATGTTGCTGTTTGAGCATAAACAATATCTGCAGAGTTGCGGCGCTGAAAGTTTACATTTACATTTTTACATTTAATCATTTAGCAGACGCTTTTATCCAAAGCGACGTACAAATGAGGAGAACAATAGAAGCAATCAGACCATCGAGAGAGCAACAGTATACAAGTGCCATGACAAGTCTCAGTTAGTCTAGCACAGTACACGTAGCTAGGATTTTTTTTTTTTTTTTTTTTTTTAAATAGAATAGGTAAGTGTTAGTATTAGTTAGTCAAGTGCTGGCGAAAAAGATGTGTCTTTAGATGTTTACATTTACATTTAAAGTTCAATGCAAACGGAGATATCGTCTTTTAAAATTCTGGCAGTTTAATGCCTACAAAAACGACAGGTAAGGGACTACAACGAGTTACTTCCCGGGTCTGATACATCACAGACCCAGATAAACCCCGCCCCCGGGAACACGCAGCAAAGGGGGCGAGGCGCTGCTTTAGAGAAGAGGAAGAGAAAACTAGGGATGTACGTAAAAAGCTATTCATATGAATCGCGATTCTGTCTTCTAACGATTCTAATGGATTCTCAAGTTTCAAAATCATTAAAGCAGCATTCTTAATACTGTTACTCTGTCGACCTGCTCTGCATCTCTCTCTCTCTCTCTCTCTCTCTCATTCAGATCGTCAGATAAGCTCCAACAAACTGTTCCAATTATACACTTATTTTCACACAGCAATGAGAAGCATTATAAATGGACACGCGTGCGGTTGCTGTGCTGTATTAAAGCTTTAATCAGGATAAAACCGTATATTAAAAGCTAACAGAAGCAGTAGCACTTACAAATAGCAGCGTATTTAAAAGTATGAGACAACAACAACCAAACATACCATTAAGAGCCGTGCTTGCACAGGTTCTGCACGATCCTCTTCACTAATATCCTCTGGGTCTCAATGGGGCTCAAATTGATAAGCATTATAGACAACGCCACTGTTTACAATTCAACGGGAGCACATGCCACTGAGGAGAGGGGCGGGACGTTCAGACGTGCAGTAGAGGCGGTTTAGCGAATCACAACACACTGAGCCAGCTAACCAATCTCAGCCCATCGCGTATTTCTGAAGGAGGAGCTTCATAAAACCAGGAAATAAATCGAGGCGTTTGTCAGAGAAGGGACAGAGAGGTGTGGAATAAAGGTAAATTATGTGAAAAATAATGCGTTTTTAAAAAAACCAAGCATGAACACATGCTAGACTGCACCCCATAAACACAATCAAGCCTAGAAAAAAACCAGTCAACCACCCCTTTAAAACTGTGTGCATGCATGCAATATGTTATATATGCATCACATTTAAGAACATGTCTCTGAAATGTTTTTTCTCTCATCAATGAGTCTCCCTAATCTAACACACCCGATTCAACTCGTCTGCTCATTAGAAGAATGAATGAATGAATGAAGCATTTATATAGCGCTTTATTGTGTATGGTTGTACACCCAAAGCGCTTTACAATCATATGAGGGGGTCTCTCTTCAACCACCACCAGTGTGCAGCATCCACTTGGATGAGACCAAGACCTGAAGTGAGTCAGAAAGCAGCAGCAGCTTTTAAAGCAATAGCAGGCAAATAATAATAACCAGCTGCTGTGATGTCTATTAATCCAAGAACAAAAGAAAAAAGAGGAAATCAATGACTTTTATAGCTTTAAGGGGTTCATCTATATTTAATTTAGAATTGAGTGTTTGGTAACTATTCATTTTCTGTATATTTCTGCTGAAGGGCACAGGTTGCTAAATATGTCATGGTTCGTGTGAAGATTGTTTTAAGTTCACTTAAATTAGAAGTTAAGTCTAATAAATGTTAAAATTGATAGCTGTCAATTATACTGTAATGCTGAATGGCTACAGTCAATGGTTAAATATTAAGGGGGAAAAACTATTTTATAGAGACATCAGTAGTATTGATATCAGTGATGCTGGCCTTCAATCATAAAAAAGATGCCATTAAAGAAATATTAAAAATATACTGTCTTTATGTACATTGTACATTTGAAGATTGAATGTGAAATTATTGCAATATAAAAGTATATTTAAAAACTTTAATGTTAGGTGGGATTAATCGCGATTAATTTTAGAAAAATGTGCGATTAATTAGTTATTTTTTTAATCGATTAACTGCACTAATATATATATATATATTTATTTTATTTCTTTTCACCTTGATGTCTTGCCTTAAACAGAACAAAAATGAAGGTGATGGCGAAAGAAAAAAGGATGATCATTTGAATGGGTGAGCCGTCTGAGTCGGGAACTGCTACCGGAGCCTGGAGGGCGATGGGGCGGCACACAGCAGGTCTAGGTTAATACAACAGTGACTGATTTAGGCCAAGGCACCATTTCTAAAATAAGAGTGATTTAGCACCTGCAAGGGCACAGGACAGCTAAAACCTCAGTCGGGGGTCTAAAAATAGCCTTTCTGTTTTAATTCCTCCCTGAGGTGGTCTCTGCATGTGCTTCTAAAAGAAGAAAACACACAAAGCAATGCCCCGGTGTTTTCTTCCTCTTAATGAAAACAGGAGGAAGTGAAAGCTCTAAGCAGGGAAGACGAGAGACTAAAATTTGTTTAGGAGCTGAGGTTGATATTTGCAGCGATAGTCATGGCAGTGTGTTCAAACAATCCTCTGTTCAAGCTGGAGAAATGCACAGAGGACTAGCTAATCTTCAAAGAAGCACGCTGAATATTTTTGAGAATTTCCATCCGGTTCTATCAAATACAAATACACACATGAAGCTAACGGCACTGCAAAGCCAGCCTCCCACATACAGAACTCAATTCGCACAAAAACGAATGGCAAGATAAAGAGAGGCATGTGAATTGCAACGGCATCTCTTATCTGTTTATTGATTAAGCCCTTTCAAAAAGAGGTCATGCTGGACTGAGCTTTTTAAACTGCTTTCCTGCCCTCTGCAAGAACTCAGTGTGATTACCTCTGGAAAACACAGACCCCATCAAAGCTTTTCTCTCCACGATAAGACCCTATTACTGCAAAAAGCTGCAGAGTCAGAGCTGGGCAAACCTCCATCCCTATGTAAATATATGACACTGACAATGTAGCCTCCTCAGCAGAGACAGAGAGCTTGAAGAATCTTTTAGCAATTTTCTACTTAATGGCAGGACAGAGAAATATAGCTCAAACAATTATTCAAAAAATAAATAATTGTATTATAATAATAAACAATTTTATTTAACTTACATTTCAAATGGTATGTTTTTCAAATAAAAACATACGTAAATGTAAAATAGCAAAATGTATTATAGAATAAAAAATATATAAATGTAGAATTAAAAAAAATATATATAAACTTTTTTAAACAACGAAAAAAATCATTGAGTCAGAGCTATGAAATGATTGCAGAATTGATTCAAATCTTCAGGTTTTGCTACTGATCAATAATAAAACATCTGTCTAAATGTTCTCATAAGTCATAAGACAAGGAAAGATAAATAGACTAATGACACATTCTGTAGTATCCAAATAAAAAGCACATTCAATTAGTCATAAGCACAATTTTGATTAATATTATAGTGCCACAGAATCACTATGAATAGAGCGTGAATATTCAAAATGTAACCCACATCTGAGAGATCTTAAGGTGAGAAATCATAAAAGATATCAAACTAAGCCATTACAGGTGAAGCCTGATATTAAAACAAGTTAATATTTCATCAGCCGCTGTGATGCATTATTAGAGGTGTATATGACATTGAATCCTGACACTGAATATCAGACACAGGCATGCATCACAGTCTTGGAAAACATGACCTGCCAGTGTCTCTCTTTTTCCTCCTCCTCTCTCTCTAAAGAACAGGCTGCTGGTGTGTGGGAGATTTTCAAAGCGTAGGGACGCTGCACTAGAATTAAACAGGGTGGATTATTCATCCCTGCAATGCAGTGCCAGGATGTTTATTTCTGTGGCTTCTCAGTGAACAGGCCATGTATTTCCCTGCCCTTTCACAGCATAGTGTCCTAAAGCTTTTCCAGGTTAATACAGCTCAGCCTAAAAGCTGTATGTAGAAGCATCCATTCATCTAACCAGCTTCAGAAGTAAGTTATCTTTCTGACCTCACTGCATTAATAATTAATTAAACCATGTCTCTTTGCACCTTTATCAGTGCTGGGATTGAACATTCAGTACTATTAGGCTCTGGCATTGCAATATGTAACTGCGCTAGAGCGTTGATCACCCAAAATGTCATAAGTGGGACACAAAATAAAGGCATCCCTTGAAGGAGAGCTTCCCCTGTTGTTGCCCTACATATTTCTCGCTTCATTGTTCAGCCCTAAAAAAAGACTCTATGGTCTAGGGGGAAAAGTACAGACTGTTCCCATTAAAAATATGACAATGAAACTACAATGTTAAGAAGTTAACAAAACTACACCACAGCACTAATATATGATGTATTTTCACTTGCTCTTCACGTAAATGTACTGAACTAGAGCAAGAATGGTACATTCTGCAAAACTCACCTTCATGATGCTATGAGTGCAAGGACATTAATTAGCTCCTAAGGTCTTCAGAGTGTTTGTTAGCCCATTGCTAGGTGGTTTCTAGAATGATTTGGGAGGTTGATACAGTGTTGTTAGGTGGTTTTTATAGTGTTGATACTGTAGATAGTTGCTAAGATGCTAGGAGCTGTTCATAGGTCCAACAATATTTGTGGCACACAATGCCAAGTTTTAAGTATAAGCACACCTCTAACCAATAAATTATATGATTTGAGGTATCATTCAATTTTGACACACAAACAGAGCAGGACGAATTTTGTGTTAAAATGTGTTAAAAAGTTTAAATGGACAGGAAAAGAAAAGTCTGTCATTAATTACTCACCCTCATGTCGTTCCAAACCCATAAGACCTTCGTTCATCTTCGAAACACAAATTAAGATATTTTTGATAAAATCCGAGAGCTCTCTGACCCTCCATAGACAGCAACGCACCTGACGCGTTCAAGAAACGTAGTACGGACATCGTTAAAATAGTCCATGTGACATCAGTGGCTCAATTGTAATTTTACGAGATTACTTTTTGTGCGCAAAGAAAACAAAAATAATGACTTTATTCAACAATTTATTTTCTTTGTCACGCGTTCAAGAGAGTATCACGATGCAAGAGTGTGGTGCTGCTGACGCAAGAGCCGGTGTTCTGACGTAGAACATCCATCTCTCTTAGTTCATCGTCTGTATATTCTGGTTCAAATAAAGTAAGGCTGGGCAAAAAATTGCAAGTCATCCTCTCTGTCAAAATCTTCTGACATGTTTATGAGGACTGTTTTATGTACAGCTTGCTTCTTCCTCTGCTTGTAAACAAGGCGCAGCGCAGAACTCCGGGTCATGCATCAGCAGCACCACATGCATGTGTGCAGCGAAGACTGAAATTGTTGAATAAAGTCATTATTTTGTTTTCTTTGTGTACAAAAAGTACTCTTGTAGCTCAGGGGTGTCAAACTCAGTTCCTAGAGGGCCAGAGGCAAACCTAATTAAACACACCTGATCCAGCTAATCATGTCATTTAGGCTTATTTGAAAACTACATGGTTTGTGTGTTGGAGCAGGGTTGGAACTAAACTCTGCAGGGCTGCGGCCCTCCAGGAATTGAGTTCGACACCCCTGTTGTAGCTTCATAACATTATGGTTGAACCACTGATGTCACATGGACGTGGATTTTAATGATGTTCTTACTACATTTCTGGGCCTTGAACGTGGTAGTTGAGTCTATGCAGGGTCAGAAAGCTTGTTTTTCATCAAACATTTTCCATAAAAAATAAATAAAATAATAATAATAATAAATATACTGTATATATATATATATATATATATATATATATATATATATATATATATACTTGTCACTAAGTATACGATTGAGCGATAATAAAAATGACGCTTGCCGTAGCAAATTCTACTAATAATGCAAGGGCAACAGGCACAGACATTGTGTTATACAGTAGGTTCATTACAACTGGCTTCTTTCAACACAATCATGCAACAAAACACTCCGTGTCTCCACTGAAGAGTCTTTTCACTCCTCAACTGCAGATCAGTTCGACCAAAAGAAATGGTATCCTGAAAAGTGACTCCTTACACAAAAGGAGGATTATCCAGAGAAACTCAGGGGAGGGTGGTTGTTGGCCACTAGAGTGAGCTGTGCATCCACAGTGTTGAGTGAAGTGCCCCCCTAAAAGCCAGACGTGTGCAGAGGCGATGAAAAAAGAGCCCCCTCCACTCCTGTCTGAAATTGCTGCTTTCATCCTTCATCAAATTTTGAGTTACCTTAGGGAGTAACCATCAGCTCAGAATCACTCAAAATGTCCCACTTTAGATGTCTACTGATGGCTTTTTAAACGGACAATTACGTTTTCTATTTGAAAGATGCATTCAATGTGCCGCTGTTCCCTGTCTACATGTGCGAGAGGCCAAATCAAGAGAAAGACGTGTGGTTTGTTCCAGACATTCTTGAACAGTTGTGATAATTAGCAGCGTAAATGAGTCGAAAGAGTCGTCAGCGGATGATCCATTATCGAGACCATTAACGCTGGAGTCACGTGGTACGGCAGGTCAACTGAGGAGCTCGCGAGGGTGAGAACCTGCGTGTCGGTTGCACACATCTCTCTCTGGTGAGGACAGCAGCAGCGGAGGTTTCAGCTGTCAGGACTTCAGGCGGTAACTCTAGAGCCAAACGTGATGTAGATCATTAAGAGCACATCACAGCACCCATCGCCGCTGTCACAACCTGATCTGGAACTGAACCGGGTGGGAAAGACACAGACCACTAACAAAACACTCACACACACACACACATGCACCAGCGTGTTCAAGCCTTCTATCTATACCAGGGGTCTTCAACGGGGGTCTTGGATATTAATACGTGAAAAAAATGAAGTTAAACGCATAGTTCACCCAAAAATGGAAGAAAAAAAAAATGTGTCATCATTTACTTATCGTTATGTAGTTTTAAACCTGTATGAGTTTCTTTCTTTAGTGGAACATTTTGAAGAACGTTTTAACTGTTTTTGTCCATATAATAAAAATAACTGGGGTCCAAAACAACACTGGACATTGTATGGAAAATAATTTCATTGTATGGACATATTTAAAAATATATATTTTTTCATGTTCCATAGAGGAAAGTTTTACAACTACAAGTTTTCATTTATTCTCTTCTCCCTATCTCAAAAATCCCTTTAACTTCAACCAGAGCTAAAGTTTTTAGAGGATAAAATTTAGTTAAATATTTCACTGTCCACATGGAAATTAATGAAATTAAATTAAACTAAAATGTAATGCACAAATATATGAATCTTTACAGCAATTATAATAATTACGTGTGATTTAAATGTGATTTAAAATCTGTACGTCTACACTACTATTTAAAATTCTGCAGTCTAAATTGATAAAGAGAGACAATAATGGCATTTATACTGTTATATGTGACCTTGGACCACAAAACCAGTCATAAGGGTCAATTTTTCGAAATTGAGATTCATATATCATCTGAAAGCTGAATAAAAACGCTTTCCATTGATGTATGGTTTGTTAGAATTGGACAATATTTGGCCAAGATACAACTATTTGAAAATCTGGAATCTGAGGGTGCAAAAAAATCTAAATATTGAGAAAATTGCCTTTAAAGTTGTCCAAATGAAGTTCTTAGCAATGCATATTACTAATCAAAAATTAAGTTTTCATATATTTACAGTAGGAAATGTACAAAATATCTTCATGGAACATGATCTTTACTTAATGTCCTAATGATTTTTGGCATAAAAGAAAAATCAATAATTTTGACTCATACAATGTATTTTTGGCTATTGCTATAAATATACCCCAGCGACTTAAGACTGGTTTTGTGGTCCAGGGTCACATATACTGTATGTTCAGCTCTTCCATCACAGGAATTAATTACATTTTAAAATATATTAAAACAGAAAAAAACTCTTATTTTAAATTTTAAATAACATTAATATTGTAATATTGTAATACAATAATATTGTATTGTAATCATAAAATCAGCATAAGAGATTTTACCGACCACAAACTTTTGAACGGTACTGTGTATATTTTAATGGATTTGAGGTATGTAAATGTATTATTATGTGGTACTATAAACCTCAAAATTCAACAACAAGCCTTTCATGCTCCATATCTCTATCCACCTAGGGGGTCCTGAAAAAAGCCTGATAAAGTCTGAAAAACATCAGAAAACCATCCTTCCAGGTAAGTACTTCTATCACTCAGCTGCTCACTCATGGGTTAACCGCTGCACTGTTTGAGGTGTCACAGCACTGTCTGTCATGATTTAAAGTACAGAGAACTAAAGTGTCTATATGGCTATCATTCACGTCTAGCACTGTTCAGTCTCCCTACAGAAATGATTAGAGCGAAGTCCAATTGACAACAAGTCCAGTCCAATAACAGATCCAGATCACTCGGTTAGGCTCTGTTATCTGGAATCCACCCACACTTCAATGCTAGTTAATTCAGGACATTGCTTGTCTGCAAAAATCCCCTGACTGAGACCTCAAACAATAGATGTGACAGGACAGCTTAGACTAGGCTGTCAGTCAGTTTGCGGAAGAGCCACTGATTCACCCAAACAGTATAGAGCAGTGGTCCTCAACGAGGGGCCACAGGATGATTAAAAAACATCCAAATGTATTATTAAAGGAGTCCAGTATGAAATGAGTGAAAATATTAGATTGAAAATTTCCTGATAATTTACTCACCTCCATGTCATCCAGGATGTTCATGTCTTTCTTTCTTCAGTCGAAAAGAAATTAAGGTTTTTGAGGAAAACATTCCAGGATTTTTCTGCATATAGTGGACTTCAATGGAGGCCAATGGGTTCAAATTGCAGTTTCAAAGCAGCTTCAAAGGGCTCTACATGAGCCCAGCCGAGGAATAAGGGTCTTATCTACAGAAACAAGTTTCTAATAAAAATACAAATTGATATAGTTTTTAACCACACATACTCGTCTTGCACTAGCTCGACCTCACACATCATGTAATCACGCATGCGTGACGTAGGCGGAAGTACCGAGTTAGTGTTTACAACGCGAACATGCAAAGAAAGTCAAATGCCCTTTACAAAAAATGGTAAAACAACGATGTCGGACGATTTTGATGTTGGAGGAGAAAATGAAATGCAGTTTTTTTTCTCCCTACCCTACCTTTTTGAACGAAGTACACAGACAAAGAACTAACACACATGACTTTTCCAACGTGATTACGTAATGCATGAAGTCGCAGACACGCATTGCAGAGCTAATGCAAGACAAGCATTTGTTAATAAAAAGTATATCATTTTTGTTTTTTAGAAAATGACTGATCATTTTGCTAGATAAGACACTTATTCCTCAGCTGGGATTGTGTAGAGCCCTTTGAAGCTGCATTGAAACTGCAATTTGTACCTTCAACCCGTTGGCCGTCATTGAAGTCCACTATATGGAGAAATATCCTGGAATGTTTTCCTCAAAAACCTTAATTTCTTTGCGACTGAAGAAAGACAGACATGAACATCTTGGATGACATGGAGGTGAGTAAATTATCAGGAAATTTTCATTCTGGAAGTGAATTAATCCTTTAATTCAATTAATTTTCATATTGTTATCCTATTTTTAATTGTCTATCATTTCTGTTTGTTTCCTAATTTGTTTATATAAAAAAATAAACAAATTTGGTCATAATTATAGCAGTAATAAGAAATATGAAAGACTCTTTTTTACTCTTTTTTTTTTTTAGAGTAAAAAAAAAGGTTGATAACCGTTAATTTAGATGACACACACTTTATTGCTGTTTAACTGTTTCATATATCATTAAGTCAACACATTTTCTATGACTTTCTCTGACTACAACAAATATGCAGCTCAACCTTTGAAAGATCAGCTCAGATGGAGTCAGTTGACTCATTTGAATGTAACAAATGAATCGGTTAAACCGACTAGCAAATCAATATCAATCAAAGTGGGATAACCTTTTAAGCTGCATTCACACACCAACAACTTTTTCTCTGTAATGTGAAGATCCTAGTATTGTGGCTGTAATATTATTGGTAGACAGCACATCTGAACATATCTTAAGAAAATGCAACCACAGATTTCTGCACTGTAAAACCTGATAAGTTAAGAATACTCAAAACATTTGAGGAAACTTATTGTCTTAAAACATTTGAGTAAACAAACTCAATTTTTTTAAGTTATTAGAGCTTAACATTTTAATGACAAGTGGGGCGGGGCTGAGAGCAATGAGAGCCAAGCCAAGCCTTGCTTTCATGATCCCACTCCACTCATCACAATGATAATTATATACAACTTACTTCCATAAACAGCACATTCATTCAGATCTTTATAGTTAAGTGATAGTTAGCAACAGCACACTGGCACGTGCTAATGTAATTATCTAAAAGACTCGACAAACTTGCATGTAAGTAGTCAAACAACATGCAATATATACAGTCTTTAAGTTTTGTTGTCCATCCTTAACCTAACCACAGGCTAGTCTTCACCACAATGGTAACACTACAAAACCAACATAACAGAAACCTATGTAAATCCTAGCATAACACAACATTTAAGTAATAACTTATGTCTCTCTATGTTAATCTTGTGCAAAAACACAAAAAATAACACTTAATTTCTACATTTATTTTCCTTGTTGTCTGATGCAAAGCATGCTGGGAACTAGAAAACGCAATCATTTTAAGTTCACCTTACTACAACTACATTTTGAGTTTACAGAACTTATTTCAATTAAGTCCAATTAACTTTCATTATTATTTGAGTGAAATTAACTTATTTCATTTAATTAATTTAACTGTTCGGTTTTACAGTGTGGTAAAACCCATGACGACAAAGTTGTAATAAATTAAATAATTTTAAATAAAAATTATAAATAAATTTTTTAGTACTATTTATTATGTAGCAAACAAAGCCCAGCAAAATTCTGAGGGTTTGCAAAAATGTATGGAATTAAAGTAAAAACAGAATCCTGCAGGAAAAACTGAACTGACCTCATCTAAATCTGTTTATCGTCTGTCTCACATATGCACTCAAATGAGGAAGCCGCTGACTCTAAGCTGTAATATGAAAACATGTATTGTAAATGAGGAGCCAGATCAGGGTTTTTTTCTGAATGATGCATGAACACACCAGCTCGCCCCTCCCTCTGCTTCCTTTACCATCCTGATCCCAGCATTATAGGGATTAAAATCTCCCATCATGCCTGGCTTCCCTCCAGCATGCGCAAACACAGACTGTATGTAAGACTTTATACGAGATCGTACACATGCTCATTTGAGCACTTAGCTTAGATTTAAAGTGCACGTTTTGGCTTTTTATATGTTGCGTAATGCCAACACAGCAATCTGTACCTCAGACATCAAACTCACTGCTATATTCATAGTGATTGAGTTTCACTTATTATACAATCACCGATGTAAAAGTATGCACAGACTGGCCATCACATTGAGCAAAGTCCATCTCGAGAACTGTGATACCTGGTTGCCTGGGCAACAGCACACCTTTCTCTAGGGAGCAGAGGGGAGAGGGGTGGGCGGCAGAGATGCTCTGCTAATGTAACCATGGAAACTGGCTTGCTTGGCTTTCATTGACAAAATAATCCCGTCACACCGAGGCTGAGTCTTTGAATTATATAATGGTACCCTTAACAGTACCAATGAATGTAGGGTTCATTAATATGGTATTATTATCTATATGGGAAAATAGTACCTTAACACTGCCCTGCTACCATCTGTGCCTTGTTCTCCTAATGATAAACTATTGGAGGTTTATGCACTGTACAGAAATCCTGACCTGCATGTTTATCAATTTTAAGACAAATTTTAGTATTTAATGCATTCTTCAAGCTTAACTTTCAACCTGGATATCAAAATTATTGTAATAATTCAAATCAATCAACAAAATTAAACAATTTTTTTAAGGGTTAGTTCACCCAAAAATGAAAATTATCCTGTTATTTACTCACCCTCAAGGCATCCTAGGTGTATATGACTTTCTTCTTTCAGATTAATCCAATCGGAGTAATATTCAAAATTGTCCTGGCTCTTCTAAGCTCTATCATTGCAATTAGTGGGTGATTCTGTTACACAGTCCAAAACACGTAAAATAAAGTGCGCAAATCCATAAAAAAAAATGTGCCTCACATGGCTCCGGGGGATGATTAAAGGCCTCTTGTTGTGAATCCATGCGTTTTTGTAAGAAAAATAAAGGAAAAACACCCACTAACTGCAATGATAGAGCTTAGAAGAGCCAGGACCATTTTGAATATTACTCCGATTGGATTCATCTGAAAGAAGAATGAAAACATGGACTAATTTTCATTTTTGGGTGAACTAACCCTTTAATGTTTGGGAAATTTAAGTTTACAAACAAATGTTATTCACTAAGTGATATCTTCATTTATTAAAGCTAAAACTAAATCTGCAACCCTGTTGCAGAATGTGGCATACGGTTTTATTTTTTTTTTTTTTATAAATTTTATTTTAAATTTTTATGTTCATTAAATCTTTACTGCTAGAAAGAAATGATCTCAAAATGGATTTTAAATTGTCTTAAAAGTAGCAAATTTCAGTAATAAGAATACATTTCAAACTTCACATAAGTATAAAATAAAAGATTTCACATTGCATGTCATTTTCTAAATTTTGACCCTATTGTCATACCCCTATTATAGTTATCCCTATTTTGTGCCATTCATAGAAAGTGTCTTTATAGTGAAATGAGGCAAAGGAAATCACTTGTTTCTATGATCTCATTATTTAACATCTGTATTAAAGGCCTTTGGCTCATGTGAGAATAAATAATTCAGGCCAGAGTTGTTGAATCAGAATAGTACTCACTCCGAAGAATCTATGAAGTATATTCCCAGAGCTCCGATGCTGAGTGCAAAGACCAGCACCACCTGGAGGGGGAGAGATAAAGAAAAGAGAGAAAGGGGAAAGGATATCATTAGTGAAGGTCCACTGAGAACAGTACCACTTACAGAGAACAGTTTAATCCTGGAGCTGTTCAACAATGAGAACAACTCATTTCCACCCATGCTACGTGTGCGGATGAGAAATAATAAACAGGAAATGTCATAAAACTGTAGGTGATCTCACCAAATCAGACTGTGTTTCCAAACCTAGTGGGCTGTCAATCTAAGCACTGTTTATGGGCATTGTGGGTGCATTTGAACGCTTAAACATGCCTGTGAAGCAGTCTAGGGAGACAGCAGCTCACTGGGGTTTAGAGATGCAGCTCCAGTCTGAGCTCTCAGAAAAATGAATGAATTTAATCAAGTGAGAATAACTTTTGAGAGATACTTAAAATTAGGGGTGCTCCGATTGATCGGCTACCGATCATTATCGGCCGATAATCGCTTGGGGGTGTTTGATCGGCGGTCTCTAAAAAGGCCGATCTCAAAAAAACGATCTCTAGCTGATGACGTGCCTGCTGTGAGAGATTTGGCACGACATGCAGCGCACCGTCTCAGTCTCTGTCCGGCGCGGGTGAAATAACTAAAATGCTGTAGGTGAGGTACAATTCATATATCTTCATTAAATAACTTATAAAGTAATTTGAAAACCTTATGTGAGACAATTTCACAAACAGCGTGAGTGAATCACCGCGCGCGCGCTCTCTCTCTCTCTCTCTCAAAATGCTCAAACGGCTTCAAATCAAATCGCGTCTGCACTATGTTTTGCCACTTGAGCAACTTAATATATAAATCTAGAAGTAAATGCAAAAGTAAAAGGCATTGAATAATGTGTTGCTTTACTTATATTTATTATGTTTAAACCCGTCTATGAAAGATTGTATTACTGTACGGTGTAAAAAAAAATAATCATAATGCTGAAAAAGCATTTTCAGTGACAATGTTTGGATTTGAAATCAAAATAATGGATAAATGTTGTGTTTGGGGTAAACAGCCACAGATCAGTTGCAGACTCCGGTGCGAAAGCACAGTCAGTGCTGCTTCTGCACCGCTTACGTACCACACATGGACTGCATACACACTGCAAACGAACTAGGCCTATGTGTGAACCTGGCATAAAAGGCCACCTCATATACAGCTCACAAAATCAAGCTTGTGCTGTGTGTAAGCTATTGCACGATTGTAAAAATAAAAATGCACTGCATGATCAAACATTTAGGTGAGATAAATATATATTTTTGAAAAATGTCTAAAAAATTCCCCCTCCACCCCTCAAATTAAAAAATCCCCTCTCACAAGAGTCACCTAAGGGGGAAATTCATTCTCAGAAATGAAATTCAGGCCCTGAATAAATGTCTAAAAATCCTGATTGGAGTATCACTATAAATAATTCTACATAATAAAAAGAAGGCTTTAAAAAGATCGGTATCTGTGATCGGATCGGCAGATACTGCTTTCTGTGATCGGCAATCGGTGATCGGCCTCAAAAATCCTGATCGGAGCACCCCTACTTAAAATGACTTTTTTTTTTAAACAAGGACTGAATAAATAATTGATATTCAACTATCAACACTTAACAAGAGACAATGAGCACTGAGTGTGTAAATAAAACAAAACAAAGTGGGAAAGAAAGAAAATACAACTGGTAGGAATCTAAACTCAGGACAACTGTAATGTCTATTTTTTTCTTGTATTGATTTCAGCATGACAGACTACTAGCAATACACTGCAGATACTCATTTACACATTTGTAGATACATATTAGGTGGTCAAATTAATGTTCCTTATAAGTATAAATAAAATTGCAATGCATTTTTTTTCCTTTTAAGTATATGATTTATGCATTTGCATTATAGTTGTGAGTCTGGGACAAAGTTTTGTTTATGTTTATTATGTTTATATATTGTTTTAAATGTTGTGTGTTGTTATGATTTGTGATGCAGTGGCTGATTTTTGAGCCCAAGACAAATTTCCCCTGGGACAATAAGTATAATTTAGCCATTAACCTTAAAAACATGTCAAAAGTATTAAGTCACAGTATTTTCTGAATACAAACATTAACAATATGAAACAATATACCGTTCAAAAGTAGGGGGTCAGTAGTATTTTTAAAATGTTTTTGAAATAAGTCTCTTATGCTCACCACGGCTGAATTTATTTGATCAAAAATCAGTAATAAAAGGGCATAAAGTGAATTAGTATTACAACTTAAAATAACTGTTTTCTATTTAAATATATTTCACAAAGTAATTTATTCCAGTGATGCTGAATTTTCAGCATCATTACTCGAGTCTTCAGTGTCACATGATCATTCAGAAATGATATGCTGATTGGTTGCTCAAGAAACATTTATTATTATTAACAGACTCCTCCTTGTTATTACAAACTCCTAACTTTTAAACGGTAGTATATGTTATTACTTTACAAAGGAAATGTGTGTATATGTCTGTGAAAAACACAGGCTAACAATTACAGTTGACACTCTGAATAATGGGAAGCCCCTGCACTAGTAGCCCCGGCTCAGTGGAGCGTAGAGCACAGGAGAGGGGTGCGGGGAGCTCAAAGCTCCTGAGGTCAAATCATTTGATCTTTCCAGGGATGCAGCATGTGAGAGACACACTATCCCCATATCAGGTGAAAGTGAGACAACTGCTATCGAATGGCTACTATGTTATGGTGCATGGTGGAGTAGTACACATGCATATACACCCAGCAAGTGTGCTGACCAGTGTCAACCACACAGCTTCCCAAACCAGTGGGAAAGAGCGATACGCGAAAAATCAAGCACAAAGAAAACAGGAGAAAATGTGTCACGCACAAAAATAAATCAGAAGACTTCAATCCCTGCATTACCTCCCTAACAAAACCATGACTGTACTATTTACACAATAATATACCATAGCTGCTTTATAAAAACCTTAGTTAATATTCACTGCCATCTCCAGTGACAATGTCAGAGGAAAGCTGACTGTGGAAACATAACACATTTAGTAATAATTTAGACTGTTGAAATGCACATCACATTTGGTGTGGCAGCTAGAGCATATGCTCCAAGCATGTTCACTTGCAATGAGAAGTTGCACTTGCACGTCGTTGTTAATGCTGCAGTATCAGAAGAAAGGGTCTGATTCAGACCGTCTGATGTCATTTTAAAAAACAGCAGATCAACCATCACTTATTCAACATCATAATATCTTGCAAGAAAGTATTATCGCAGTTTTATTCATTTGACCACTTCTAGAACATTAACTAGTTCGTTTCTGGAAGCAATCTTTGCGATCACGAACGCAATTCCAATCAACATTGCCTGTCAGTAGCGGCTTTGCACTTGGTTTTTATCATTATATATATATATATATATATATATTTATTCATTTAAAATGTTATGTTTTAATATACGTCTAACTTGAAATTTCAAGACCTGTGGTATGTATCGAGCAAAAATGCTCCTAACAAGTTCGGCAAATATGCACAAGCAAGAGCGAATCCAATCCGTGTTGTCTCTGAATCACTGATTCACAAGTGAGCCATTCATAAAAACAGTCATTTGATTCGCTACTGAAGGATTCAGCCGTTTCTGAAAGCATCGTTGAATGACATCAGTGATTCAATCATGAACTTCTGCCACGCTTGTGATTAAAGAGCAGAGATGTGAAGCTGGACGTTTGAAGTAAGTAGCATATTACATTGGCAGATTTTCCAACATAAAATTTCTGCACAGCAAAAAAATATTCAGAAAAAAATTTAGTATTTAAAACATTAATCTCATAACATTATTTATGATTCAATTATATACTGCTAGTCTAAATGTATAAATGCTACTAAACATCTAAACTTCTTGTTTCAGTCACTTCATCAGCTTCTGTAGTCTGCCAGATTTGTTTAGATATTTCATGATAACAATTAGCCATTTGTCATTCATTCACATTAATTAAGTAATTCAGACGAAAATATTGTCCTGTTTTCATTTACATCGTTAATTCGACTAATCGATATGAAATTTCACTGGTTAATCATTAGCACACTTGTGTTCTTCATCATTTACAAAATTACTAAGGTCATTACAACATTAGTAACATGATACTGTATTTTATGTATAATCATTTTCTATTCGTAACGGTTTAAATTCATTTTAAATAAATTTTTAATATATTTCCTTGTTTTATTGTGTGATTATTATTTTTAATGTCTATTTCACTTCCTTTTATGTAAAGCACTTTTGGTTTTTTGAATTTTTTTTGTGTATGAACTTCAAACAACTTGCCTTGCTGACATGAATTATAAAATGGAACAATACTTCTTAGCATTTGTTAATCTTAATGTTAATTTCAGCATTTACTAATGCATTATTAAAATCACAAGTTGTTTTTTTTTACATTATAAATGCATTGTGAACTAACATGACACCACTGTATTTTTATTAACCGACATTAACAAAGATTAATACTTAAATGTAATAATGTATTGTTCATTCATGTTAATTAATACATTAACTAATTTAACAAATGATACCTTATTGTAATGTTACAATTCATATAAAAATAGATGGCACACAAAATGAGATGACAGACAGAGACACTCTCACCATTTAATTTAGCTACATGAAAAGTAACTGAATGACACATTTTGCACATTCTGCCTAACATCTCCTTTTGTAAGTCATATAGATATGAAACAAAAAAAAGTAAGTGATAAATGCTTGGATAAACTATTTTATTCACAACATAATGTCTTCCCTTATAGGGTTAATATCAAAACAGCCTGAGCTAGATCAAGCTTTGATCTCTCTGTCACTTTAATGAAATTTTATTTTTTCCACTAATAAAAATATTTTATCATTAGCTAGCTCACACTGAGAGCTGCTTTATAACAGTTTCAAGTTGTAATTCTAACTCACTGACTTTAATGTTTTTCAAATGTTTAATACAAGCTGCTTCAATTAAGGCTATTGCATAACGTACTATATAATATAACATAATGTGACCGAACTCTACTGGAGTAATGTTACGTTACTGAACTACTGAATCAGCAAACATCCACATTAATCAGATGCATTTTTAACTGTTGCTTTCACACTGCTGTCATTTTTGTTGTTGTTTATTTCTTACTGAGAGGAAGCGCGCAATTATATTTACATATTCATCCAAACGCCGCTCAAGTTTGGATGCATTTGCTCTGAAGTGCTGTGTGTGTGTTCATCTCTTGATCTGCATCCAGAGGGCTGAACTAGAGTCTTGCGCTACAGCGCCACACTGTCAAAACGCTGTATTGCAGGCTCTTACATTAGGTCATATGAGATCCAAACGACTATCGACAACAAAAATATTGTCGACAATTTTTTTATTGTATTCGACTCAGCCCTACACACATGACAACCATCTAACGTCTAAGCAGTGTTCACCAAAACATGAAAATAATAACCCTCCTTTTCACTAAATAAAATCTTATTATTAAAACAGTTTCTGGCTTTTGATTGGTCAGAGTGCTAAAATACACAGAATATGACAGTTATGACTTGAAACACATTCACTATATCACTGCACACCACCCATTTGATAACATTGCTACTGTTTACATCTTCACAATGAGAGCACTTCATGAAATTAGTGATAAAATAATATTTTAATCAATAATGTGTCATTATTATTATAAGACAACAACCGTTTTCTAAAATCAGGCACCTGAGGCCAGGCTAGCAACTTTATTGACTGTATTATCAATAAAACACAGCCTTGTCGCTTAAATAAAGCACTCATGATCAAACCTGTCCTGAAAAGCATGTAAAAGAACACTCTAGGCACTCTAAAACTGGAAATGGAACAAGTCTTGTCACTGGCATAGGTTGAGTTTCAAGGTGAATGGAAAAGTCTCTTTTTGTGTGGTATAAGGTGATTGGAGCTTCTTGACCCTTAAGGTTAAAAGGGCTATTGGCCGGAGAGTGGACATCTCAAACATTAAAGACTGGAAACTGTAGCTGCCAGACAGGCTGTTTGTGTATCCAACAGTGGAGAACTATACTGGCTCACCTCATGAGGTCAAAGGCAGGGGTTTATTTGAGAAGTAATTCTACTCACAGACGAGTTCTGCTCGAGCGATTCGCTTTTTTCAGTATTATTAGGCACAATGATTCATTGTGTGCTTGTGCACAAAATAATTGGGCTAAACACGGATCATGTTACGTGTGATGTTCAAATCACTAAGGCCATTCAATATAGTTTTTCCGATATCAAAAAATCTTACCTTAACTGTCATTACATAATGGTTTGGATTTTAGCTCCCAATAGTGAAATCCAAAACTTTTACAAAAAAAAAATATCCCTAACCCTTTCCTGTTATTTAGTATTAATTTCAATGGACAACATGGCTACATATAATTAAAAAATAAGGTCGCAAAAGGATATGATATTAATTACACAAATTTTTATTAAAACATTACCCTAACAAAATGTATTAAGTGCCATCCTTACGCATGAAGACAGAAACTAATGTTAGTAGTTTTCCTGTATGGATGCTGTGCAGTGCACAGTTTTGTGTCTTAGATTTTACTATTATGGATGTACAAAACTTTATATATTTTCAAAATCGAATGAATTTTCAAAATCATATTCAAAATTGATTACATACTTTAAAAAAAATCAGTGGGCTCAGCAAATCTCTCAAAATGCTCCAAAAAGTGTCATGTCTGTATACGTACATATACTACCGCTCAAAACTTTGGGGTTGGAACGAGTATAATTTTTTTTTGAAGTCTCTTATGCTTATATTTTAATCTTCTTTGATATATTTTACTTTTTTTCAGGATTCTCTGATGAATAAAGCACTCAAAAGAAGAGTCACACTTGATCATTGCTGCTGAATAAAAGTATTACTGTCCAAAAAATAAAAATAAATAAATGAATGAAAAAAAAACTCCAGGTCCCCCACGGTGATCCCTTGTTCATAGGATGTAGTCTTCAGCTCTGTTACAGAATGATCATAGACCTAAAGCAGTTGGTGAGCCATTCTGTCTCTGTGACCACCAACAATACTCATACTGCTTTACACAGGCCTTCTTTTGAAGTTCATAAAGCAACTGGCTTAGCTTAACATTATCCTGTCAAAGCAATATACAAAACCTCTCGTAGAAGCCGGATCACTGCATCCATTATTGATGACCAGAGGCTGATTATTTTCATGCAGCCAGTATTTGGATTGATATCCCACATTGTCTAGTGAGAAAACACCTTGATGCATTTTTAATTGGAGCTCTTTGTCTGGGTGATAGCGAGTTCCAGTGAGTAGCAGCTGGAGGAAGAGGAGCTGTGCGGCTCAAGATAAGCAGAGACCGTAGAAAGTGTCACTCCTCCCCCACTGCAAGAGATACTAGACACTCCAACATCATTCAGAAGAGCTGCTTTTGATCAAAGATGCAGGTAGAGCATGTTAATGCAGTTTTGATATTGGATGTCTCCCATTTGACTTCATAGTTGTCTTCTTCCACAAGAGGGCACAGTGTGCTTGTTCTGTGGGTGTGTTCAGACTGACCTAATCAAGAGTTCTTACAGCAGGTTGGTGACATTAACACTAAAGATCTTCACACATGAAACAGGAAACGGAAATGTACTAGAAATAACAGAAAAATCACTTGTTTTGAGAGAAGGCCATTTGAATGGATGAATTCACAGAATTCAGCTACAGTGCTAAATAAATCCACAAAAGACAAACACCACCAAACGCTCTTTTCCTTGCAGCTGAATAGTGAGTTTTTACTGTGGCTGTTTACTGAAAAGCTGGGCATTTGAGCACTCCTGATGAACTGAGACGATAAGAAGCATCGTCTTTAAACTGACCCAGTTATTCATCTGGAAACATCGGTGCCAGCACTGCACTCATCTCTCGCACGAGCTCACTGCAAACCCATTACCACAATTACAGCACTGGAAGAGCAAAGGATTCACAAATACATACAAACATATAAATGGGAGAGGGATTCTGGGATATGGAGGATTTTACTGCTGTTCCTAAAGAGATGACAGAGAATTTGTACTTGATTCCAAATGGATCAGTGGCACATAAGGCTGTCTTTTTCATCACACATGCCAAGTTCTTAGAAATTTACACTCTGCATACACTTTCATATTTTTAGAGCTTTAATCTTTAACAAGCTCAAGATTTTAATTTCTTTTAATCAAGTTTTTTTTCTTCTTCATTATATAAGGACTGTTGTATCACCATGACATTTCTAACTTTATGCCTTATCCCCCTGAAAAAAAATGCATTTTATGAATTGCATTGTAATGTATTTTAAATAAATAAATGAATAAATACTGCCATGTCATTGACGCTTATGATTATGACCTTAACAGCTAAGCATATGATATGCATACTGCTCCTCATATAACCCATTACAAGAGAGAACAATGGTGCTAAAGAGCTATTGTTTTAAATATAGCACAGCGTTTGCCATGCTGTGTGCCGTTTCAAGTTGCATCATGAAACTGGTGTTTACAGACAGAGTAAAGGATGAATCTGGATTCAAGATGGCCCAGTACAGTCATGACCTGAAATATGACTCACAACTCACACACACATACATGTGACGGTTTACATAGGATGATCCACTTTACAGAACTACAACTACATAGCATTTTCTGACCATAGCGTTGTGTTTTTCTCACTGTGCACTTTCATGTGATAATTTCCTATACACATTTCCAATCGAGTTCACATTGTTTCTCAGTGCTGGTTCAACTGAATTCTAATTAGGCATTTTCTACTTCTCTCTGCCTCTTGACAAGCCCCTTCAAAAGTGCACTTTAACAGATCCCATGAATAATTTAGCTGACAGGTGATGTAGCCGGCCTGCAGATGAGTCTCTTCATATTAGTGGCAGATATTGAGGGAAACCAAAAAAGTAAGCTGTGTGTTTCAGATGAAATGGCATGCAAATGGAGCCAAAGAAAAAACTGTTGAAAGAAACACGGAGACGTGATGAATGAGTTTGGTTTCCTCATTATCCCGCCGTGATTTTCTGGTCTTTAAAAGACATTCATGGAAGTGATGAAAAGTGATATTAAAGGTGTTAGTATCTCATGAGGCTGCTTGAAGGGAAAATGGCCAGCCCCCAGAGGAAAGTGACACGGTGTTATGTAAGACTGATACAGCACTTCACATGATGAGAGTAAGCTTGTATTGTGGTTTGACAACATATAAGAAGTATCTTAATAATATATGTGAACAAAAGGACTGCTGCGCTGACAACAAAAAATATTGAAATTGTATTAGATCCACATAATCCACGATTTAAACAAATCCTTGTGCCTATTAAACTGGCACAACATGTTGCATGTCATGATTTTAACCCTACAAGGGTGCTCTCCAGAAGGCAGTCCTTCAGAGGCAGAAATAGTCTTGAAAGGTGTTGAGGTTCTGTCATGAATCAGGATTGTCCAGTGTTGCAATGTTTGTGTTGCCCTTCTTGGCCTGATGTATTCTGTAAAACTGAGTTACCCCAAGCCACTGAGGTACATATTTGATTCATTTTTTTTTTTTTTTTTAAATCCTGCTTGACTTGACTTGCAAAACTTCTAATCCCCGATTTACACTGCACACGTCTGCAACGCGGCCACCGGAGCTGATCACAGCCACTCTAGTCAATGCTTGTGTTACACCATCATGGCATTCACTTTGTATATCTTGCTCGCATGTACTCAATCTTCCTCAATGTCAGTACATGCGCTTCTTACCTCCAATATACTGAGATGCTTCTGGTGTGAGTTGGCACTGTGTGGAGGACGGAACAAAACCTCGTCAGAGCCATAACGCGCCGCAGACGTGTGCAGTGTAAACGGGGTAACTTTGAATACTTAAGTGTCTTGTTAATGCATTTTTAATGCCACAGAACATTGCAAAACTCACACATGCAAGTCAACAAGCATACAACACCGCACATTACATACTCAGCACTTCACTGAACACAAACACACAAGCATACAACACCACAAACATTATGTAAACAACATACTCCACTCTATACCACACACACACAAACATACAACACCACAAATATTAAAAAAGCATGTTGATGCTTACTGTTATTTGTTACAGAATGTTTACTGTTGTTCAGTAATATGTATTTTAGTCATTTTCAAAAATGTTAAGAGATTTTTAAGTTGCATTTGTTTAAAAAAAAAATAAAGAAAATAAAGAAGTAATTTAATATTCACCAGTTGTCTGTTATGTCTTCCACTCATTGTAATGTATAACTAATTTTAAGTATTAAGCAGTAGGTATTTTAAAATACAAAAAATTAAAATTATCAATCTAAATGAGCTTACATTTTATAATGGGGTAAACAAGACTTTTATTGTAGAAATAACTTATTAGTAAAATCTACTTAAAATATTGTATTACACCAGCTAATAAATTTGAGCAAAACCGTTCATTGGGATACTCAAATATTTAAGCATTGTCAACTAAAGATTTTTAGGTAACACTGCTTAAAATTCCATGTGAAATTTACTTAAGAAGAGGGATGCAAAAATGATGCACTATATTTTTAAGTAAATCTAGCATATTATTTTTTTCAGTGCAGCGTCTCCCTGTCATGGCTTCATCAACACTACTGCGGTTACTGAAACCACGCCTTACGCAAATATTTCCACATCGTGACGTAGACATGTGGGGCGTGTTTGAATGAGCCGTTTTAGGGGGGTGTGGCAGAGTCTTAACTTTGATAAAGAATATCTCTTTGGTTTTGAGACTTTAGTCTTTGCAACTTCAGGGATCTTATCTATGCACAATCAGCTTGTAACACTCCAAAGAGAAAGGAAAACTTGAAATCGCATCATATGACCCCTTTAAGGCAAAAAATAAAAAATAATAATAATAATAAAAAGTAAACAAGTAGACATTCACTTAATTTCCTATCAGAACTTCTTGCAACAGTTTTATTAACATATTTTTTATTTATTATTATTATTATTATCATCATCATCATCATAATATTTAAATATGCGAACAATTATGTATTTTAAACAACTATTGCATAAATACTGTTGTTTGTTCTTACGCATGCAAGAATGCATTAAATTGATCAAAAGTGACACAGATTTTTACTTTGTAACAAAATAAACTTTTGAAAAAGTTTTCAAATTTTAAATTAACGCTGTTCTTTCTTTCTATTAAAAAAATTCTGAAATACATATATAATGGTTGAATCAAGGTTTCCACTAAATCAGTGGTTCCCAAACATGTCCTGGAGGCCCCCCTGCACCTTTTGTATGTCTCCCTTAGTTAGTAGAGGCTGCAAGAACTAAATTGGGTGTGTCTGATTAGGGAGACATACAAAATGTGCAGGGCAGGGGGTCCTCCAGGACAGGCTTGGGAACCACTGCACTAAATATTAAGACCAACAACTGTTTTTAATATTAATAATAATCCAAAAATGTTACTTGAGCACCAAATCAGCATATTGGAATGATTTCTGAAGGATCGCATGACACTGAAGAGCAATGATGCTGATAATTCAGCTTTGCGTCACAGGAATAAATTACATTTTAAAATATAAGTTGTTTTAAATTGTGATAATATTTCACATTATTATTTTTTACTGTATTTTTGATTAAATAAATGCAGCATGCAGCCTTGGTGAGCATATTTGTAATAAACATTAAACATTTTTTCCAACCCAAGGGGTATAGTGTATATAAATATGCAAATAACTGAGCAGTTTGTAAGGCAACCCTAGCAACCAGAGCAACACCCTAAAAACATATAGAACACTCCCGAGTTCTCAAGTGAATAGTCTAACTCTGAAAGGGTTAAAATATCATCATTGTAAGAACACACAAATCCAGAACATGATGAGCCAAAGCAGTTCAGTACATTCAGAAAAGTGCTAACACAACAATATGACTGTGTTTACTGGTAGATTCCCACAGGAAACACTACAGAGCATTTGCAACTACAACTCGGTTCCACGAAACCACATAGGAGGAACCCTACAGGAAACTGCTGAGCTCCAGTGAAGTCAATCAGCAGTACAGCAGAGGAGCAGAGACAACACAAGCGTCAAACTACAAACAAACACCACTGTAGTTTAACAACCTAACCACTGTCCAATCACAACCACGGCAAGCTCAGCATTATTCATAACCAAAGACAAGTGTGCATTAATTGGCTACGAGATTAAATTGAAAATGTACATTCCTATTAGACAGAGTAAACAGCCTCCTGGAGCCACTTGAAAAACAACAGCAATGAACAACAACAAAACACAAAAATGTAATTACACAAATAATCAATTTACCTCAGATCGGCACACCTGACAGATTTCCATATTCATGAGCACATACCGAACATCACAACACAAATATTATCATTCAACCAGGCTGCCCACACAAGCACAAGCCCCCCGATTCAATGCCAATGCTTTAATTATGTAAATGATCAAGCTGTAAGCTACTGTACAGCTCAAGGGATAAAAATGTCTTCGGCGTGACCCATCTGATTGGAATGCACAGACGCACACTCAGGCAGCAGTCTCTTGAGCGAGCGCACTGTTTACCGTGTGGACTGGTGAATAATTCACCACCTGACTCTATGGAAAATGGCACCTACTGGACACTGTCTTCCAATTACCCTCTCAGTGGGAAACGCAGCATTGATTTGTGAAGACGCTGGGTGTTAGAGCAAATAGTCGACATATAAACAACATAAATGTATTCCTGCGGTGTCGGTGTGAAACTTACCATAGAACTGAATTAATCTGCTCATATTCAGAAAGCAAAATCACCATAATTGTGATTACTATTGCCGTTCAAAGAAATTAGACCTTTTTAGGCTGATTTTCAACTGGTGGAGCATAAAATGGGTGAAACAATAGATAAGTCGTATGTAGTGACCAGAATTTTAAATAAGCAACTAGCAACAACCAAGAACACCCTAGCAACAGATTATTTTAAACTGTAGTTAAACTGAATGAGATTTCTAGTTTCCAGCATGCATTGTGTCATACTGCATATGGAGTATAAATGTTGAAATTAAGTGTTATTTTATGTGCTTTTTACACACGATTAATACAGTGAGAGGAGTGTTAGTGTTTAATGTTTGGTTATATTGGGATTTATAAGGGTTTCTGTTATACTGTGGTTACCGTTGTGGTAAAGGGCAGAGCAGTTGACTGACAAAGATCTGAGTTAATATGACGTTAATGCAATCAAATTATATGACTTAGATGAGGCATGAGGCAAAAAAGTAATAAAGCCAAAACCACCGCATACAGCCGCTTTTTAGTGTAGAGGTATGTTGATTTGAGCAGACTATAATCAGGATTTAAGGAGTATAGTGAGAGTGATTCCTGGTTAACATGGAGCATTAATGGGTCGTGTTTAGTCACTACTTGTTTTATGTATGACAACAGAAAAAAGTATATGGGAACAACTTTATTGGGCATTCAGTTGTATTACAGTATGTGACAGTTCAGAGAATAGAACAGATCCAAAGTGCTAAAACTTGTCTGAATGCAAACCCGACGTCATAAATATGCCAATTAATATGTGACGTCACCTGCTGCCACAAGTCTCACAAAATCCTGTGGGAAACACTGTGGGTGTGTACACGCACTGCCAAGACACATTTAAATCCACAGTTCACCCAAAAATGAAAATTAGCCAAAGATTTACTCACCCTCAGGGCATCCTAAGGGTGTCTGACATTCCTCTTTCAGACGAACACATTCGGAGTTATACTCCACATTGTCCTGTCTGTTCCAATCTGTATAATTGCAGTGAATGGTGCCCCTGTTTCTGAATCTGAAAAAAGTATCCAACCATCACAAAACTATTCCACACGGCTCCGGGGTGTTAATAAAGGACTTCTGAAGCGAAACAATGCGTTAGTTTAAGAAAAATGTCCATTCTTAAAACTTTATGAACTGAAATTTGCATTCACGCGTTCACGACAAGGCAGTCGAGCGTATGACATAGGCGTAACGAAAGGCGTAACGTAAGATCCGGGGAGAAAGTGCATGACGAACGCGGATGCACAGAGGAGAAAGCAAAACAAAATACCTGTCACAAACTTATTTAAACATCCCGGGTATCGACGTGAACGCACCATTTTAATCAAAACAGATACAATTCACTTGTTCACATGGTTTTCCTGTGCTGTATACAAAACTTGGTTCTCGCGAGATTACACGCTTCTCCCCGGAGCTTACTCGCTAGACTACAGTCTTCTTTCCGGATCTTACGTTACACCTTTCATTACACCTACGTCATACGCTCGACTGCCTTGTCGTGAACACGCCTGCTTGAGAGACAGGAAGCTGAACATTTCAGTTTATAAAGTTTTAAGAATGGACATTTTTCTTAAACTAATGCATTGTTTCGCTTCAGAAGTCCTTTATTAACACCCCAGAGCCGTGTGGAGTAGTTGCAATTAACATGGTTAGCACAAAATCTAAATTTAGTTCTACTAACTTTATTAAGTTTAACTTTATCAAGTTAACTTTATTAAATTTGACTTTTTGGAGTTTAAATTGTAGTTTAACAACTGACTACCTCAAATTGTGAGTTCTGCTAACTTTTTAGGGTTTACAGTTTATTAGCAGATCAAAGCATAATTTATAAATCATGTTTAACTTTAATCTAACAGTTCACAAAAACACTTTTCTCCAAGTTGGGTCAAAGCCTAAAATTGTCTGTTCTGATAGGGTCGAAACAACAAGAAAAATAACTTTTTTGTCCATTTGTACAATAAATACTGATTTTGGTATGGTGTTGCGTTGTTACTTTATGTCAAATCTGAGTACAGAGGCAAAACCTACATCAAAATAATGTCCGATTAACGCTGTCAAACATTACAGCTGATCCACAATTGTTTGACAGTTTCACCTCAGTTGCCAGCCAGTTTAAATCCTTCAATTTAATTAAGCTCAGTTTCATAAGAGCAAGCCCAGAGTCGTTCTTAAACATGTACCCCATCTGTCCCCACAAAGAAGAAACATTAGGCTCAAAACCCTTATAAAAAAAAAAAAATTAAAAAAAAGTCTCATTCAGCCAGGGTGCAGCAGCCAAATAGCATCATGACCTCTTGAAGCTCAGCAGAGGGACTGCTGTCATGATCTGTCTAGTGGTGAGTTAGTGCTACGGACACTGCTCTGATGAGAAAGGGCTGCTGGAGTCGAGCCCTTATAACCCTCAGTGACCAGAGCACAGACCTCTGAGAGGACCACCTCCATGTCAGCTCCCTCAATTCATTCTAGCAGACACACCCGTTGATCTGTTTCTATTTCCACATCCACCACTCAGCTGCGTCGTCCATTTTCTCTTTCAGCTGTTTTCTTTTAGCACCTGTGAAAACTGTACACCGCCAATAAAGCGACAAAAAAAAATTATTACCTTCTGTAAGTGCTTAAAAACGTGTGCCCATGCTACAGATGTAGTCCCTCGTTTAGTTTCTGTTGTCTCCACCTGCTTCTGTCTCCCTTCACGCCCCGTGGTGGTGTGTCGCAGTCATCCAAATGATGAAAAAGTATTACCGTAAACAATGTGCGACACCACAATACACTACACAGTCATATTCGCAGCATGCATTACATTCACACATTAAGCAGATGGTTTTATCCAAATACATTTTTATCAGCGTACATCCCTGAAAACTGAACCCATAACCTAGCCGTTGCTAGATTGGCTTTTGATAGGGAAGCTTTGGTAGCATTTCTGCAATCACTTTCCAGCAATGTGTTGAATATTTGAACTTTTTTTCTGTATGAACAGAAATACAGGAAATATATACACTAGCATTGTAAAATTTAAGGTCAGTATGACTTTTTTTTTTTTAAGAAATTACAAAAGTGATTTAGTAAGAGCAGTGAGAGATTTTCTGCACGTGCTATGCATTAGCAGACAGAACGAAATTGGAAGCTTCAAGAAGTCCGACAGCTTCCCTTTACAGACATTTCTAATGTCTGATGTTTCAAATAAACAAACTCTTTATTCATCAAAGAAACATGAAAAAAAACATCTCATGGAGTAATGATGCTGAAACTTCAACTTCTCCATAAATTATAATAAAATAAAATATAATTATTATTATTATTATAAAAATATTATTATTAGTATTAGTAGTAGTAGTAGTAGTAGTAGTAGTTATAGTTATTTTAAATTATAATATTTCACATTGCTGTTTATAACTATTTTTGTATCAAAGAAAATGTTTCTATAAAACAAATATAAATCTTGCCGACCCCATATAATTTTTTTCCTCCTCCAAATACACTAAACGTAAGAAATGCAGATAAATAAAGATAAAATGAAATGTGTTTATCATTTTAAATGTAACTTTGTGCTGGGGCAGTGAATAGTTTTTGTGTGTGTTTTTTTTGTTTTGTTTAATATTCTCAAAAAAAAAAAATTTGATTCAAACTTAAATTGTGAAAACTAGCCTCGAGTCACAATGCATAACAAAACACATGGATCCTTTGGCAAAAAAACTTCCTGTGGCTAGTTTTTCATATTGATTCTCTCTCTCAGTTTTCACCTCCCTTTGGCAAAAAACAGCCTTTTTCATACAGTCATTTTCAGGTCATCACTAACATTACATCCTGCAAACAACACTCACAGTCAATGGCTAACACCTTCAGCAAAGTCTTAGTCAATACCACATACTTGGCAGCTAAACTTCTGAGGAATTACAAAAAAATGTTGCAGTAAATAAAGCATCAATCTCCTGACAGCTTTGGCCTGACAGATGCAATAAATACAAACGGCTTCATCGATGTCCTGAAACTAGAGGCGCAAATGGCCCCTGTCCATTTAACACTCCAAGTCGAGTGGGACGGACAAACTTCATCCCAGAAACAAGTGATTTATAGCGAGGGCGGAAACAACAGATGAACCCATAGCAGTTCAAGGGGAACATCTGGGTGTCCAACAGTGGCCCAGGTCTACGGCGCAGAGAATTCCCAGCATTTGGTGCTCTCACCGCACTGCTGCTCGCACTTAGCATGGCCAAGATCCTCATTATGATGTCTGCGAACTGCCAACCTTCAGGATTAATGGCCTTATGCACATGAAAACAGAATCACATCCAAATAAGCCGCGTGCCATTTTCCATGTGGCGCCTGGCGTGTCATTCGGAGCCGGTGCTTATTACGGACCGGTGATCATAATCGGATCCATAGCTCTATTGTGACATGCTTATGATGCCGCTGATACAGTTATCTAATCTATGGGGTCAGATTCTCCATAAGCCTTAGCACCAAAATTAATCTTCGGATCTCTGACATGCCCAATTTATTGCAAAATACGAGCTTCTAAAAAGACCCCAGACCCTAATTTGTTTCTCTGATAACATTTAAATTATTCGACCCATCCAGACAGATGAGAAACGAGCAGGCGTCAGATGTCCCAGTCTGATTTTAGTTTATCTAAAATGCAGACAGACAGCAGATATTGAAGAGAGCGCAGACAGGTTGACATGTAGGAAAATGATGTGTCAAACTGAGATGATCTCTGAAAGAGGACACCGCAGACCTGCAGCTGATAGGATGAGGCACCTTGTCACAGAGATGAAGCACAGTGTCGTTTCGGTGACCTTGACTGAATTCAGAGCCATGGAATATTAAAGAGGTGCTTCACAGGCCCCCGTCATCAGTGAGAAAGGACGAGCGCTGTGATTGGTCCAGCTCAGAGGTGGGAGGATGTAAAAGTGTGTGACCAGAATTCAGACTGGCTCCCTGAGGAGCAGCCAAACAGGTCACTCGCTGCCTCGCAAGGACGTGAGATCGAGCATGTCCATCTCTCTGAAAGACGATGTGAGGTGCTTTTTCATTGCCATGACAGCTTCTAGGGTAATTCCTCTTGTGTATATATTATGTCTCGCAGTAAGACACCGCTTGATTCACAATGATGTTTGCTACATGCAGGAAACATATAGGGCTACAACATGGGCCAATGACAAGAGAGTCCATGATAAAGAAGAGGGAAAATCCAGTTTTACACACATGCCATGTTCTTAAGATGTACTCATACACTACCTTTCAACGTTTTTGAAAATGTTTTTGACAGAAGTCTCTTATGCTCAAAAAGGTTGCATTTTTTTAATCAAAATACAGGAGAAAATGTAATATTACTAATTTTAATTAAAATAACTTTTCTATTTTTTAATATTTTAAAAATGTAATTTAATTCCTGTGATTCAAAACTGAATTTTCAGCATCAGGATCACATGATCCATCAGAAATCATTCTAAAATGATAATTTTATGTACAAGAAACTTGAAATTTTTGGTAACACTTTAGAATAGGGAACACTTATTCACTATTAACTACAACTTTTTCCTCAATAAATCCCTAATTTGCTGCTTATTAATAGTTAGTAAGGTAGTTGTTAAGTTTAGGTATTGGGTAGGATTAGGCATGTAGAATAAGGTCATGTAGAATAAGACATTAATGTGCTTAATTAGTACTAATAAATGGCTAATATTCTAGTAATATGCATGCTAATAAGCACCTAGTTAATAGACACTAAAATAAAGTGTTAGCAATTTTTTTCTTGAAATGTCAATGTTTTGTAAAAAAAAAAAAAAAAAAAAAAAAACTGTTATTCATTTTTAGAGGATTCTTTGATGAACGGAAAGAAAAGCATTTAAAATACAAAATAAATTGTAATATTATAAAAGTCTTTACTGTCATTAATTTCAAAAGTATTCAGTATGTTCAGTTCAGTATGTATTTGTCATATCTGCATCAACTTTTTTAATAATTAGGCTACCAAAATAATAAATAATAGCATTATTTTTATTATTATTGCCGTTGTTGTTGTTATAATTTATAGAAAAGTATGAACTGCATTTTTCAATTAACATTTTCTGACAAAAAAAATGGTGTCAAGTCATTGAGAAACATTAGAATACCATTACACTGTAAGAAGAAAATCAAACAAACAAACAAACAAACAAATAGCAATTTTTTACCAGGGCATTATATGTTCAGTTTAACCATAAAACACAAAAACAATAAAATGTGTAATTTAAAAAGGTGTTTCATAACAACACAGTATATTGCCCCTATTTTTACGGACTTTTCTTAGAGTAAAGTTAGCAGACTAGTTGAATTATGCTGGATGTCAGAGAGCATGATTCATTTGTAAATGTATGCACATCCTGCGGTTCAGAGAACAGTGAAAGGGCTGTTTCACTCCTCAGCATTGGCTGTGTACGTATTTGTGCGTTCATGTGTGTTGAAATCAGGGAGGAAACGTGTGACATTTCCCTGCTGAGATTTGCGAGCGGCAGTAGCCATGTTTCTCTGGCCTTCTGTCACCATGTCAGAGCTATTCCTGCCGCAGCCTAAAGCGTGATCCCATAAACACACACACATTCACGGACACTCCGGCCTATGCAGTGCTACTGAGAACATCACCGCATTAACTGTCACTTCCTCTCCAAAACGACCTCCTCATGTGTGGGATTCCGTCAAAGACACTGATATGATGACAAGACATCCCAAATCTCAGATTACACAGAAAACAACTAAGCAGTGTTGGGTAAGTTACTTTCAAAAAGTAATTAATTACAGTTACTAATTACTTCATCAATATTGTATTTAAATTACTTTACTAATTACTCTGCTCATAAGTAACTTAACTTAATTATTCCAAATTGCTAATTAGGCTACATCTTAAAATCCCTATAAACCTTAATAGAAATTAAACTCTGTATTCTTTCAATTTGAGTCAAACATAGAATAGTTTAGCCTTTTAGCTTTAAAACAACTGTAATACTTAAACTTTTTTAATAATTTTTTTTACCTTCTTTGGTTAGCAAACAGAACAAAAAAACTTAAAAGTTAAACAATACATTTCAGTTTGGCAAGATGTTCAGGAAAAGCCCAATAGTCCAGAATTATGTAAAAATAACATGTTAACTAGGTAAGAATAAATTACAGAAATGATTTGGGTGCGTGTCTATGGGGAAGGGGCGGAGTAAACAAAGCAGCTGCACCTGACTTTGAAACTTGCAGCGCTCACACACACACACACACACACACCAAACGAAATCGTATGCCTGATGAAAAAATATATATTTAAAATGCGTTCATATTTAGAAAATGTAGTTAATATTTGCATCATTAATGATTTATCTTATCCACCTGCGACCCACCCTCAAATAATCAGAATGCATTTTTTTATTACCCACCGCGGATTATCCACAGCGCCGCGGATATAACCGCCATCCGCGCATCACTACTACTGCGCAGTGTGCAGATATATCAACTGCATCACTGGGTTGTAATGTTGCCAAGTTGAGGGAATTTGTATGTGTCGATTGTGTGAGAAGGATGCTTTTCATACAAGATCTGCAACCGGACAACCTTGGAATATATTGACTTGATTCATATAATGAGGTTTGGGTCATACAAATTATGGGAGTTTTACCGGAGGTGAATGTAGCAAACATATAAAATACACCCAGTGGGATTTTTTTTTTTTATAGCAAGATTAAAAATACGGGAAAATATTTAAACGGGATGACAGTGGGATAGAATGGTAAAATACGGGAGAATCCTAGGAAAAACGGGAGGGTTGACAGGTATCTACGGGAAAGACTGTACCTCAGTTTTATACAGATTACATAATCAGATAATATTCGTTTTCGATTTTAATTCGTTCAGTTAAAAGTGGACACTTCAGGCTTTCAGATACAGGAAAGACTAGGCTACCTCGCTTTAGTTTCATAAGGATTACTTAATCAGATAATATTCGTTTTCGATTTGAATTCGTTCATTTAAAAAAAAGAAACGTCAAGCTTTCAGATATAAAGACTGGTCTAGCTTTACTTTCATAGGGATTACATAATCAGAAATATTAGTTTTTGATTTGAATTCGTTCATTTAAAAGTAAAATTCAAGCTTTTTAGATTCTATTGATTTTAGTCTCATATGTAGGCTATCTGAGTATTTAAGGTTTCTCTGTGAATCAGGATAATCTGAAAGTGAAGGAGCTGGCGCGCGGAGGTTAAAGCGCTGCATTCAATTTGATCTTTAGACGTAAATTTACATTTCAAATTCAATAATTGATAATTTATTGAGTTACGTACTTTATAGTATTAAAAAAACGCTACTTAAATAAGTAACTGTAATTAAATTACCTAAAAATGAACAGTAATCCCTTACTTTACTTTTTCAGTGGATAAGTAATTTAATTACAGTAACGCGTTACTTAGTAACGCGTTACACTCAACACTGGCTATAAGTCTGCATGGGGAGACATTAGAGATCAATCAGATATTTTCATATCACTGTCTATTTCTATTTTCTATTTAAATATTGCTGAATCTGACCTCAACAGTCAGGCTAGGGCTGCACGATATATCGTTTCAGCATCGATATCGCGATGTGCACATTCGCAATAGTCACATCGCAGGATGTGCGATGTTTAGTAGACCTATACTTTTCGTTATATATATATATATATATATATATATATTATATATATATTATATATATATATATACTCTGATGTTTTCTTTGCTCACACACAGACACTGCATCTAACCAGACGCGACAGCTGTACAGAGATATCCATTTTTAAATAAATTTAGTAGCAGAGCTACTGCAAGATTTCAGTGCTGGAAATCCATTTATCCTTTGCTGAAACTTCCGCGTTGTCGAGGAGCGTGCTGATCACGGTTGCTTAGCAACGGCAGAAGCCACAAAACGCGCAAGCTCCAGAAAGCAGCGCGGCTGGCGTTTTCCATGTGTTTTTAGCCACGACATGTGAATGGCCTATGGCCCAAAGTCTGTCTACACTGGACGCGACAAAGCTACTGTTACAAACATTTGAACTGTCAGTACGTATAGAGCGAGGCATCAGTTAGAGCGAGGCATCATAGAGCGGGAATGTCGCGCCGCGCATGCATCCTGAGTGTATGGGTTCTACTGATTATGGGTTCTACAGTCATTTTGTGGCGTCTCGCGCGTAGGTTAGACAAGGTAAGAGCCACGCAGATGCTGATTTATGGTCACCTGTAAAATCACCCCAATCTGATTTACTCACCTATAAAATCACCCCAATCATTGATTTTGTTTTTAGAAATGATTAAAATATCGCCGCATATCCAATATAAGTCAGGCTGACCTGGAAAATAATAATGAATATCTGATCATGAATAAGCAAAAGTGTAAACCTTTAGAGATGACAGGTGTAATAATGTACCAGTGCTAATGACCAAATATCTGGACTACATTTGATAACGCAGCAGGAGTGAGCTATAAATAATCCAAAATGCAGCTCGTTTAAAGGGAATGTGTGTATCCAGCAGCAGAGCGAGTGTGTGAGTGCGAGTGTGTAAGATACGAGAGCTGCTGTGTGTTCAGTGTTGGAGATTGAGTCAGCATGTCAACTGTCATTAGCACTTACTGATATCTGATTCATGCTTGGCCCAGTGTGCTGCTTCCACACTCAACATTCAGCATTAACACAGACCGATCACTGCTCACTTACTCCGTGTCCACAAGGAAGGACACGTACTTGTATTTCAGTTGTGTTTGCATATGCATCATGTTCATTCTCCATGAAAACTCTTCACTAAGAGCCAAAGTCTCGGAGCAAACAACATGAGGTTCATCATCACGTCCCAAGATATTTGAAGACCAGCATCAGGAGTTTAGCCACATATACTTTAGCAAGTTTAGAAGTTCAACAACAACAAATGATCACTGTAATTATTAGGAATAATCATGAACATCAACAGAGCCTTAATAATTACTGACAGCTTGTTTTAATTGCCTAATATAATGAGTGAGCGATGTACAGAAGAATCTTCTGTTGGCCACAGATGTTAATACTGTGTGCTGTGCCAGTCATGCTGTTGTCATGGGCATTATTAGAGGCAATCATTCTCATTATGTATGTAAAATCATTGCATAAATCAAACCTGTTAAACTGAAGTGAATACTACAGGAATAAAAACTATGGTGAGCAATTATTGCGTCCATTTTCTTTTGTTTTGAAGACTGACTAGACTTCATCTTTCATGCTAGGTCATTTTCCAGGCTAGTTTATTATTGTGGCAAAATCTATATGTGATAAACCTGCCCTATACAGCACAATGCTTGTTCTATTTGCTTAATTAAAAAGAGCTATAGAAACACAATTAAAGAACATTTTATCACAACTTATTTTAGCTCAGTCTGCTTAAATATGTGAAACTGAAGTTGACTTAATTTGTGTTGGGTCTACATTAATAATTTGGCATGCATTTTCTGAAAATGCATGAGTGGATTTTTTGTTCCCAGCATGCTTTGCATAGGACAGAACTGGGAGAGTAACGTGCAGAGAGTATTTCATGCATTTTTGAGAAAAGACCTATTAGTGTTATGTTTCATTTGTGTTGAACATTTAAGTTTTTGTGGTTATCATTGAGCTGAAGAGAAGTAGTACAGTGCTGAAGTAGTACTGTGGTTAGGTGGTAGGATGGTTATTTAATGACAGTTTAGGTCGAAAAATAAAATACATTCAATTTGTGTAAATACTTGCCTTAAACTTAGAAAATCTAAAACTATTTTTATTCACTACTTATTTACTTAAGTTAAGTGGATTTTACTTAATTCTGTGTGTACAGTATATACACACACACACACACACACACGCTATGCTATGGCATTCCTAAAAAGAAAAAAAATATCAAGATATTTATTGATGAACATCAAATTTGCAGTCACTCCCTCGGCTGTTGTATTATAAAGCATTATTAACTCATTTGAATTTAATGCCAAGGTAAGAAAATAAATAATAGTTTTAAAATGTACATTTAACATTGTAATATATATATATATATATTTTATTTTTTCCCCCATAAAGTCCAGTCTAGCTGTGAATGACAAGGCCAAAGGTAATGTAGAACTGTGACAAATGTGCAATTTAAACTAATTGCTCATGACCATTAATGACTTTAATGCAGTCAGCTGTTAAGATGGACATTATAACATCTTGTGAAAGTGTTTAGTGAAGCTCCTCACCCCTGCAAAGCAGAAAGAGGTGTATATTGTCACTCTTCATCTGAGAAATGAGACCGAAATTATGAAGTGTCTGGGGAGACAGAACAGTGACACCATTCTTTAACTAATTAATTTCAGGTTTCCTGTGTTCTCTTCCTGGTTAATGACAGGTTTGCAGCACACGTGAAGACCCCTACAGCTGTGACTAAATATTATTTGCACACATCAAAGAGCATGGTGGATAAATACAGTTTACAGCCTGTGAATTGCGTGTGTCAGCAGCATAGCTGAGAAAATGGGACTAAATCATTTCCTAACATCCACTGTTTCTTACTCTGTTCCAAGGTTACTCACAGCACAACAGTGGCAGGCAGCCATTAAATCCAAAGATTGTAGTTGAAATTTCATTAACCCACACAACACCTTAGGTACCACACTGCAGTTTTATTTAATTAGAGCTGACACATACCTTACGTATGATGATGTCTTTTGATGATTTTTTCAGCGAGTAATGTTGCAGCAAACAAGTTGATTTGTTCTGAGAAATGGATGAGTCAGTTTCATTCTGATAATCCTGCTCATTGAGTTAAATAATAAAAACACCAAAATGAATCAATTCAAGTTCCCTTACCAATATTTACAAATTGTAACCACTTATACTGTTATTAAAGGACTCTAAATTAAATAATTGTAAACCAATTTGGAAATAACTATATACCAATAAATAATAAAAAAATAAATAATAAAAACCTAGTAAAAAGTCACTCTTTTTAATAATTTGTGCCACTGATTTTGTACTACTTGTACAACTCTCGCACTTTTTCATGACTGGAAAAATATCACTGAATGTGTGTTTGTATATACAATTCAGACAGACAAAATGACATCTGAAATAATCATCAAATATCTAACCCTGGAAAGAGTCTTCAACAAAAAAATATATGTGAACTTTCTTCCAATATACAGTCGTGGTCAGAATTATTGGCACCCTTGGTAAATATGATCAAAGAAGGCTCTGAAAATAAACCTGCATTATTAATCCTTTTGATCTTTTATTTTTAAATAAAATTCACAAAAATCTAACCTTTCATTGAACTAAAACAATTGAAAATGGGGGAAAATCTCATTATGAAATAAATGTTTTTCTCAAATACACTATTGGTACCCATAGAAATTATTATGAGTAAAATATCTCTGAAGTATATTCCCATTCATATTTACAATTTTGAGCACTCCAGGGGGATTATGAACATGAAATTATCCAGCCATGGTGTTACATGTCTGTGTTTTTCTGTGTTTCCCCAGTGACCTAGTTTTCCCCGTTCTGTTTAATTAGTCGTGTTCACCTGCCTGCCCCTTATTATCTGCCCTATATTAGTTCCTGTCCTTTGAGTTCTAGTTGGTCGGTTATTATTGATGTCTATGTGTTTGTGCAGCTTGCTTCTAAGATTCCTTGGATTATTATTAAAAGTTTGATTTACGATATTCCTCCATTGTGTGCATTCCATAGCACCTCACATAACACATGGCTTCCTGTTTCACAGAAATATAAATAGGAGGGAAAACAAAGTCCAAATTCCCTTAATCATCCATCACAATGAGAAAAAACAAAGAATATATTTCTGATGTGCAGCAAAAGATAATTGAGCTTCACAAATAAGTGAAGTGGCTTTAAGAAAAGAGCTAGAGCAGTGAAAACTCCCATTCCAATAATTAAGAATTTCCAATCAACAGAAAATGATATGAATCTGCCTGGAAGACGGCATGTGTCTATATTGTCCTAGTGCACGGTGAGGAGGAGAATTTGAGTGGCCAAAGACTCTTCAAGGACCACAGCTGGAGAATTGTAGAGAAAGGTTGAGTTTCGGGGCCAGAAAACCTTTAAAAATAAATGTCAAACAGCCCCAACATCACCACATGTTCTTCGGGACGGTTTCAAGAAAAATTCTCCTCACTCATACAAAAACAATCTCCAGCATATTCAGTTGTCAGACATGACTGGAACTTCAAATGGGACTGTCTTCTATGGTCAGATGAAACTAAAAAATTAGCTTTTTAGCAGCAAACACTCAAGATGGGTTTGGTGCACACAGGGATAAAAAAAAAGCTTTTTAGCAGCAACACTCAAGATGGGTTGTGGTGCACACAGGGATATATGTGCAATGAAATATACTGCCTGTATTTTTATATGTTGTGGGCCTATATATCTGCTCCGGGACATCTTGTTTAGATACATGGAATCATGGATTCTATCAAATACCAACAGATAAAAAATCAACAAGTGACTGACTCTTATAATGGGCCATGTTTGGATCTTCCAACTGGACAATAATCCAAACAAAAACCTCAAAATCAACACAAAAATGGGTCACTGGGCACAAAACAAGCTTCTGCTATGCCATGTCCAGTCTCTGACCTGAACCTATAGAACATGATACTGAAGAGGAGAAGCACCGTCATGGAGCTGTGAATCTAAAGGATCTGGAGAGATTCTGATGAAGGAATGGTCTCTGATCTCTTGTCAGGTGTTCTCATCAGGCATTATAGGAGAACATTTAGAGCTGTTTAGACTGGCACATTTAGAGCTGTTCAAAAAGTATTGAATAAAAGGGTGCCAAATGGAGGTTGTGGCCAAAGTGTATTTGTGGCATTTATTTCAATGTGTATTATAGAAAAATTCATTTATTTCCATAATCAAAAGGAATTTCCTCCCATTTTAAATTCTTATTCTCAATGAAAGGTAATAGAGATTAATTTTAAAAGACAGCCTTGTAAAGGATTTTATTTTCACATTGTTTAATTTAGCCTTGTAAAGGATTTTACCCCTTTTACATTGTTTAATTTAGCTCTTTGGTTTAAGCTTTAGGAATCTTTAATCTGATATCTGATATCGATAATCAATTGATATTAATCAAAACTCCAAACTTATACTTTATTTAACAATCGTCCAGCGAGCGAAGAGCGAGTATATCTGAGAAACTCTGTTTATTGTCGTGGCCACGTACAGAATTATTTAAATAACCTATGACAGTTATGAGCATTATAATCTGGGCATGGAATATTACACAACAAAACACAGAACACTTCTCTATAAATCAAACAAGAGTTTATTTGCTATCTTACTTTGAACTAAGCTAAATAACAAAACAAAATACATTACACAACATAGGCAATGAATTGTTGCAATTGAGAATGATTAAAATATAGAACTGTTTTGCTATTTCCAATGAACACGATTTTAAGTGTAGAACGATCATCAAGAGGAGAACTATTATCCTTACTTTAGAGATAATACGACCTTTAGAGATAGATCAGCGGAATAATATAGCGGAATATAGGCTGATCTGTCGTTTCGTTTCCTGGCTGGTTGAAGGAAACGTCAATGCCCTTTGTTGGTTGTTTCTGTGATGATGCCCTTGGGCGTACCAGACAGCTTCACTGAGTGCTGGTTCAATTTGTTCAAACTTTCGGCCAGATGTTAGGCTGCGAGGCTGCGTAGCCAAGTTTCAAAGAAAGCACGCGATTTCAAAAAGCACGAGAGAGAGCTGGGAGTCAAGTTTCAAAGAAGACCGGAGATTTCGGTTCCTCCCACTCGATGCTCTTCCAATGAAATAGTTCTTGAAGGGCGGAGCTCCGCCTACACGGCTCATTTTCCTTGCAGTAAGTCCTTTCGCCTAGTTGCTTTTAATCTCATGAGGAAAATATCTTAACACATTCTGTATGCGTTGTAATCATACATTATTATAATAAAAGTTAACTTTCATCCATACCAAATTCTTGCCAGCGAAATCAGCTTTCATTCAAACTCAAACACCACGTATTTGGCATATACATATAATAGCTTTATCTACTCCGTGGTTAAGGCAAAGATTAAACTATCTTAAATTCTGAATAATACCACCAAGCATATGAATTAAACGCAGGAAAAAGTTATGTCACAGATTGAGAAGATATCATTGGTTACAATAACACAGAAAGCTTAATTTCATTTCATAAAATACAACCAGCAATATATATTTATTGTCTGTATCTATAATATATATATCTTGCCTCTAATAAAAGCAATGATTATTATTAATTGTCTTTTTGGAACACGTTATAAAAGTTTTGAGTCCTTTTAGCAAAGTTGTTACGTGTATGTGTGAAATTAATATTTTAAGTCCATAGGTGGCGTTGTGGGGGATTCCCATTCCGAGAGTCGCGTGACGTCATCAATGATTCCGGATAAATAGGCTGCGAGGCACAATGGAGTTGGCTCTCTGTTGCTCCGCTTCCCATTCTTCTCGCAAGCGTCTCTCCCATCGCCTCGTTGGGGCTATTTTTGTTCTTTTTTCTTTATGCTTAGGTTTACCTTGTGAATCTGTGTTTTGATATGTGATATTCTTTCTTTCTTATCAGTAGCGGGTAGAGTGTTTATTTATTAGTTCACGTTTTGCTTATTTAGTAAGAGCTGAGCGAGGGAAGCAGGTGTCCGGAAGACTCAACCGTTCTCATTTTTTTCGGGAGATAGGTAAAAACTTTGTTCCGAGAACAGGTGTAGTTAGGAGTCTGTTTTCTTAGCTTTCCTACCCGTGAGTTGATTATGTATTAGATTATTTATAAATATTCTTTGTGAATTGCTGTGCATTCTTTTCTGAATGTTTGAGTTGAAATCAGTACCTGAATTAAATAAGAGGCGTCTTGAAATTCACATCAGGTGTTGTGGTTCTTTAATATGTTCGGCCTGTGTCCTTTAATTAATTGTTTGAATTAACGAGCCTTAAAGTGGTTATGGGCCGTAACAAAAGTCAATAACAGTTCGGGTGTTCCTTGTCCAAAAAGATATATTGAGGGGTGTTTCAGTTTGGAATGTGAGAGAAACGGGAGGTCAGGAAAGTCACTGTCCAGGTCATGAGAATGTCACGTTTGTGGAGATCTGGTCTTTCTTAGCTGAACGTCTGTCGTAAAAACGTCTTTTTCTCGTTGATAAAAATCATTGACTTATTGCGTTAAACGATCATGAGATATCATAAAGTTTGTCGCTGGACCATTGCCAGATGTTTACCTCAAAGCTCTCCTAATTTTAGAGGTTTCCTTACGATGATAACCCAAAAGCATGGCAGGAAATTGGCCAGCCAGTTGGGTGAGGTGCTGTTCGTCTGTCAATTTTATGACTTGCAGATAGAGACGAAAGTTTCTTTAAGCCTAAGGAATTTTGTGGTTGCACTTTGTGTGGTGTGTGTGTGTGTGTTCTTTTCCTCCACAAAGGCATTACAGCCTTCTTTGATCATATTTACCAAGGGTGCAAATAATTCTGACCACGACTGTATCATCTCATGAAAAGTAAAATGAAATCCAGTATTTTGGTCTAAGTGTCAGGTCTGACCTCATGGATTTATGAAAGTATGTTTTTGCACAGTAACACCACACAATAAGCTCTGCATCAAATTGAAAATCCTGAATAGCTTCATCCACGCCTGAGGTAAACGTTCAAAGCACGGCACAGCACTGAGCTAAACCCCAGGTGGCGATGGGCTTTTACGATTCTAATATTACAGACAAGACTTTTACAAGCCGCTACAGCCTCCGGGGGCAAGAGGCATAAAAGTGTTAGACACAATCATATCGCAGGGCCTTGCATCTGCAGTTACTTCCTATGGGAAGACTAACCAAGATTGACAATTCAAACAAGGAGCAGTGTGCTGTCTAAAGAATCAATCCAACAAAAGCCATCAGAGTGAGCAATCTCCACATCTGTCTACTCTGAGATTCAGCGGTAAAGTTATGACTTTAATCCTCCCCTACCACGCAAATCACTATATCTGTGAATACAATCTGCCATTGAGACAGACCACAGTGACTGACAACAAATCAAAACACAGATCTAGAGATTGAAAACGATAGATCACTCCTCCATATGGCAATGTCAAATAGAAATATACAGTTGGATTATTTAGATTTTTGTTAAAGAACATTTTACAAGAAAATTATATTTCAGCGTCACACGTACTGTACAACCATTTAAAACTTTTATGGTAGCATATTGTGTTCTAAACTATTTCTTTTTAAGTATAAGACAACATACGGTGTATACTGCATATTATTTAGTATGTAAGCCAATTCAATTTCAAACATACCCATTCAAAAACCTCATCCTTAAAAAAAAAAAAAAGAAAGAAATCTTTGGACAGGGCTCTTTGAAGAACTGTTTTATCATGCAACTGACTCACTCTCAAGGCCAACCAAACTGTCAGCATATAAAGTGAAGTAAACCGGCCCTGACATTTGATAAAGCATTAGTCTACCTACGTCTTCCTTTTCATAAACAAGAAGCCAAAGCCTCTGTCAGAAGAATGGATGCATCCCCAGCTCATCAGAGAGAGTCTGATCACACATACACACACTCAATCACATCTGAATCATTCAATATAAACACAGTGTTATCTCCTTCCAATGCCACATGCTTAATGCAATTCAGAATATTGTTTGAATCATGACAGCTGTCTTTTTAACTTTTTTTTAATGGTGGAGCTCTCACTTTAATATATTATGCATAATAAGGAAAAAAGAAAAGGCATTTTTTTGCTTCAGGCACATATAGTACACACTCTGTCTTCCTCACCCACTCCAGTAAAGCAGCCCACTTCGACAGCCAAAGGCAAATCACCAGTTCTCACTTTTTCAGCATCGGAAAGAGGCCACATAAGAGTTTTTACTTTTTCCACAGCAGCGTTTGATCTGTACATAATTTAGTTTTTAATGCATCCATGAATTTGTGCTCCTTTTTACTTTGTAGTTGCATAAGTCAGTCACCTAGCTGCTTTCCAGTAGATATTTCTTCATTTAAAGTGGTTTTCAGTACACTAATTGTAAAGATAGGCTCAGGTAAAGAAAAACCTCAGGTTAAGTGCCTTGCTCAGGGCTTCAAGGATAATTGTAGGGCCCTATGAAATCCATTTTATTTGTATTTTTTCCCAAATTCCATTTAATTTTTTTCTAAATTCTGTTTTTTCCGTTTAAATTTTTCTGGACTACTTTTTAATGGTCAAATAAAACTGTATTAATCAAAAAGCATGTCTAATTAATTAAAATCATGAAACTTATACAATTTAACATTAATTTATTAAAAGTGTAACACAAATTACATGTTTAGGGCCGTATGAAATGTTTTATTTTTCTCTCACCTTATATTTTATAGTTACCAAATTCTGTGTTTTAGTCTAATTATTTGAATGCATACAAACAATTTTTATTTATTCTTACAGTAGCTTTATGAAATGTTTTTCCCCCTCAGAAATTCTGTGTTGTGTTTTTAAATTTTACTGGTTATCAGATGAAGGCATAAAACATTGATTTAATTTATATTTTAATTAATGAATATTAAACATTAAAATGCATGTAAAATATTTTGTTTAATTTATTTCTTTAAAATTATTTTTTAATTATTTCTTTAAAAAATTAAATTTTATTATTTTTCAACAGTAGTAGTAAGTAGTAGTAGTAGTACTATGTACATTCTACTAAATAATAGTAATATAGCCTATTTCTGGCACAATGTCTTTAATAAGTTAAACCAAACTTTTATTTTGACGGGTTGCCGTGAATACCTTTAAAGTTCTGTTTGTATATTATATGACGCTAGTTTTACTCAAATGAAACGGTAAAATGCTCGTGAAGTGACTCTCAGATCAGTTTAGGAGATACTGTTCATGTATTTATGTCCTCATTGAGATGGCAGACGCTGAAATCACAGCGAGCACCACGCGCGCTGTGTATGTAACTTAGTAAACAAAACCGTGCGTCTGCTCCAGTCATACAAAGAACATGCAGGGTTCATATTTAAATCGACTTTTGCGGCTTAATATTTACAGATACTAGTTCATATCACGATTTGATTTAATTGTTATGACCTACTTTTGATTAATTCATCCAAACTTTGACAAATTCCGTGACATTCCGCGTTAAACTGTAAATTCCGTATTTATGACTGGATTCCGCGATTCCGTCCGCATTTTCTGCATCGCGGAAATCATAGGGCCCTATAATTGTCCTCATATCTTCTCTAATGTGACACTGAACTGGATGCCTTCTGGTTGGCAGCCCATATTTTTACCATAATCATCACAACAACAAAAAAAAAAAATATATATATATATATATATATATATATATATATATATATATATATATATATATATATATATATATATATAGCATTGTAACACGTTCCTAAAATGCACTGCAATTAAGCTTGGTCTATACTTTAAAAGATTTCACATCAACAGTTCTCTAGTTCGGGTGGGCGTTTACACTCCAGTATGTACCAGTATTCAGAATATTATATAGAATATTGCAGTAATGAACATGCACCCTATGATTATCATGGGCACTTCAAAATACAGAAAATATTTCCAGATACCTTATGAAAATTTCATTTTTAGAATGTGCATTAGCTCCTTTTCCATCAACTGGTTAAAATGTACATGGAGAAGAAAGGAAGTCAAAATAGCCATTCATATTTTTATGGTGTTTATCAAACAACACCAAATACTTTTTGTTATTTGAACAAAAGTTATTATACTTGTTATTAAGAGGACAGTAGAGTTTATCTGTCACCATATGTTATGACAATATCGTATACCATGGTAAATGTCTCTGCAATTATCTTAATATGCCTAGTTTACACACCTACAGCATCTCAGGATTCAGTTTAAAAAGAACAGGCCAAATAGCCTGGAACAAATGAATGAACACCAAGAAAACATAACATATTGCTACTATGAATACATTTATTTTGTCTTTACAACTTACAAATCTCTTTAAATACATAAAAATCCATTACAACTATTAGACCTTGTCATCTAAAACAGACTTTCCAGCCCCAGCTAGAGGTTGAAAAATACCTTTTTGTATCGTCTTGGTGTCAAATTACTAGTACTTTTTACTTCCATAGCCCAGACTATTCAGTAAATTCATCAACCTCTACATAAACACACTGAAGAGTCACTGGTCCAAAGCACATATCTGCTTTGATTCATCATGAGTCTCAAGCTGAAACTCTGGTAAAGCTATGAAGGACTTGAGTGATTTCCACTGGAACAAATCCTCAGTGGTGATCTGGTGCGGCTGCACCCTGCTGAAGTGTGTTAACAGATTGAAATGCCAATCAGGCACTGAATTAGATGCACTCCAGGGCATTCTGGGAGGTGAACTGAGCAAGCATATCTTTAAATGCTATTTTATATCAAAGTCAATCATAATAATCCCATCTAGTGAACACCTACTCCTCCTCGCCACCAGATTTGTTGCATTTGAGTGTGGATCTTTGCCTTGCGCAGACTGCCTTATGACGTCATGGCAAATATGTGGTGGTGGAAGGTGATGAGCAGCCCTGTCCAATCTCTGCTAATCTAGAAACAGAATCTTAGCACAAGTAAACAGATCTTAAGCAAAGCTAGCTGCTGACTGCACTGATAAGCAATTAAGTGTGTAAATGTGACACTGGTGACAACAGCATATCCTATGTGAATCTGAGACCAAGACCCTCAATCATGCACCACAGGGAAAAGGCTACGCTATAAAGATCACAGCAGAATGTGGTTTCAGAAACACAATCCAGAAGCTTCTATCTAGACACATACTGTATGTGAGGAATACCACAGAAAGCTCTGCAGAATTTTTTAACCTTGCATTTTTAATACTATTTTAAAACTATTTTCATATTGCATTCAGCAACTGAAGAATGCAGTGCTCTCAAATCTATTTAACACATCAGACTGAGCATAAAACAATTATCATTAGAGCATGCTTCACGAGAAAATATTTCAGTCTTTCTTCTTAATTTCATGTTTAATTCAATGTTACTTGCCATTTCTTTATTATTTGTGTCATTTACTTTCAATTTCCGAATGAAAACATCATTTTTTCATTGTAGTAATTAAATCCATTTTCCTTCAGATTTTCCCTGTAAATCAGTGCCAAAAATGTGTTGACCTTAGTCGGTTCGACCTACTCAAAATTTCGGTCTCAATGTTAAGGGGTTTCGTTACATTTTAAAACCATGGTGTGTTGAAAAAGTTGCTGAAAATCAGTATTGGACTTGGTATGAATAAGCTTTGGAGGTGCCACGTGAAAAAATAGAATACAACATAAAAGCAGCAAATATTACAAGAAAAGGTCTGACTGAGAAATGTCGTCATGAACTAGATTTCTTTATGCATTCAATGCAGGAACTTGAGCCTGATATCTTACCTCTAAAAGTCTGAAAATAACTGAAATCTCCCACCCACTGCCTCTGACTCAACCTGCCTTAATCTAGCAAAGTCTGCCGGTGAAAAGAGGCACCTATGTGTGTGTGTCACACTGACAGTTGATATATAATCCCTTCATAGAACTCAAATGAATTAGTTTTTGCTTGTCCACTTTCGTAAAGAGAGCTGGAAGCACAAGCTATGAGCAGCTCAGACGAAATCAGGGGACATTTTCAGCACTTTCTATGCACAGAATTGATTTAAACATGGTAAAATATGTTAAATGGACCTGCGTGCAGCTTACATTATTAGGAAAATAGCTAAATGACTGAATAATAAACATAAAAGAGATGTGTAGAAATTTGTGAATGACCATCATTCCAAATTCTACATGGAATTCTGCAGATGCCATATGGGCCTAGCTATGACTCCAACAGCCCGAAGTAAGAAGCAGACACATTATAACACCAAACAATCTGTATCTGAAAATACAACACAAATGAGCACTCAGGATGGAAGCAGGCTGAAATTTGAGGTTCACTCACTACAAATAGTAACATGAAAGATGAGAGAGCATGGTCCGAGACGTCACCTGAGACTGTTTAAATATGAGAGGCTGACATCTAAATCGAATTCATTAAGGATAAAACAAAACAGAATGCTAGAGACTGAGGACTGAGGGCAATTTTCCAGTCCTAGATGCCTGTCTGTGGGCTTCCTGACATCTTTCTGTCTTTATGGATCGATGAGTTCATGTTGAGCTCAGACCCTTCTGCGTCATTAAGCAGTCTGTGAGTCAGCCACATCCATTTGTGCTCTCGTGCACTCTCTCACACACACACACACACAGTAAATACACTTGCACAATAACACACTCTAACATACAGACTGCACTACATCCCATCTCACCTGTCAATCAGAAGTGAAATTACATCACTGCGTGGCACATCACAATTCTCCGGCTGAACACATGGACCAGTAATCTCGTAATGTTTAAATCAAAATGTCATAACTGCATCTTCCGGTGAAAACGACTCTCTGGTGACGTATATAGGACTTCTCCAATCATTTAGTCCACTTAAACACTAAATATACCATGCCAGGTTTAGACATCACTAATACCAAAAGCTAGTGGTCGACCGATATTGTTTTTTTGACAGCCGATGCCGATATCTTGGAAAGCAGGGTGGCCGATGGCCGATATAAATTTATTTATTTTAATTTATATTTAAGAAATTTGAAATCATTAGAAAATGGATAAAAAAAATTATTTCACAAATAAATATTTAATAAAAATATCATTGAAAAGGAAGTAAACACTGTAATCAACAGGGCACTCAGTATTCTGGGTAGTGTGTGTGCATTGGGAATCATATTTTTTTCAAATAAAACTCATTTTACATACAGCACACAGTGAAAATGACATGAATATGGCAGTGGGCAAATGCATAAAGCGCAGCATAATTTAAAATCACGAGTTTAAAGTTTGTTGATCACGCATCTCCAGTGAAGCTGAACTCTCCTCCTGTCTGCATTCAATTCACACGGATCGACCGTCATGCAGAGCACACACGAACATGCAGGATACAAATGCACACTTCACAAGATCTCACAACTGGATCCGACTAAGAATGTGAGCACTGTGTGCTCATGCGCTGACGTTCTCAGCGCCGTCAAAATAAAAGTCCCACCTCGAACAAATCGGCCAAACAGGAAAACTTATGGGCCGATATTTGTAAAAATGCCAAATATCGGCCGATATATCGGCCTTGGCGATATATCGGTCGACCACTACCAAAAGCCACTGGTTCTTACATGTCAAGTAACCAATCATGATGCAGATGTCAAGATTTTCAGTGAATAATGACTTAAATTTTGATGATAACTTTAGAAGACTTTAAATATTGTACATGAGTCACATTGGCTACTTCAAGGTGTTTTAAATTTTCCCTTTTAGGAGCTTGACAGTAACATGATCTATATTTGTTGTATGAAAAAGAGCAGCATCAACATTCTTTAAAAAATCTCCTGTGTTCTACAAAAAAAGGAAAAGAAAGTAGCTTTGGAACAACATGAGGCTGAGTAAACTATTTGAAATCAACTTCAAATATATAAACAAATACTACCATGCTATGATTGTCACAATGCTCATGTCAACATTGGGTTTGTTGCCTAGAGAAATGCCATCCAAAATGACCATTACTTGAGGCTTATTAAATTATTATTAATAATTAAAATGGCCTTTTAACAATCAAAAATCATGTCTGCTTCAATGCAATGCCTACAGGATATGTGCACAGTCACTATATATTCACGGGTCAATTGCATTGAATCCAGGGCTACATTTAATAGACAGTATCAACAGCCATGTAAATTCATGGCCCTGGATGTCTTGGCCAAGCATAAATAACATTTTAAATATGAAAAATCATTATTTCTGTCTTTAGCCAAGAGTCTGAGAGGCTTGTTTTAATTATCTAATAGCCAAGGTTTCTTTTCACATGGAAAACCTGGAACACTGTAATTAGCTAAGTGGTCTTGAATAACCACAGAATAAACAATAAAGGGCATGCTGTCGGTTTGACTTAACAGTCTCTTGAAACAGTAGGGTTATAAAAAGTCAAATTGGCCACTGACTCTAAGATAACAGACATTTTAAAAAGGAGGATGAACTTTTCCACAAATAGACTTCTGAGAGATAGATACTTTTTGATATTTACTGTCTCTTTGATATGAGAAAGCAAGCAGCACCAAAGCCCCTATTTTGTGATTAAACACTATTGATTGATTCCTAAAACATTAGGATACAAAGAGGGGGTTAAATGTCAGACAGACCAGTCTGCTGTCTCCTATTTGACATCAGCACGTGTGTGTGTGTGTGTGTGTGTGTGTGTGTGTGTGTGTGTGTGTGTGTGTGTGGTGGGACTGCAGCTGGGTGGCCCAGAGATGCGTGTCTTATCTTCTGACCTTTCAAAGGATCAAATGGAAAAGAGGCTAATCTATTCCAGTATGGCTGCCACAGGATTCAGAAGGGATGGGAGAGAAGGGTGTCTAATGAATCGAGGAATAAATGGTGGAGTATGAGTCACAGCTTCATAATTACGACAGCTCATAATGAGAGTGGCATGGAAATCATTAATATGTACAAATTGAGACAAAAAGCGATGCTAAAGTTAGCTAACTGAAACTAATGGAGACGACTAACACCTCAAAAGTAAGCAGCACAGGAGATCGAGTTACAGGAAACCATATCTCTCCCAACATATACAAACACATATGATTTAATGTGTGACTATATAAACTGATGGATGGATAATGACTGACAGGGTTATATCATCCATATGAGGCAGTCACATTAAGTTGTTTGTGAGCCTATATTTCTTCCTCTCACATGAACTGCTTTGAACTGACACTGCACTCCAGAGTCACAAACCGTTCCAAATCCCATCCTGCCTGCTTTCATCCTGCAGTAATCCACAGCGGACGTGTCGCTACTCCAGTGTCCACAGATATATTACATGGCATCATGTTCTCATGGAATAAAAGTAGTTAGCATTTCCTGTGCTAGAGTGGCTTGTGTATTATTATAGTATATATTACATCATAACATATTATAGCTTTTTGATTGATATAAAGTCAAAATATAACACACCTAATGCTACTGCAGCACCCAAGCCTCAAAATACTTCCAGAGTAGATTCTTCAAATGGAACAAGGTAAATGCAGTACTAAACATTATATTATAGTACACAATGGTAATATTTACTGGTATTTTTTCTTTTTTTTAAAGTCAGTAATTACATGTTTGGGGAGTTCAACTTTATCATGAACTGTGCATGTACAGAAGGCTGGGTGCACTTTAACATTTGCATAATTGTGAATAATTTTGCCTGCTAGTTTAGCATACAAACACAACGTGATAAAATGAGCAAAGCACAGAGGAGAATAAAGAACTTCTTTAGATATTGAATGAGGAGCATATAAAAAAAAGACAAATACATACATAATGTAAAAAGCTGTAAATAAAACAGATTGTTGGAATACGTTTCACAAGACATTTTACAAGTCGTTCTACTTTAAAATTTTATGTTTAATTCAATGCGTTGCTTGTTTCTTCATAATTATTTGTGAAATTTACTAGCAATTTCTGAGTAAAAACTGTTTCAAAGTAAATATTACTCCAAATCTTGTACACTGTAGATAGGTCCCATTTTTATAATGATTATTATTATTATTATTATTATATAACTTTTGATATAACTTGCTGTGGTTTAACAAGATTTTACTTCTATGCTAAATGAAAGTGCATATATTACAACATTAAATTTATACAATAATGATAATTAATCAAATAATAAAAACAATTATTCGTAATAATAACAATAAATAATAGACTATATGAAATAATAAAATGAGCTTTCAATACTATTACTATTATTATTACTAAATGTTAAAATTTTATTGTTAATCCAAAACAACATGAGTGGTATTGTGAGAATCAGAATGGCAAACCTCAAGTATAGCAAATTAAAGACATACTTGGTTCAGACCATGACCATTTCATAGGATGTCATTTGTGAGTCCAGAAATGTTGCTGGACCGTTTGAGAAGCTCCAAACCCAGAGCGACTGCAGCACAGGGCTGTAACTGACCACACCCCGTCTCTGCTGTTGCCATACACAAACAGCTATTCATCACGGAGAACAGGGCCGAGATCAATGCAGGATTGAATTTCTATCGATTGTTCTAACGAATGATGGCGATACAAATGAATACGGAGAGTTTCTCGCATTACGGTGGAAGCAGAAGACTTTGAGTGTCACTGCGTATGGTTAGCAGCAGCAGCAAAGCCTGAAGAGGTTATTTCATCCCATGTCACTCTAAACACATTTATCGAACCAGTGAATTGTGGAAAACATTGGGAACAGAGGATGAGTTTTATTTCTCGAGTACTGAATCTCCAGACTGGGGAAAGCAGAATGCTTTGTGTTTGCTCGCTGTGAGTGGTGTTATGCACAAGGCGTGACTGTGCTCTCTAAAGGGGTGTTATTTCTGCGGTAGGTGTTAGGAGCTCCATTCCTCTCATCCCTTCATCTCAAACAAGATTTTTCCTCCAGCCTGCAAATTAGTTCTGCAGGAGAAACAAACGAGTATTGAATTATGCTAACCTGATCCCGTCTGAGTGCTGTCTTTGAAAACAAAGTGAAATGTTTTTCCCATCCTGGCCTTGGATAACATAGCTGTCCATTTTATAAACAATTTAAAAAAACTTAATTAGCATTCATTCTCATCCTGTTTAAATTGCTGCAAGGCAGCAAAAGAATAAGAGTAAAGTTTAAAGTAAGTCTGGGTTTCAAGTTTTGACTGAGTAAATAAAATGTTGCCACAGAACTGTATTACTGTTATGCCACTTGGCTCTTTTTTGACAGCTTTGTATAAAAATATAGCACACAAAATAGCACACAGTGCAACACCTTTGCTTAGATGTAAGATTCAGCATGCAAATAATGAAAAAAGAACACAAATCAAAATGAATACGCAAATACTATGATGTCAATGTTGAAATGACAGATTTCTAGATTCTATTATAATCAACGGCAATAAATTAACTGATAAACCTTAAGCTGCCTTTCCATCTCAGACATTCATGTACGTTTGGCACATTTCATTCATTATTAGCAGATGCATGGAACTTTCAAATTGGTTGTGAAGCAGCAGATTTACCATGGTAAAATTAATGAATATGTATGAATACATGTACAAATATTTCACACAAAACAATATGCCTAAAAGGAAAGTATAGTATGTTGAAACTCAAATCGAATACAAATAAATTCCACATAAATTGTGTATTTGAAATAAAGCTTCGTATTTAAATTTCAAACTTCAATCTGAAATTTCTTTTAGTATTTTGGTTTACACAAACTTAGCACACTTAAGACTGAAATTATCATCTAGTCTGACTGGAGTCCTAATTAATTGGTAAGGTTCAATATTAAGGGTTATGCATTTAAAATAACCCCTCAATATGTGAGGTCTATCAATACTTGCTGCCATGCAAACACTGTAAAATATGGTCTATTATATTAAAGAATAATGGGAACAGAATATGTGGCTTTGTCTTAATCAGTATGAAAAATGTAACCGAACTACAGGTGGGGGGAAACGTGTTTTATGTGGCAGATAATTACACGGCAAATTCTCATTGTCACGCTTCACATGGGATTGATGGCTTTGTCATCATTGTTGTTGTTTTGACTCATTTCCTCCTGCAATGACAGCTGTTGCCCCCATTGATAAGTTTACTGGCAGCAAAAGATTAACTCCAAATTAGAAATGCCCTCCACGGGAACTCATAATTATGAATCCAGACGCACTCCATCTCTGCCAGTCTCCCGCTACGGAGCCGTATGGGTGTGCAGGCAGAATCTGAAAAGACGCTCAAAGTCCAGCAATAGAGGCGGTGGCTTTGGTCAAGGCCATGTTTGGTAAGTCTGCTGGGTATATATATGAAGGGGTCGGAGGACCGGAGGTCATTAGGGGGCTAATGACTGACACAGCACATTCCTCTGTTTCTCTCTCCCATGCCACATAGTGGTGAAAGTCTGCTTTCCCACACGTTTACAACCTCTCCTGCACAGGTGCTCGCATTCCCAGACCTGTTCCTAGTGGGGGGCTGGAGGCATGAACAAAACACAAGCCACATGGCCTATCTGCACCTGTTAGAACATCTTGAACAGACTCACAGACGATAAGGGAACTGAGGGATGGGCATTTCTGTCTACTCAAATGCTTGACAAATAAATCAGCTGAGTAATACTCTAGGTCTAGAAGCCGGGGGTTTCATCGCTGCTAATGTTTCATTGTTGGTCAATGTAATAAATGTTATTTGTACAGTTAATGCACAATTAATAAATGTTAATTTGATGTCAAAAATAGGGCTGCTCGATTATGACAAAAATCATAATCACGATTGTTTTGGTCAATATTGTAATCATGATTATTTAACACAATTTTAATTGGGCCATATGACCAAAACTTTAAATGAATGATTTATTTAAAGATAGCGATATATAGGAATAATCTAATAAAAAAAATAAAAAAAACAGCAATCTTCACTGTAAGAATTAAACTTAATTTGTTACTTATTAAAGCTACAAAAAGTCCTTCAGTCTAGAGCAGTAAGTGATTTTATCTTTGTCTTTTGTTGTTGGATTAATATTAAGCACATAGTCAGCAGCAGGAACATTTAACTGTCACTGTCACTTTAAGAGCCGCACGGGTCCAACATTAATCAACATTAATAAAATCAAGCACGTCCCATTTTGCAAGTCACGTTACATGATTTTACTGATTTGCATGTGAAATTGGGATTTTATGGAGGAGTGAAAGCGCACGCTAGAAAGGGGCAGAATGGGGCACAATAATCGTTTTATCTCGATTATTGTATTTTCATAATCGTTGGAGGCCGAAATCGAAATCGTATTTTGATTACTTGCACAGCCCTAGTCAAAAATTTAAATGTCATTGCATTAGAAACAAAATATCAAAACAAGTGTATCTACAAATAATCTACAAAAAAAAGTGATTTTTAATGAATGTTTGAACTCAGTTCCCCTCCAGTTCACACAGATGACCTAGCACAAACAAAATAAACTTGGTTGGATGTTTTTGTTATCTAATGCAAAGACATATACTGTATGTAATGTAAAGATGCCCAAATATTTAATGCAAAGTCATCCATAAGCATGCCTGGATTCAATTCAATAGTGTTCAATTTCAAAGAGTTGTTCCTGTTATGTCCCCAGATTCTCTACAAACAGATTGTTAAACACTGTTGCTGTCTTGGTTTGAAAAGATGCACTACCGTTCAAAAGTTTGGGGTCAGTATTTTTATTTTTATTTATTATTTTTGTTGTTGCTGTTGTTTTGAAAGAAAATCATACTTTTATGCAGTATGTTTGCATTAAATAGATCAAAAGAGACAGTAAAGACATTTGAAATTCACTAAAAATATATATTCAAAGAATCCTAAAAATGTACCACATTTTCCACAAAAAATATTAATCAGTACAAAAAGCATTTTGTTTTCTCCCCCTGATAATAATAAATATGTTTCTTGAGCTCCAAATCAGCATATTACTCCAAGACTGGAGCAATGATGCTGAAAATTCAGGTTTGCTATGACAGAAATTAATTACATTTTAAACTATTACAGAAACAGAAAACAGTTATTTAAAATTGTAAAGTTTTTATCCAACCTCCAAAACACCCAACATTTGCCCTTCATTGTGCTTCCATGCCAAGCAGCAGCTAGGGTTTTTGGACACGCTTCCTGTGGGTGGAGACTCCTGTCATTTCCTCTGAGGCTAACATTCTCATCTAATCGTGAGCCCTGTGGTGTCAGAAGGAACAGGAACCTTTCAGAGCATGCTAGCCCCGACGTAATCCCTGCATGCCTCCCAGAACGGCCAATAAAGCTGTCTGAGTGAAAAGAGAGCCACCTAAACCAGTAAGAAAAGGCATGAAGCAACTCATTAGGGAGCTGTTGCTAAGCTTCAATTAACGAAATCCCATCTTCTGCCATTAAAAGACAGAAAGCCAAACTGGTCTCCGATCAGCGGCTGCCGAGTCTTTGTTATTCCGGTCCCTGCCCCCCCCCCACCACACACACACACACACACACACACACACAAACAGAGAGAGAGAGAGAGAGAGCGATAAATCACATTTACAGACCAAGCCTGCCGCTAAGTAATCCGTTATGACAAAACCAAATTCTTGTTTAGGTGTCTGATGATGTTTTAGTGCGATGGATGAGATGAGGCAGATATATGACAAGCTGCATCAGCCATCTGGGAGCCCAGCGTATGGCTGCACACCACAACAGAAGAAGAAAATAGACAAATACAAAAGAGTGGCTGCTTTTCGAGCGCATGGGGACATTCATCTAGAATATTAATCCTGCCAGTAGCACAAAGGTTATTACTAAGTGTCGCTGACTGATGCGGCACCCATATATTGACCAATGATGTATGATGTGCATGATGTGCAGCTATTATGAGGGGGAAATGTTGTTGAAACTATAGCACGCAGAGGATTCATCTGGTGTCCATCATTTACATAAGACGTGTCAAAGCTGGAAGAACGACACTCATTTAGCCCACCATAATGCAGCGCTGCCTGAGGAGACACGACTAAACTGCAGTAGGTGGATTGTGATAGATCTCGTAATTAAATGATTCCCTTCGGGAAACACCTGACATCTTAACACCCTCAAAGTCATCAGGCAACCCTAATGAACATTATGAGGCTTCATTTTCACAATGTCACCCCACACAATACATTACCTACCTGCCAGACAGGTGCTTGTCACCCTCATCTTTCTTGTGATTTACCCCATGACCAGAGCGCTCGAAAGATAATTCTCTTATTTTCGCCGAGGATCCAAACAGCCTGCCAGTTCTGCACATCAGAATGACAGAGCCAAGGTAAAATGCTGTTGCCATGGTTACCAGCCGGGCTCGGCGTCCACGGATGCTCATTGCGATTTTAAGCTGCAAAAAGAACCCTGATGGAGGGCATGAGTCCATACATCCACCCACATAGACACACACACTCATAGTACATATGGGCTCTGAAGCACAGCTGCACATAAACACAGGCACCCACACATACTCACTCACTACACTCACAGGCCCACAATGCATATGCACTATGCACAACACTATGCAATTACTCCTGAAATATAAGCCGCGCCGCACCGCCGCAGTGTTCAGGTTTTACTCTCCTCCAGCCGTCATCACTGCGCCGTGTGACGCTCCGTTCAATATTCCGCTCTATCAATGTGCATTCTGCTATGTTACCGCTCAAGCTCACCGGAAAAGCAGAGTCCGCTCAAATAACGCGCCGACAGGAAATTTCTATGTAGTATATAGTGCTGTGTTCGATAGATCATCACAGAGATTTGACGATACGAGTATCGATACAGCTGGCCCTGTATCGATATTGTGGCACATATGCAGCAGGCACTAAATTTGAAAACAAGAACACAGTTTAAAATGTTTAACAACAATGCTTAACACTACTGGGTTGCCTGATATAAAGAGACGTAATCCCCGAAACAGAGCTTCCCACTTGCGCAATACGGAAATATCCGCTAAGTGTGATACTTATCTTTGTCAACCTGGCAACCATATGTACACGCGCTCTCTCCACTGTGGATAAAAGCGCTTGCTTTCTGAAAACACCGGTTAGTTTAGCGATCTCCACTTCAATATTCTATTCTCAGAAAAGTGTAATTCATCAAGTGTTCACTTATGAGAGAGAGAGAGAGAGAGAGAGAGAGAGAGAAAGAGAGAGAGATGCTATATGAATTACCACTGTAACAGTGAAGCTGTGGCTTAAATTCCTTTAGAAACAATGATGTTACCAGCACCTTATTGAGAAAGATAATGTAGCTCTTGAGCGATTAAGCTATTTAGTTAAAAGTTTGTTGCTGAATGTCTGTGTGCGGCCGCAACGTGACCTGTGTGTGTGACTGAGTGTGTGTGTGTGTGTGTGTGCATTAGATACAGTGAAGACAGCGAGTTAGTTTAGAACTCTTCTCATTTTTTAAATGTAGAAAGTGTGTTAATTTGTGCAATGATAACCTACCAGCAATGTTAAGATGATTTTTTATATATATTAATATGAGTGCACAATATAAATTTATTAGAACGAGTACATTATTATTTATGGGCTTAAAAACAAGATGCAAACAATCAGAATATTTTACCTGGTGGGGAGTGCACAATGAAACATATGCCATTACCTATATTGTACTGTGGTACAGTTATGGAGGCCCTTCATAATGCAGAGGTCAAGTGCCTGCTCTGCCAATAGTTAGCAATGGCCCTATAGTATGCAGTGTTTAATAAACAGCTGTTTTACTAAATTCTTCTGAGGTGAAACTCAGTGCAGTCCCGTATCGTGATACGTATCATATCGTGGCCTCTGTATCGTATCGTGACTTTGTGGTGATACACAGCACTAGTAGTATACTTGTTCCTGTTTGCAGTAGCGTTACTGTGCTGTGGCATGCTGTACTAGTACAGCTGTACTGGGTAACGCTGGTAAAATCTCCTTCACTGATCTGCTCCCCGCTATGCTCTGCTCACATGCGCTGATAATATAGCTTTGCCAAGGTTTATATAATTTTTATACGTTTACTTGATGTTTCTTTACACAGAATCATCATTTCTATTCATTTTCCACTGATTTACGCGATCTGATGAGCATTAACTCATAACGCGCGTTTTCCTTTACCACACACACACTGAAGCGCGTGACACTCATGGTGATTTCAGCATCTGCCATCTCAATGAGGACATAAACACACAAACATCACCTCCAGAACTGCTCTGAGAGTCACTTCATGAGCGTTTCACCATTTCATTTGAGTAAAACTAGCGTCATATCATATACACATACATATAATTTTAAGGTAAAGCAACCCGTCAATATAAAAGTCTGGTTTAATTTGAAGACATTGCAGCAGAAATTACTATTTCATTACTAATTACTAATTTTCATTACTGAACAAAATTACTATTGTTCAGCAGAATGTACTACTACTACTAAAATTATGAAAACTTTATTTTTTAAGGAATGATCAAACAACATTTCTTCCATGTTTTAACTTTAATAGTAAATCCCCTTTGTTTGCCAAAAAGTTTAATGTTCAATAATTTAAAGATAAATTAAATTAATATTTTATGCCTTAATTTGATAACCAGATACACAACACAGAATTTCTGAGGAAAAAGAAAACATTTCATAAGGCTATTTTAAGAATAAATAACAATAAAACATTAGGTGACAGAAAATAAAACAACTTTATAATTATCATTTTCTTTAATCATAGCTATAATTATTATAACATCTAAAATATGTTGCGTGTAAAAAGTTGGTGCACTGTGTTTGCAACCATGCTCCTTTAAAGGATCACACACACACACACACACACACACACACCAGTATGCAGAGAGACATTTAAGAGGGTTTATTCTCCATTAAATTAATGTTGCTGAAAAAATTGTTAATAAATGTTGTGTTTCATAACTCTTGTTTTAGTTCCACGTTAGCTTCCTGCCCACTAATTTTTGCCTCTTACAAAAGCCTTCTAAGTAAAGGCTTGTGTCATGCCTTAGCTCTGTAGTTAGGCTGAAACTTGAAAGTTAAGTTGCACAATGTTTAGGTTTTATAATTTTATTTTTTATTACTATTATTTTGATTTATGTCTTAGTTTTAGGTTATACTATGTTTACCTTTTTTAAAGTAATTTGAAATTGATTTTTATATATTTGTATTTGCATTTTGAATGTAATATGGCAATTAAATGCACTAAATGGGTTTAGTTTTCACAGTTATTAATATATGCAATTTCAGCAATAAAAATGTTAATTTTTCTAAAAAGACAAAAACAAATTACTTGTTCATTTTAAGAGACCTGCCTTACTTTCTCTTGTATATTTAGTATTGCTCTTTAATAAAGAAAAAGTTGTTCTTATCCGATTACTCGATTAATCGATGGAATTTTCGGTAGAATACTCGATCGCTAAAATATTCGATAGCTACAGCCCTATTGTATTGTAATTAAAATCATTAAACAGTTCACTATCAACAGTGTGGAAAACATGCACTGCTTATTTGTAACTCTATCTTACAGTGTTTTACTTTTGCTTTTAATATTTTGAATCTAATTGGCTACAATGACTATTTGGTTCAAAAAGATGGTTCAACTCAAACAAGCAAACGAGAAAGAGAGAACGCCAGTGAGAGAGAGAGGCTGATGAAAGCATTACTCATTTGCAGAAATTGATAATATTCTCATGGGATGTGTGCAGCTCTGGTGTAACGAAGGCTTTGCCTCCTGATATATATCCTCCATATCTGAAAGAAGCTAAGTGAAACGGTCACTTTCACCTCTGTTTGAAACAGAGGCATCACTTGGCTATTAACTGTTAGAACATAAAAAAAAATATATGCAGGTATATCTGTAGATAATCAACAGGGATGTGAATTTATCAATTCTGGTTGCAATTTTAGTATCTAAATGAACTTTATATTAAGAAAAAAAAATTGTTACTTTAAATGTTTCTTAATGTTTTTTCATTTTTTCTTAATCGTTAATTACAACCAAACCCTGTTCTGAATATGTTTCTTTAACTAAATAATTCATAAGAGTCATTAATACATGAATCAGACTACACTGGGTGCACAATATGTCAGACACTTTGTCTTCATGCCTCATCACGTTCAATTCAAACTCACTCAATTCAAAATTGTGCAAATGCAAACTAAATCTAAATATTTTGTCCTGACACTGTAGACTCAGAGGAAGAAAACAGAAGTTCAATAACCATTAACAGGACCAAAAAGTCATGCAAATCATTTAGAAAGAAAGAAAGAAAGAAAGAAAGAACTGATCCTCAATGTCCAACCCGAAAGTCTGTAGTTAGGGTAGCGCCATACTTATTTATTTACAGGAATGAACCTGAGGCTGTGAGTAATAGTAGTACAGTGCTTTCAATGAATTGTACTGATGTTTAACAACATACCGACTGTCCAGCTGATGAAACTCATTTCTGAAAAAAAAAAGCTTCAGTAGACAAAAACTCCACAAAGCCGTTTTGAAAGCTGCGAGTTGTGAAAATTGTGTGATCTAGGAACTTTATACAGTGTGCACCAGTGTAAGGACTGTAGGTTTATCCCTTATAGCCTCGTTTTCAATGGTGTTAAATTCAATATGGTGTCTAACCTGATTAAGGTCTGAAGAAAAGAAAAGAAACGGAAAAAGAGATCATGAGATTAAAAGATTGTCGTCATGTAAAGACATGAAATAAGTGTGCAGTAAATGCAGAGAGACTCTTGGCCCATGAAAGATTGTGATTAGATTTACGGGTGTGAAGCAGAGCTCCAGCTGGAACTTCATTCGGTGGTATAATACTTACGATACAGTCACAGCCCTGACACAACACTCCCACTCACACTATTACAATATGCTCCTGCTCAACAGACCTTCACTGCGTTCTCTTAAAGGAAGGGCCAGGAGAAGGCCACAGAAGGAGGAAAAACAGCACACCTTCACAAGCACATCAGTCCAAACACTTCATAACACACAATTTAAACTGAATAAACTTTGAGTGCACTCTGTCACTTAGTCTCTTCCCAAACTCACATTGTGGAACAACCAGCTGGTATGTGGAAGCCTGCAAACAAGCACAGCTCAATCTGTAGATAAGGACGTCAGGGCACAGAGAGCTCAGTTTCTGGGTAATGCTGGTTGTACGACTGACAGGTACACACTGTATGCATTGCTACAGTGTCTCTGAGTGTCAGTCTAGAGGCGAATTCCAGCCACACAATCACTTTCCATCATTCACCGCAAGGAAATATGATCCACTGGTACATCCAACCCATTAAGTTGTTTGGACAGAACTTAACAGCTTAGATGGAGCCATGGGAATAACATTCATTCATATCTGTGTGGTCCAAATAAAAGATCCAATTAATTTGTATTTCACTTTGCTTTGAGCAAACACACCAGAGTTCTCTACCTGGCTCTACCTGCTGGAATACAACTGAACTAAACATTATAACTGGACAGTAAAGCAATGAACACTATCTCTGTCCAGATTACTGAAGTAATCAATAAGTTCCAACACCAATGTCACTCATGCTGTAGCTATACTGACTACACTGTTGAGAATTTAGAGATGTTCACACTGACAGCGATTTGCAATGACAAAGCAACACGATTCAATAGGAGTTGAGTAAAACTTTATGCCAATAACTTTGTCAGTGTCAATGACATGATCACAGTTTGCATGAACATATATATATATATATATATATATATATATATTATGGATTCATTACATGTGAAGTAAAACATTTCAAAAGTTTTTTTGTTTTAGAATATTACATTTGAGTAGGGATGGGTACCGAGAACCGGTATTTTTTTGGACCGGTACGTAATTGGGTCAAAACCGGACTACCGGTAAGCTTCAGGACAAACGATACTGTTGTCGATACGTGCGTTGTTTTATCTCCATATACTTCCAATGTTAATGATGAATTAGAAGCTGCTGCTTGTCATTTTCCTTCACTTAATGATGTGGCAGTCGTTTGCTCGACGTGCGTGTGATATCCATGAGCGTGTCTGGTGTGTGTTTGCATGCAATCAGTCACCGCGGCAAAAGTGAAACTTTCGAAAGTGTGGGCTCACGTTACAAAACTAAGCGACACCAGTGTCAGATGCAATATATGCAGTAGTGAAATAGTGAACAAAGGATGTAACACTAGTAATATAATGAAACATTTACTAACAAAACACAACATCTACCTCAAGCAATGCGCTGTATCCTATTTACTATGTCTCCCGTTTCCAGCTCCAACTGCAGCTCGCGAGACACATTCACATCAAATGTTGAGTCAGCGGTAGTTACACTCACGAGACGCTGCACTTATTCGCAATCACAAAAGTACATTATTTGCTCTCTGTCATGTTGTAACAAACCTGTATTAATTTTTATTCTTGTCCTGAACACAAAAGAAGATATTTTGAAAAATGTTGATAACCAAACAGTTGCTGGTCCCCACTGACTTTGATAGAAAAACAACAACAAAGGAAGTCACTGGGGGGACCAGCAACTGTTTGGTTACCAACATTCTTCAAAATATCTTCTTTTGTGGTCAGCACAAGAATAAAAATTAATACATTCTTCAAAATAATTTTTATGTTTAACAGAAGAAAGAAACTCATTCAGGTTTAAAACAACTTGAGAGTGAGTAAATGACGACAATTTTAATTTATGGGTGAACTATTCCTTTAAATGTTAATAAAATAAAACAAAGAGAAAAATAACTCCCTACTCCTGACTGAAGAACTTTAATATAGTTGCTAAAGTTCAGCAGTAATAAAATAACTTGAAATTTTTAACAACTTTTCACATCATATCTTTTTGCACCAAATAATATCGATAACAGTATCGATAAGTACCTGTATCGATAAGCAGTATCGATAAAATGTAAACGATACCCATCCCTACATTTGAGTTTTATTAAATGACCATCCCTACAGTATAAATTCCGGGTATCTCTTGTTCTTTGAAACCACAATAATGGGGAAGACGGCTGACTTGCCAATGGTCCAGAAGACAATCATTGACACCCTCCACAAAGAGGTCACAGAAGTCACAGAAGGTCATTACTGAAAGGAGTGGCTGTTCACAGAGTGCTGTATCAAAGCATAATAAATGCAAAGTTGACTGGAAGGAACAAACTTGGTAGGAAAATGTGTACAAGCAACAGGGATGACCGCAAGCTTGAGAATACTGTCAAGCAAAGCAGATTCAAACACTTGGGAGAGCTTCACAAGGAGTGGACTGAAGCTGGAGTCAGTGCATCAAGAGTCACCACGCTCAAGACGTCTTCAGGAAAAGGGCTAGCAAGCTACTTCTGAAACAGAAACAACGTCCGAAGCATCTTACCTGGACTAAGGAGAAAAAGAACTGGACTGTTGCTCAGTGGTCCAAAGTCTTCTTTTCAGATAAAAGTAAATTTTGCATTTAATTTGGAAATCAAGGTCTGGAGTCTGGAGGAAGAATGGAGAGGCACAGAATCCAAGCTGCTTGAAGTCCAGTGTGAAGTTTCCGAGGTCCGTGATGATTTGGGGTGCCATGACATCTGCTGGTGTTGGTCCATTGTGTTTTGTCAAGTCCAAAGTCAGTGCAGCCGTCTACCAGGAGATTTTGGAGCACTTAATACTTCCATCTGCTGACAAGCTTTATGGAGATGCTGATTTCCTTTTCCAGCAGGACTTTAGCACCTGCCCACAGTGCCAAAACCACTTTCAAGTGGTTTGCTGACCATGATATTACTGTGCTTGATTGGCCAGCCAACATGCCTGACCTGAACCCCATATGGAATCTATGGCATATTTTCAAGAGAAAGATGAGAAACAGTCGATCCAACAATACAGACAAGCTGAAGGCTAAATAGTGCCTCAGAAGTGCCACAGGCTGATCGCTTCCATGCCATATATATATATATATATATACAGTGAGGTCAATAAGTATTTGATCACCCTGTGATTTTGCAAGTTCTCTTACTTGAAATCATGGAGGGGTCTACAATTTTCAGCATAGGTGCATTTCCACTGTGAGAGACAGAATCTAAAAATAAAAATCCAGAAATCACATTGTATGATTTTTTAACAATTTATTTGTGAATTACTGTGTCAAATAATTATTTGATCACTTGCTTATCCGCCAGATTTCTGACCCTCAAAGACCTGTTATTTTGCTTTTAAATAGTCCAGTTACACTCTGCTCATGACTAAATTAGTAGCACCTGTTTGAGGTCGTTAGCTGTCAAACCAAAGAGCTGTCAAAAGACACAAGAGACAAAATTGTAGACCTTCACAAAGCTGGAAAGGGCTACGGGGCAATTGCCAAGCAGCTTGGTTGTTGGAGCAATTGTCAGAAAATGGAAGAGGCTAATGATGACTGTCAATGTCCCTCGGACTGGGGCCCCACGGAAGATCTCTCCTCGTGGGGTATCAATGATGCTAAGAATGGTGAAGAATCAGCCCAGAACTACACGGGAGGAGCTGGTCAATGCCGTGAAGAGAGCTGGGACCATCGTTTCCAAGGCTACTATCAGTAATACACTAAGACGTCATGGTTTAAAATCTTGCATCGCACGGAAAAGTTGTCCAGGCCCGTCTGAAGTTTGCCAGGGACCATCTGGATGATCCAGAGGAGTCATGGGAGAAAGTCCTGTGGTCAGATGAGACCAAAGTAGAACTTTTTGGTCTTAACTCCATTCGCCGTATCATCCCAATAATACCATACCTACAGTGAAGCATGGAAGCATCATGCACAGGGGACAGGACGACTGCACTGTATTAAGGAGAGGATGAACGGGGCCATGTATTGTGACATATTGGGCATCTCCTTCCCTCAGTCAGAGCATTAAAGATGGGTCGTGGCTGGGTCTTCCAACATGACAATGACCCAAAGCACACAGCCAGGAAAACCAAGGAGTGGCTCCGTAAGAAGCATATCAAGGTTCTGGAGTGGCCTAGCCAGTCTCCAGACCTAAATCCAATAGAAAATCTTTGGAGGGAGCTGAAACTCCGTGTTGCTCAGCGACAGAAACCTGACAGATCTAGAGAAGATCTGTATGGAGGAGTGGGCCAAAATCCCTCCTGCAGTGTGTGCAAACCTGGTGAAGAACTACAGGAACCGTTTGACCTCTGTAATTGTTAACAAAGGCTTCTGTACCACTCAAGTGATCAAATAATTATTTGAGACAGTAATTCACAAATAAATTGTTAAAAAATCATACAATGTGATTTCCGGATTTTTATTTTTAGATTATGTCTCTCACAGTGGAAATGCACCTATGCTGAAAATTGTAGACCCCTCCATGATTTCTAAGTAAGAGAACTTGCAAAATCACAGGGTGATCAAATACTTATTGACCTCACTGTATATATATATATATATATATATATATATATATATATATATATATATATATATATATATATATATTAGTGCTGTCAATCGATTAAAAAAAATACTAATTAATCGCACATTTTTCTGAAATTAATTGCGATTAATCCCACCTAACATTAACGTTTTTAAATATACTTTTATATTGCAATAATTTCACATTCAATCTTCAAATTAATGTACAAACAACATATTTTTAATATTTGTTTAATGGCATCTTTTTTATGACTGAAGGCCAGTATCACTGATATCAAGCAATACTGATTTCCCTATAAAAATGTTTCCCCCTAATATTTAACCATTGACTATAGACATTCAACTTTACATTATAATTAAGAGCTATCAATTTTAACATTTATTAGACTTTAAAATAACTTCTAATTTAAGTGAACTTAAAACAATCTTCACATAAACCCATTATAATAAATGTCATATTTATCTACCTGTGCCCCTCAGCAGAAGTATACAGAAATTGAATAAAGTTATCAAACACTAAATTCTAAACTAAATACAGATGAATCCTTAAAATAATAAAAGTTATTGATTTCCTCTTTTTTCTTTTGTTCTTGATGAACAGACATCACAGCAGCTGGTTATTAGGTTGTTTTTGGCTGCTATTTCTTTAAGAGATGTCTCTGCTGAATCAGGGTTTTTCCTGCATTTAAATTTTTTTGGCGGCCGCCAGAATTATTTTTTGTCCCGCCAAAGCCGTATTTGATCGGTTCATGTGATTTATGACTGATGTAAATGACTGCTGTGCTTGTGATAGCACGCATGTTAACTGAGGGAGAGAGAGCAGAGAGCCCTTCCCCGCGCACTCTCTCTGGGCCTGTTTACACCTGGTCACTTCATGCATTTTCTCTGGTCGGACAGCTATCCGATCGTGAAAAGACCAGTCCTCCGAATTCGAAATGCTTCCGAGACGGATTTAAACCCGATCGCTCAAACCACTTGTGTCTGAGACACATTCCAGAAGAAACTGGACACATGTAAATGCATCTGCTTTTTGAAACCACATATGTACATTTTACTCCTCCCAAAATGTTAAAAAAAAAAACGTGTGAGAGCGTGTTATAGGCTATATGTCATGTAATAGTCAGATATGACAGCGCTAATGCTACACGCATCGCCATGGATACAGCCAGCAAGCCGACGTGCAAACGAATGAAACTGAAAGTAAAGTTACGAGATCTTCCACTGCTGATGCCGCTCTCTCCGGTTGCAATCTTCGATCTTTTAATTGGCTGATGATGAATAAAATGCAGCGTACTGTTGATTTCTTTGACGTGATAGTGCGGTAGGCCTAATTCAAGATCGGATTTATATCTGTTTTTTTATGTGGCCAAAAGTAACAAATCAGATGGATTTCCGATCCGACAAAATTTTCTTCAGAGTCTATGGGGTATTGTCAAGAGGAAAATGAGAAACAAGAGACCAAAAAATGCAGATGAGCTGAAGGCCACTGTCAAAGAAACCTAGGCTTCCATACCACCTCAGCAGTGCCACAAACTGATCACCTCCATGCCACGCCGAATTGAGGCAGTAATTAAAGCAAAAGGAGCCCCTACCAAGTATTGAGTACATATACAGTAAATTAACATACTTTCCAGAAGGCCAACAATTCACTAAAAAAAATTATGAAGTATTCTAATTTGTTGAGAGTGAATTGGTGGGTTTTTGTTAAATGTGAGCCTAAATAATCACAATTAAAATAACCAAAAACTTAAACTACTTCAGTCTGTATGCACTGAATTTATTTAATACACGAGTTTCACAATTTGAGTTGAATTACTGAAATAAATGAACTTTTCCACAACATTCTAGTTTATTGAGATGCACCTGTAATTGTGAGGTCTAGCAAAGAAGGATACTATCTTACAAAAATATGAAAGCCAGTTTTATTATATTCCCTGACAGTGGCTGTTTTTTCTATCATGAATAAATATAATAAAAAAATCACAAACTGTTTCTTTGCATTTATTTTAGTAATGGTCAGTATTGGGTTCGCATATCACGTGGGGAGGGTACTTTTTACTGTGTGTGTGGATGACCGTCAGCCACCACCGAAGACCTTTTTTGACCCAGGAAAAACCCTGTGAATGTGACACGGATCTGACACGCATCGTATTTTCTCTCAACTCTACCTTTTCGGACACATTTCAGTCTCTTCTAATGAGCTGACGAGTTGAATCGAGTGTGTTAGATGAGTGAGACAGTGCTGGGATGTTCCAACTCATATAACATATCACATGCACGCACAGTTTTATGGCAGCTTTAATCGCCTTTTTGGTAACTTCATAACTTAACTGATCACGGCATTGCATGCTCGTAGTTTCTTTTGTGATTTGATATGAAAAGATACAGGCTATGCGCGCACCGGCACCTTTGTGCGTGTACTGAAGAGCGCGCTCTGCGAGCACAGTACAGTTTCCGCGCTCGTTTTACTCGCGCCTGACACTGAAGTGAAGTTGAAGCGTGTGTCTGAAACATCTCCTGTTTGATGTGCTCGTAAAGACGTTCTGCGACTGAATAAATGCACTTCTTGTCAAGAAAAAAGAGACAGAATTAGCAGTTATGAGTGGAGGTGGCCAACCCTAGTTTAAATTAAAAAATATTTTTTTATTTTCATAGTTATTTTAAATAAAGTCATAGAGGCTTGGAATAACATGAAGGAGACTAAATTATTACAAAATTCACATATCTTTTCATGGTATGGTCTCAGTTAATATTGTTCAGGTGATTTTTTCATATTCAAAATCCAGTTATTTCAATAGTGAAAGTGAAAGTGACGTGACATACGACCAAGCATGGTGACCCATACTCGGAATTTGTGCTCTGCATTTATCCCATCCTAAGTGCACACACACAGCAGTGACACACACACACACAGTGGCAGCCATTTATGCTGCGGCGCCTGGGGAGCAGTTAGGGGTTCGTTGCCTTGCTCAAGGGCACCTCAGTCGTGGTATTGAGGGTGGAAAGAGCGCTGTACATTCACTCCTCCCACCGACAATTCCTGCCGGCCTGAGACTTGAACTCGCAACCTTTCGATTACGAGTCCGACTCTCTAACCATTAGGCCACGACTTCCCCCAGGAAGGAATAGGAATCCAAGTGATCTGGAATTTCATGTGGGAGTAAAAGATTTCCCTATGCACATTCAGCAACGGGTTCAACTCGGTCATGTGTATTAACTAAAGGTTGACCAACTGATTGGATTTGCAGATTAATTGGCACTGATAACCGATTGCTGGAACAACTGGTCATTGGCAAAAAAGAAAAAGAAAAAACGACAGTTTTTCCGGGTTGTATCAGTTGCTGGAGTGGCTGTACTGTACATGTTTTCATATCATTACAGTAATTAATTTGTTGACTAGATGCTGCAAGTCCTACCCTAGTGTTTAAATGTCATGATAGTTTATATCCAGTTGGTCACTTTTATGCATTTGTTATCCAGCAAAGTTGCATATTTAAAGCTAATGATATGATATTTTGATATGTTCATGCAGCCGACAGAAACAAATCAGAAATGCATCCCATTTCAGTTCTCTTTTTATTGTCACTGTAATATATATTTTGTTATTTTTATTAGATAATCATCAAGAGTTCCAAATAAGAAGCAAATAAAGTGGGAGAGTATACATAGAATATAGCCTACTTAATGTAATTTGCCAGTGAATTTCTCTAAAATGACAGCACCTTAATTGTGAACACTCCATGAAAAGCCTATTTAGGAGGTGCTCTGAGTTTAATTGCATATTCTACTATAGAAAAAAATAATAATAATGAAAATCTCTGGCCACATCAAGCTGTTATTGACCAACCATTGTGGTTAATGAAGTTAATTTCATAGTCTGCTGATACAGTTAGACACTAGTCGAGTAAGAACGTCTAATGGCGACCGCAGCACTGCGACCTTCCATCAGTGATTTAATTGCTGTCAGTGTGAACGGCCCATTACAAATCAGTCATGCACTAAAAGAGAAACACTAGACTGGACTGGTCTACTAAGATTGCTTCCCAATCTGGTCATGTACAACAGCCACCCCACCTGAAAGGTGAGATGCAGAACTGAAGAAAAATATTCAAGTAACAATAAATGAAGAACATGCTACCTGGCATATGAGGTTAAAGCTTTCGGAAATGCAGACCCAACAGATTATAAAACCACAAAGCAAAACGGATTTCGTCCATAATTTGCTGAAGGTCCAGTGTTTCCCCTAGGTTTATGGCTTTGGGGGGGCGGTGGTGGGGGCGAGGCGAGGGGGGGTTCCGTTTTTTTTTCCAGCATAAAAATATTCATTTAATTTATCTTTTAATTAATGAAAATTAAATCTTATTTTTTTTGGAAAATAAAGGGGATTTAATATTACAATTAAAACATTAAAGACATATTTTATGATTATTCCTTAAAAATAAGGTTTTAATCATTTTAGTAGGCTATTACGGACATTCTACTGAACAATAGGAATATAGTTCTGCCGCAATGTTTACAATTGAAACCCGAACTTTTATTTTGACGGGTTGCCGTGAATACCTTTACATTTCTGTGTGTATATGATATGAGGACAGTTTTACTCAAATGAAATGGTCAAATGCTGATGAAGTGACTCTCAGAGCATTTAGTGAGGCGGCAGACGTTAATATCACCGCAAGCCTCACGCGCGCTTCTGTATGAGTAGCAAATGTGCCATACATTAACACAGAGACAGGCAGAAGTCATATTTAAATAGTCGTTTTGCGGCTTAATATTTACAAATACTAGTGGGAGTGGGCTCACTAGTGTGTGCGCGTACGTTTGTATGTGTGTGTGTGTGCATCGGAGCTGAACTCCGCTGTGCGCGATACAGAGCGCGCAAATGTAATGTAACGTTAGAAACAGAAATAACATGCCGTCGCGTAAATAAGACAAATAGCGTAAGGCTATTTGGTTTGTTTAATAAAAGAACAAGGTATATACCTGTTCTATAGGAAAGGTAACTTTAAATGACTTCTGTTGTGATCTGGCGCTATAGAGAAAATAAAATTAAATAAAATGAACTTGAGCTTCAAGGGGGCGGGGGCGGGTCGGCCGCCCTCCCAAGATAATGGCAGGGGAAACACTGAGGTCATAAAATTAGGACTGCTCTCATTTGCATAACGTTCCCAAAGTACATGATCTTCATTATGTGGTAAATTGACTCAATTGTTCATAGTTAATTGACCTGTCCGTGTCTAGCACTGTGTGAGCACTAACAGCTGTGATGACGAGCGCCACCCACACGAGTCACCGTTCAGTATTACTGCACTCCCAAAAGTCCTTTATTACGTGAGGCATGCTAATGAGACCGTATTTAACAAAACACCCATACATCATCTGGGTATAATCTTGACCTCCAGGCTTGACAGACACAAAAACATGTCATCCGCAGTGTGCTAACTGTGTCGTAGCATGTGACAAATGAATAAGGATTATATGCTCTGAATGTGAATGTGAAAGGATGTGCAGTATGTGGGCATCTGGTGATGTTGCGTGTGTATGTGTGTAGCCGGTCTCACCAGAACTCTGCCGGTAAGGGTCTGTGCTGAGATCATGACCCCCGCCCAGTCTTTGACTGAGGTCATCCAGCCCACCTCGCTGACTGGGACTTCCTCTTTATCACTCAGGTTCTTCGGTGGGCCATCAGCCTGACTGTTCATAGGGTTATTCACCTTCTGTGCCTCCTGGGAAAAATAAAAGCACACATACAGCAAAGTAAGCAACAGGATAGTTTGGGATACTCGCAAACATGCTGTTAGAAACAGTCAATCAATCCAACAAACTATGGCTGATATATTAAATATTCACATAATATTTGTAAGAATTTTGGTTTTATAAAATGTGACCCATGCTGGCAAAATGTGTCGGAATGTGCACGGACTAATTTTGAGTTGAATGCAAAAAAGTGAAAATTTTAGATTTTAGTTAGAATTTGAAGTTTTCACAAACATGAGTTCATTAAGCACTCGTCTAGCGATCCCAATGCTCCAAATAGTGATTGAACACTTAACCATTTCAGTGGTGAGTTTAAAATATTCTAGCGGTCCCCCCAGAGTGAGTTTTTTTTAAGGCGACCGTTATTTTAGAACAATTCCCCTTACTGTTTCCATGGCGACTCGTCATGCTTGTCATGTGACACACCACGGCCACAATAACACTGTATGACAGATGGATCACTTTTATTTTGTTTTTCCTTTTTTATTTAAAATATTCACAAACTTGCTTACCATGTCATGAACAATCTGATATTCCGATTCACAAATATGTGTAAATGAGCGTTTTGTCGTTTAAACACCTTTATAAATGATCTTGATCATCTGTAACGTGAGATGGGCGCCGCCATGTTTGTTGGCGCCGCAGTTTAGAGAGTCCTGTCAGTCTGATTTACAGCATGTGATTCATCAATTTCTCCCAAAATACATGCAAGTAAGTGGCCGGTGAACTGGGTGAAGAATAGAGTGAACTTTATAGTTACTTACACATAGATACTTATGTGTATCTGATATGAATAAAACACATCGGCAAATTAAATTTGAATGGATTGTTATTGTTGCTTCCATAGACATCTGTGTGTATTTTACAAACTCTAAATGTATTGTTTTACTAGTACTTATGTGTATTTAAATGTCTGAAACCTAAAATATGCATTATGTGGTTAAGAACACTGCATAGTTGTGATATGACAAGCGCAGTGCACGTCTCTCTCTGGCTCAGCGCCAGCCAACACGCAAAACCACAGTTTGAATTTGGCAGTTATGCGACGTCACCGAACATTCTAAATCCCATATGTGGGACCATACTCCCAGGGGCACAGAAATAAAAATCCCATATGTGGGACCGTACCGCTCGAAAGGTTAAAAGTATCTTTATTTGTACATTTTCTGATGAGTTCATTTTCCCTGCTCGCTTCTCGCGCTTAATGACATCCGAAGCGCTTGTATAAAAGGCGCTTCCGACAGCATGCGATCCCGATAAATATACACACTTAACACAGAATTACAGTATTTAAGTATTCAAGCAAACATAATCAGTTATGTCTTAAAGAGATAGTTCACTCAAAAATGAAAATTCTGTCATTAATTACTCACCCTCATGTCGTTCCAGACCCGTAAGACCTTCGTTCATCTTCGGAACACAAATTAAGATATTTTTAATTAAATCTGAGAGCTCTCTGACCCTCCATAGACAGCAATGATATTACCACAATCAATGCACAGAAACGTAGCAAGGACATCTGTAAAATATGACATCAAGGGGTTCAACCGTAATTTTACGACACAACGAGAATACTTTTTGTGCCAAAGAAAACAATAATAATTTATTCAGCAGTTCTTCTCCACGAGTTACCATCTTCCACCATTTTGGAGAGTACCCCAAACGTAATCAACATAATGAGCAAATATCTTAATTTGTGTTTCGAAGATGAACGAAGGTCTTACGGGTTTGGAACGACATGAAGGTGAGTAATTCATGACAGAATTTTCATTTTTGGGTGAACTAACCCTTTAAGTGAATGTTTGGGGAACTGTTGGGGAAAAACATTGGATGTGTAACATTATATTAAATCTGTGCATTACAGTAAGTCTTAATATTTTAATAAATTAATAGGTCTTGTCTTTTGAAAATCACATTTCCCATGTTACAAAAACAGCATTCTTCCATCTTAGAAACAATGCCAAGTTACGGAACATGCTACATGTTTCATTTACATTTACATTTATGCATTTAGCAGACGCTTTTATCCAAAGCGACTTACATTGCATTCAAGTTACAGTTTTACATTTTATCAGCTCTTGCTTTCCCTGGGAATCAAACCCATGATCTTAGCGTTGCTAGCGCCATGCTCTACCATTTGAGCTACAGGAAAGCTACTGATGTTTCTGATGCAGAAAAGCTAGTTCATGCATTCATGACCTCTAGACTGGACTATTGTAATGCACTGCTAGGTGGTTATCCTGCATCTTCAATAAACAAGCTACAGGTAGTCCAAAATGCAGCTGCTAGAGTCCTTACCAGGTCAAGAAAATATGATCATATTACCCCAATTTTACAGTCTCTGCACTGGCTACCTATTAAGTTCCGTATCAGTTACAAAATATTATTACTTACTTTTAAGGCCCTAAATGGTTTAGCTCCTGCGTACCTAACTAGTCTTCTATCATGCTACAATCCATCACGCTCCCTAAGGTCGCAAAACTCTGGACTCTTGGTAGTTCCTACACATACCAAATGTAATTTCTACCACCTAAATTAGCTCCAGTTTGAACTCATAAGTATATTTTACCGATTCATCACCGCACACTACACTTCCTGTTTTTGAGTCCGTGTGACATATGGAGTTCATTTTTACTTGATACTCAAACAATCTGATTGTTACCATCCCAAGTATTGATGTCTCCTAATTCTGAGTGGTTTAGCTGTCTACTATGCTTTAATAGCATGGTTATATTTAGTGCTAAAGACTGTACTTGAAAATTATTTAACTTAAAATAATTACGTATTCATCAAACTAACTGGCAATGTTAAATTTACTTATCACGCTAAACAAACAGTCAATACACACTGGTAAACCAAGCTACAGTTCCTACTTGGAAATTACTCACATTTTCTAAGTGAAAAAAGTCAAGTACTCCTAGGATAGCAAAGTCCACTAAAAGAGGTAGAGCTTTTTCACATTTGGCTCCCAAACTCTGGAATAGCCTTCCTGATAACGTTCGGGGTTCAGACACACTCTCTCTGTTTAAATCTAGATTAAAGACACATCTCTTTAGCCAAGCATTCACATAACGAATCTCATAACCTTGTACTTCAGTTACATCTGATTAAATGCACATTAAAGTCTGTGTAAAGGCAATTCTGAGAATTGTTTGTAAACACATTATAAATGTTAGAAATGCATTGCTGAAACATGTTAACAAAGTCTGTGAACTATGTAGTACTTAATTGTGGAGTTAGACCGTTAAACAGTTTTTCACCATTTTTCGTGATCAGGATTTTTTGGGTGGGGCTAAATCATGACTCAATGACGCAGTCGAGCCACCCTCACCCGCCATGATTTAAAACGCTGTGTAAACATATACTGTGTAAACATTGTATCAACTTATTTTGCGAGTATGGAGAACAGCGATAGATGGACGTAGTAAACTTTATCAGGGCTCTAGACTCATTCTTCCCACTGGTCGCACTTGTGCGACTATTTTCTCAGTTGGTCGCACGAGCACATCATTTGGTCGCAATTTTTTAATTATTTATTTATTTGATACAACATTTCATTAATCAATGCATGCTGATGAACTTTTATCATAGTTTATAGTTATATGGTAACGAAAGTGTTCACCATTCAACCCGTTCTTTTTCATCAGTATTATTTGTGATTTAAATTTTGTGAACAGGAATTACTCTTTTTGCTTTCACTTTCAAAGTGTTTTGCTTATATCTATACACCTTTCACTTTTTAAGACTAAAACAAAAGATGGATTAATTGTTATTCTTAATTAAAAAGCACAACAACAATAAAACAGTACATTACAATGACAAACTAGCTTATATAACCTTTATTAACAAAAACGAATAAGACGAGGCATGGCATAGGACACATCACATGCTGTATTGACTAATAAATTACAGAATGTTTAGCAAACACTGAGGAATCAAATAATAATAATATAAAAAAAAATTAAGGAAAGCCTCCATAGCATAACGTGAGGTAAACAGCAAAGATAACAAGCTTTTCAAAACTAAAACAAAAGAAAAGTCAAACTAAACTGGCTGTCGCTGACAGGACTTGCATGTTTTTTCTACAAGAATACCAACATGTTCACCTTCTCTGGTTTAAGAAGCGGTCTTTTACTTTAGTTTGAAAACCAAATCCTCCGTTGCGCTCCGTCCGCGGCGCGCACCTTCGTGCTCGTGTTGACGCGGCGAGTATAAACCAGGCTCTACCCATGAAGCGCTCGCGCTAAAAGCGCCTCTCTTCACGTGATCAGTGAAATCTTTCTCCTGCTACAATGTGCTATGACCATGCACTCGCACAAGTGCGACCACCTCAAATTTTTGCTCGCACACTCTCAAAAAATGGTCGCAAATGCGACCATTTTGGTCGCAGTCTAGAGCCCTGTTTATAAGCTTTTAAAAGAGAATAGAGTGTTGTTTGCTCCAGTCGAGCGTTGTTTTTTATGTGTAGCGCTCAACCACAGTGTCAGACCCAAAGAGTTAGCCACATGAGGTCATACACGTTAAATTGTGAAACCCGCGAGACACAACAAAAACATAGCTCCGATCACAGCGTCCTCCCTCCTCCTGCTATTAACGTTGTTCTTCTTTGTTTCCGTTGTTGAACGGCACGAACAAATGACATCGCTGTCGACCGGCTTACGTCACTTCCTAGTACCCACTGTCGGTGCGAATGCAACCCTTTAAAATGGTACTGGGAAATAGTTTGTGCAAAATCGTCCCAGTACTTTAGTACTGTACTTTTAGTTCTGGAACTAAAGCGGTGCGAAATGCCCTATACACTGATCGTTCTGCAGCGCTGCTTCAAGTCGAAGACACCTAATAACTAGAGCGCATTAGCATCAGTGGTTCTCGGCTCAATTGCGAGTTACTGTCATTACCGTTAGTTACCGTGCTAGAAACTAGGGTTGCACGATACACCGGTACTACGGTAGTATCGCGATACTAAAGCTTAAAAATACCCGCGGTGCCATCGCATTTTTTAAACGGTAGTATCGTCCATAAGGTAGTACCGTAAGATATGTAGTATGGATACGGCAGCAACACTGTTTTAAACGTTCAAACGTTGAACATGCATGCCAGCAGAAACATTACAAGTTGATTGCCAAATGTCTTTCTGCTGTGCTCTGTGTAGTTTAGTCTGTGTATACGCTTTATATGGTATTGAGTGTTTCCCGACGCTTCAGTTCAGTTTGCAATGAGAAGTTGTACTTGCACGTCGTTTTTAATGCTGCAGTTTATCAGAAGAAAGGGTCTGATTCAGACCGTCTGATGTCATTTTAAAAAAACAGCAGATCAAGCATCACTTATTCAACATCATAATATCTTGCAAGAAAGTATCGCAGTTTTATTCATTTGACCACTTCTAGAACAGGTGAACTCGTTTCTGGAAGCATCTTTGCGATCATGAACGCAGTTCCATTCATCAACATAGCGGCTTTGCACTTGGTTTTTATCATTATATATATATATATATTTATTAATTTATAATGTTATGTTTTAATATACATGCTGCTAACTTGGAAATTTCAAGATATGCGAGCAAAAAATGCTCCTGACAGTTCGGCAATATGACACGAGCAAGAGTGCTGTTTTTGTTTCGTTTCTGTGTTCGAATCCGAATCTGCGTTGTCTTGGGCGAATCACTGATTCACTGAACCATTCATAAAAACAGTCATTTGATTCGCTTCTGAAGGATTCAGCCGTTTTGAAAGAATCGTTTGAATGACTCAGTGATTCAATAACGAACTTCTGCCACCTGCTGGCCGTTTTAAGTTTCCCATCTAAAAGTAGGCATATTACATTATTTTCCAACATATTTCTATATTCAGAATTTAGTATTTAAAACATTAATCTCATAACTTTATTTATGCAATTATAAATACAGTCTAAATGTATAAATGCCACATCTAAATGTCACTTCATGCAGCTTCTGTGCAGTGCTAAGATGAGTTTAGATAATTTCATGGATAACAATAGCCAGTCATTCATTCACATTAATTAAGTATTCAGAGAAAAATATTGTCTGTTTTCATTTACATCTATTTATTTATGAAATTTTGATTCATTTTGTAGAATTGAATTTTAAATTAACACAATGCATGGTATCGTGATACTACTTGGTATCGTGATACTTCAGCTGGTATAGTATCGTAAGACATTTTTATGGTATCGTGACAACCCTACTAGAAACCAGTGCCTACAATTTGCTAGCTAGCTATGTCTTCGTCACGTAAATGCATAATACCTGGTTGCGATCATTTACAAAACAGCTCGGTCTCTAGGGTTGGGTACCGTTCACATTTGAACCGGTACGGTACCGGTACCGGTACCCAACAGTACCTTTTTTCGGTACTTTACTCTCTGTAATAACAAATACATTTATTTCAGTGAAAAAGTAAGTCCAAAACCTACTTGTGCTGTCTGGGTAGTTGAGATGCAGATAAAATTAACTTTTATTACTGTCATTAATAATGTCTAAATATAATTTGATAAATAAAAAAAATAATATAATAATAATAATAAATATAGCTGCAAGCAGCAATGATGGGGCCAAGCACTCCAGCGGCAAAATGAGTAGCTAAGCATAGCATGGAGCATCAGACCAACTGCAGAAATGAGTAATTGAAGCCATTTTAAGATTATTGTAGACCAAATGGCTGAAAAAACATTTAAAACCACTAGTAATATGATTTAATGTCTTTTCACTTTTGACCAACAGGTGGCATTACCAAATCGAAGTAATGTGTTCTGTGTGAGGTGACAATGGTACACACAAAGTTTGGTGTCAATATCCCAAAGTATTGCAGAGATACAGCCTCAAGTGTCATTTTGGCATTATGCCTCAAATTCGTTGCTGTGGTATGTGAAAACCGTTTTGTCTATCAACACGAAATCCATAACTTTTTGTCAGCATGGTTTGAAGATGATATGATTCGATTTTGGTGAAAACCAACGGTCTAGGAGTTTGAAAAAGTAGGTTTTCAACATGAATCAAAATGGCGGACAGGAAGTTCGGCTTTCTATGACATAATTGGTATGTGTGTTGTCGGCATGACCCAAGGAATAATTTGAGACCAGTTTCATTACAATAGGCTAATGCTATCAAAAGTTATTAGCATTTTTGGAAATGTCATTATTAACAATTAATGAATGGTTTATTACGCTTGACCAATAGGTGGTGCTGTCACCAAACTGACGTGGCGTGGTCAGTGTGAGGTGACAATGTAACATACAAAGTTTGGTGCGAATATGTCAAAGTTTCGCTGAGATACAGCCTCAGAGGCAGTTTGGCATCTTTCGAGCAAATTCGTTGTTGCGCTAAACGAAAACCATTTTGTATATCGACACGAAATCCATAACTTTTTGCCAGCATGGTCTAAAGATGATCCGAGTCAAGTTTGGTGAAAATCGGACTAACGGTCTAGGAGGAGTTCGAAAAAGTAGGTTTTCAACATGAATCAAAATGACGGACAGGAAGTTCAGCCAATTATGGCAAAATTGATATCGATATTCTCGGCATGAACCAAGGAATGATTACAATAGGCTAATGTAAGCAAAAGTTATTAGCATTTTTAGAAATTTCATTATAACTTTTGACCACAAGGTGGCGTTGTCCCCAAACTTGTTGAGTACCATCAGGGCATGGTGCTGAAGAAGCATAGCGAGATTCGTAACGATACGTCTATGCGTTCATAAAATATAGCATTTTACGACAGAATTCAACATGGCCGACGCCCAAATGGCTGACATGGGAAAATCGGATATGGTTGGACTCGGCATGATGCACCGAATCTAAAGAGCCAAACCATTCACAAGTTATAAGCAAAAATATGCATTTTTCATATCTCCTGACCACTAGGTGGCAGAGCGCCGAAACACTGCAGGTAGCCTCAGGTCATGCTTATTATAACACAAACCAAGTTTCGTCTCAATTCGCCAAACCGTTACGGAGTTATTGCCTCAGATTCATTTTTGCGTGCTTTTTGGCGAATTCGTTAGTATGGTATTCGAGAACGCCTGGACGAATCGACTTGAATTCCATAACTTTTTGCCAGCATGGTCTGTAGATGATCTGAGCCAATTTTGGTGAGAATCGGATGAACCGTCTAGGACGAGTTCGACAAAGTAGGTTTTTCGAACAATTGAATATAGCGAAAAAACTAAACCTTATGATTTTTGAATTTTGGACTTCATTCGACTCCGCTTAAGCCAAGGAATAAGAATTTTCATTTTGTGGCTTACGGTTCAAAAGTTATTAGCATTTCAAAATTGAATTTTTGGACAAGTGGTGGCGCTAGAGATTTTGAGTTAGAGACTCCAAATTTGGTGTGGATACTATTGAGAGTATCATCTATCAGTGTGCCACATTATACTACTTTCCCGCAAACGGTTCTATGGGCTGCCATAGACGCAATGGCGGAGGAAGAAGAATAATAACGCCAACAAACACAATAGGTGCCTCCGCACCTTCGGTGCTTGGCCCCTAATAATAGTAATAATATATATATAGGGTTGTGGAAATGGCTAATAAGCCTATAAGTCTCTGCAGCCATATAGTGGTAATTTAATGTCCTTTATATTTTTAAATAAGTGTTTGCTTTCCTACATTATGAAACTTTTAGTTTTATAAATAGAGGCAACCTATGAAGGATGAACAAATAATGTCATCACATTAAAAATAACTTTCAAATTTGGTAATACTTAAAGCTTTGAAGTGCTGGGAAAAGTTGTGTGAAGCATTTAAAAACACTCAAAAACATTAGACCATTTCTGCCACAAGTTGTTCCTGTAGTTATGTTAAATCCATGGTGAATGGTGGAGATTTGTGTTTATTGAACAATGTTTTTCCTGGTTTCCACATCAGTGGTGTATGTTCTGATATCCGTAGCTTTAACAGAATACTGCGTCGAATTTGAATGCTTCTCACAAGATTTGACAGAGATGTTATTGATTCTGCTGCGAATTCGACTACTTTCTTCACAGTATCTCCCAGCGCTGTGTATAATGATGTCGCGTGATCGAGAGCAGCCCACGGCTCCGGCCCGAGCAGATAAACGGTCTGCGCCACGTAGCAAACGAGTAGCGTGGATTCGTTCCGCTTTCGGTTTGTTTGTCCAATGTAGCTCTTGTAAATCGGGCATGATGAGAATGCAAGGCTGTTCATTCCATTTTTCAAACTGAGAAAAATCATTCTTTGACTGAAAAGCCCAAAATCTGCGGAAAATCTGCAGTAATTATGAAAATTTGCGAGCTCTTGCGAAAATTGCGGAGTTTGCTTGATTTTGCGCTAAATCGCAGAATCGCAAAATCCTGGAGGGACTGATAAGTTTGATCACAACATATAATCATTGCTGTTAATAGTGTTCACCATCTGTTTGATTACATGACATTAACTAAATGCTTGATTTTTACCATACATTTCTACCATATGGACATCAACTTGAGATAGTCACCACTGATAAGCTATTACTATATATAATATAGAAACTTTAATTTTCTGTAAAGCTGCTTTGCAAGATTTGCATTGTGAAAAGCACTATCCAAATAAACTTGAATTGAATTGAATTAATATATAGGGCGTCTGTCTCATTAACGTAATATAACAATAAAATAAAAGAGGGAATCGCTCCTGTTCTTGATTGAACTGCTTTTGTAGTTTTAATAATCAATTTATTTGTAATGAACACACTAAAGTGATTTTTACATTTGATTATTTGTTTTTCTTACTTGAATGTTTTTGTTTAGATGTAAAATTAAAAATGCATTTGTTTCTTATAGGCTGTTTGTTCTATTTATAATAAAAAAGATAAAATAAAAAATAGCTATATTGTGATTATTAATATAGTAATTATTATTACGAAATAATCTGGATGAAAATATGCAATGTTGCTAGGTGATTTTGCTTTGGAACCTTTAGAAAACTAACTTGATTTATTCTCTCTGTTCCATGGTAGATGCTGTCTCTCTCGGTGAGTTAATTTTGATATGTAGTGGGAGTTGATGTTCAACTTAAACGCATGGAGTGAGTTAACGAGTAAAGCATATATAATATCCTAATAATACCTAATGATTACTTCAGTATACATTGGAACAATTTAGTATTGGGTAATTAACATTGCACATTCTATTCTAAATCAAAATGAAGTCCACAGTGTTATTGTTAAATTGAATATTTGCAATTTTTGTTTATATTTTATGTATACTGTAAATATAAATGGATTTAGGTGATTTCAAGGCTGTTCAAAGTTTAAATTTTGAGTTATTAATTTTTCTTTATCAAGTTGAAGTCTAAATTTTTTAAAATTAATGTTATTTGTTTATTTTGATTTAGGTGTTTAAACTAACAATTGCATTTCTCAGAAGATAATATTTCTTTTGAATGACTGACTAACATTTAGTTGTATAGCCACGGTTTCTGAGATAACTGCTTCATGCGTCTGTGTTGCATGGGAGTCGATCAGTCTGTGGCACTGCTCAGGTGTTATGAGAGCCCAAGTTGCTCTGATAGTGGCCTTCAGCTCTTCTGCATTGTTGGGTCTGGCATATCGCATCTTCCTCTTCACAATACCCCATAGATTTTCTATGGGGTTAAGGTCAGGCGAGTTTGCTGGCCAATTAAGAACAGGGATACCATGGTCCTTAAACCAGGTACTGGTAGCTTTGGCACTGTGTGCAGGTGCCAAGTCCTGTTGGAAAATGAAATCTGCATCTCCATAAAGTTGGTCAGCAGCAGGAAGCATGAAGTGCTCTAAAACTTCCTGGTATACGGCTGTGTTGACCTTGGACCTCAGAAAACACAGTGGACCAACACCAGCAGATGACATGGCACCCCAAACCATCACTGACTGTGGAAACTTTACACTGGACCTCAAGCAACGTGGATTCTGTGCCTCTCCTCTCTTCCTCCAGACTCTGGGACCCTGATTTCCAAAGGAAATGCAAAATTTACTTTCATCAGAGAACATAACTTTGGACCACTCAGCAGCAGTCCAGTCCTTTTTGTCTTTAGCCCAGGCGAGACGCTTCTGACGCTGTCTGTTGTTCAAGAGTGGCTTGACACAAGAAATGCGACAGCTGAAACCCATGTCTTGCATACGTCTGTGCGTAGTGGTTCTTGAAGCACTGACTCCAGCTGCAGTCCACTCTTTGTGAATCTCCCCCACATTTTTGAATGGGTTTTGTTTCACAATCCTCTCCAGGTTATCCCTATTGCTAGTACACTTTTTTCTACCACATCTTTTCCTTCCCTTCGCCTCTCTATTAATGTGCTTGGACACAGAGCTCTGTGAACAGCCAGCCTCTTTTGCAATGACCTTTTGTTTTCCCCTCTCTAATCATTTTACGCTATGGTCGTTTTTTTTAATCCTGGAATGATTCTTTGTGTAGCCTACAGAACTAGACTGAGAGACCATTTAAAGGCCTTTGCAGGTGTTTTGAGTTAATTAGCTGATTAGAGTGTGGCACCAGGTGTCTTCAATATTGAACCTTTTCACAATATTCTAATTTTCTGAGATACCGAATTTGGGGTTTTCATTAGTTGTCACTTATAATCATCAAAATTAAAAGAAATAAACACTTGAAATATATCAGTCTGTGTGGAATGAATGTATACATTATACAAGTTTCACTTTTTGAATGGAATTAGTGAAATAAATCAACTTTTTGATGATATTCTAATTATATGACCAGCACCTGCTAACTAGTTTTGATATTGCCATATATATATATATATATATATATATATATATATATATATATATATATATATATATATATAACAGTTAGTTCTGATCCTCGAATCTGACTGACAAGATAGTTTTTCTGTTGATATTTCACCTGCGTGTTCTAGACTGGTCTCAGTCAGTGCAGTTTCATTGTTGCGCCACACGGTGGCGGTAAGGGACTGTCTTTGAGTGGGTCACTGTTCATTCAACTACACGTTCAAAAACACTGATTCATTCGAGATATGTAATGTTATAATGATATGTAAAGCTGCTGAAATCATTTTAACTTTGAGCGCCACTTTTAAAGGCTCAGCTGACCAGCAGAGCGTCGATGTTAAGACAGATTTCGCTTTCCTTGGACATGACAACCTGTTTTCACAAATATACATGACTCTGCCTGAAGGACAGACTCAGTTAATCACACGCGCTCAGTCGATCTTTCTCATTCACTGTCTGTTTAGGCTTGTTAAGTGCAAATTTACTGAGCCTCTGTACAAATCAGCATGGTACACATTGTTATCATTACTAATATTCAGTACATATGCACTAAGTATAAAACGAGAAGGGCGTAACCTTACAAAAAAAAAAAAAAAAGGAAATATCGCGGTTGCTGTGGTTGTTGCATTCCTCTGCGGTTATGCTCGTCAATAGCGCGGTATTGCGATATTGCGGTTATCGCGACAGCCCTACTCCATCGACATCATTTTGAAGGTCTTTTAATGGAGAATGTGAAAATAAAAATATAGTTGCATGTTATACACTCTTCACTTATTACTAGGGGTGTTGAAATTAATTGTTGCCGCAATAGACCATAATCGAATATAGCCTACTGATGTCATTTGCATGTGCGCTTGTCACACAAGTATTAAAAAATGCACACACTATTTTTAAATCCGAGATCTGAGCACATTTTGGAAAAACCGAGCTTAGTGCAGGAAAAAAACATGCTCAGAATCAATTCTGAGCTTGGCTTTTTCCCACATATGGCACATGTGTGTGTGCTGCTAGAGACAATCGTGGTGACTTCATTACACAGAAAATGCGCTGTGAGACACACTAGTGCATTACTTGACAGTGTTTGCTACCACCAACCGTTATTTCAGTGTTTTACTTTAGATATGCTTTCATTTATGCCATTCGGAATGCAGTGTATTAGATGCACAAATCTCACGTACTGACAGACTTTCACGTGCACTTTGTGTTTGTTTGTCATGAAGCTCGATTGCGCCTGCGGATAAACGCACTTGCATCTCCGAATACTTTTATGATACGAAATTGATGTAAAACAGTCAGTTATGTTTTCAGTACAGGACAAAACATCTGATATGTCGAAATAGATCTGTGCATTAGTGTGAATGCAGCCTATTAAAGCTGCCACTGTCTATGATCTCATCAGTTATAATCAAACAGCAATAATGTTGAGGAAAAAAGAAAAACCCATAACTCTGATTGTCTCTCAACTCTCAGATACTGAAAGTACTTTTTGTTTATCACTTGTAATTGTCTTTCCCCCCTTTATTACTTTATATTTGCTTGCACAAAGTGCATTTTTATATAATCATGACGCATCGTGATGCATCGTGATATCGAATCGAATCATTGACATGATAATCGTAATCGAATCGTGAAACCAGTGACGATTCACACCCCTACTTATTACCATAGTAAGTACATGTAACATGGAAATGTCACCTTAATTTAACATGCTTTATTTTGCTTTATCTAGATTTTGTCAAAATTATGGTTTTAACTTAAGAGGAAAAATCTAATGCAGAAATATATATATATTAGTGTTGACAATCGATTAAAAAATAACTAATTAAGCAAGTAGGAAATATACAGAAATTGAATAAAGTTATCAAACACTAAATTCTAAATTAAATATAGATGAATCCTTAATGCAACACTTTATTGATTTCCTCTTTTCTTTCTTTGATTAACAGACATCACAGTAGCTGGGCTATTAGGTTATTGGCTGCTATTACTTTAAGAGCTGCCGTTGCTGAACGTGACGTGAATCAATTCTTGTCAAGTAAAAAAGAGAAAAAAGCAGCAGTTGTGAGTGGGGTGGCCAACCCTAGCTCCACCCCTGCGTTAACTACATTAAATATTTTTAACACCGTTAAACTGGAAAAAATAATCACCTGCTTTAACGCACTAATTTTGACAGCACTAATATATAAGTTGACAAACATGGAGACTTAATTTTCCAGATCACCCAGCCTTAATAGAAACCCAAGACACTTACTGATTAATTGTAAGTGTAAAAAAAAAAACATACACAAAATAGTTATGAAAAAAAGCATAATCTAGAACGCAAACAGAAAACATAATATTTCACAGTTTTATGAGTGCTAATTTAATTAGTTATTTATGTAAGCTTCAGAAACGGTAAAGCAATGATAAATTCACTGAGGTTTTGGAAACTTTGGAGTTCAGTGTCAGAAACTGCATTCATAACACACTATTTTTGCCTGTTTCTACAGCTTGACTCATGCTGACAGGCTGAGACCTACATCACATTAGACATCAAACCCGCTGTCAGGTTTCTGACAGCTGGGAGAGGCCTAAGATGAAGCAGTGAGGAGAGGTGTTTTTTGAGGCCCAGTAAAAGAGCATCTCTCAGACTGCCTGACGCACACAGCGCGGCTGGCGGTGTGTAGGCCGAGGCTGGGACAGCTATGATTCACAGGCTCAGGGAGTCGCAGTGGGATTCTGGGGTTACATCCGCAGGGCTAGGCAACACTTCACAGTCAGGTGGGTGGATGAAAATACAGCCATCATGCGCTCTGTGGTGCAGCCTGATGCTTTAGAAGCTGCGCTGGAGGAATCGCTCATATTCAACCTCAGTGTTGGCAGGGAACTAACACACTATGATGCATAAATAACAGCAGGTAATACTCTAATTTCTGCACAACACTCTTTTGAACATCTCTGTCTGCTCAGTGGGATCATGTGCTGCAACAGAAAATCGGTATGATGTAAAAAGCTGTCTGTTTGGCAACAAAAACAAAGAATCTTATTCAGTTTATCCCAATGAAAATGGAATAGAGATGATAATATAGCTAGTGTTAGTGTTAGGACAATATGTGATGGACTGATATCCAAGGCAAATTAACTGATATTTGACTTTCTCTAATTAGGAGAAATATCACCTCTTCACTGTGTGAACTCCAAAATCTACCGACAACCTTGTCAAAACATAATAAATAATTTCTGCTATCAATGTATAAATTGGGTTAATTCGGTGTAAATCTTGTCAGTCAATAATTCAGTCATATTATTCAGTATATTTTGGCTTTATATGAGCCATCCTGCCCTGTAGGTACAGGTATCAACACATATTTGCCATACTTCACCCATTGAGATACATTTTTAGGTGAACAAATGTATTCTTCAATATATTATAATGCATTCATGTGCTATCAAAATTCATGAAGCTTATACCTTTTATGAAAAATTCATTTTTTGAAATGCAGCTTAGTTAGTTTTTGTGATGTCTTATACACTACCATTCGAAATTTTGGGGTAAAATTAATTCAGCGAGGATGCATTAAATGGATCAAAACTGACAGTAAAGACATTTACATTGTTACCAAAAATATTTTTTAAATAAATGCTGTTCTTTATTGTTTTGAAAATCTAATAAAAATATATATATATATTTAAAAAATGCAGTTCTTTTAAAGTTTATGTATATTCTATTCTAAGACTCCTGTATAATGAATGAATACATAAATGGGCTACATGTTTTTTGAGCAGCAAACCATGGGGGTATTGCAAGATTTAATGTTAAATATTTTTCATAGGTTAGTACTCGGGGTCTGCACTCAGTTTGTGATATTCCTGTTATGCAGTATTTTAGAGTAAACGGTAGGGATGCAACAATACAGTTAGCCCACGGTTCAATAAATACCTTGTTTTTTTTAACCACAGTTTTCGGTTTAATTCTTTTCTGCTATTTTTAAATGCTATTTTTTTTAAAAACTTTAATTAAATTAAATTACACTTTAATTAAAACTCCAGTACACTTCTGTATACTGAAAAAACATGGATTATCATACATCTACTTCAAATTTCTTTTGAGAGAAGTATTATTTTTATGGACTGGGCATTATTTTGTGCAGTGAACACATGTAATGTCCGTTTCATTCATACTGGACGCCTGAGGGTGCCCTCACGCAGAAGATCCACATATGCATTACAGAAGAAATAGAACTCACGATGCTCCAGGAAATCAAAGCCACTAGAAGGCAAGCCTGCAACCTTTACCCAAAAAAGCATAATGGCTAATGCTAATTCCGTGGCACAGGGAAGGTCACCAGAGGCTGTTTTTGTTTTTTGAATGAATGAATGAATGAATGAATGTCAGTGGAGGAGAGGCTTCACTACACTGAATAATCAGAGGAAACGGCTTATTTAATGAATCGACAGCCTATCTGCTAATCAACAACACGTTTTACACTAAATAATACTAGTGTTGTCAAAAGACCCGGTACTTCGGTACCAAGTCGGTACTAAAAAAATGAAAACTTCACGGTACCAGTTTTTTTCAAGTACAATAATCTCACAATATTTCTTCCATATTTTAATTTTAATAGTAAATCCCCTTTATTTACCAAAAAATAAAATGTGTTTAAATTTCATTAATTAAAAGACAAATTAAATTTGGGTGAAACTTGTTTACTGTTTTTCATACTTGTATTACTTGCGGAAAAACTTGAAACACAATTTTAAATAAGTATAAAGAATGGCATTGATTTGTGTACATTTTCTTTTGTTTGACTTTATTAATAAAAATATTGTGTTTTAATTAGCATGTTTTTGTGTTTTTCTTTGGTACCGAAATTGGTACCGAGAACCGTGGATTTTCACTGGTATCGGTACCGAATACAGAAATTTTGGTACCGTGACAACACTAAACAATACTTTTGGATTTAACTATTTTTTAGAGTTTACACTGAGAAAATTCTGTTTTATAAGAGAAGTCACTGACTTTTTGAGACAGGTGTGATTCAGGTTACAGCACTTCTCATTCATTCCTATGGTATCTTTAAACGGCTAATGATTGTCGAACAACTCTGACCGAAATTTAATGACGTCAAGGCTGTAATGTGATTGGTTATTAAGGCACACATGATCCAAGTTAACCGTTACACTTTCTCCAATAGTAATACAGACTCATCTCCCTATAGTAAGACAATCTCTGAGGAAATCCCTAATATATAAAATGCATCCAGCTATCGCTGTAACTGAATGAAAGACAGAAACGCTTTGAATTATGACATTCGAAAAGAACATTAAGACAATAAACACTCTACTGTGACAATGTTTATCTGTGTTCTTAAAACCACCTCAGGTATTTTAATAATTAAGTATATTTATAATCCATTGCTAATTGACATTTATTACAGTACAGAATATATTTCTGCATCATTCTGTGATAAGAAGGCACATCAGATCAGAAAATAAATTATTTGAAACATTTGTCTGATGTTGTGGAGTAAAAGCATGTTATACTGTTCTTTTTTTGGACAACAGGTTTAGAAACGCTCTGCTTTACAAGTCATTAAAAGGGAAGATGCTCGGCATGTGTTGCTTTTTCAGATGCATGTGTTTCCTCATCTCAGCGCACAGACTCACAGAAAAACACAAACAGAGCCAGCTTGGAGAGAGATAAAATGCACAGAAATTATTTAGAAAAAAAAAAAAAAACACACGCTGTGATTGGTTGAACTATTCATCTTTTTCTGTTGCTTGTTTTGAATACTGCGCGTGGAGAGAGGCGTCACCAGGTTTTTGCGTAGTTTAGAGTGAAAAATCGTATCAGCGTACTTTGAGGTCAAAATGCGTACCCACTATGCAAAATAGTAATTTTTTTATCAAAAATTAAAAATCCTTTTTTAATCAATACTCCACTACGACTGGAGTAATGATGCTGAAAACTCAGCTTTTCCATCACAGAAATAAATTACATTTTAAAATATATTAAAAAAGAAAAGAGTTATTTTAAATTGTAATATTTCACATATATCAGTGTTTTTTACTGTATTATTAATCTAATGGTGAGCATAGGTAACTCATTTACAAATTTTAAAAATCTTACCAACCTCAAACTTTTCAACAGTATTGATTATTTTTCTTTAGCCATTTATTGAATGCCATAGATTTTTACACAAAGCAAAAAGTCTGTGTAAATGTGTTCTCTCTGACCACAGAGCACTTGAACGGGACACATAATTACACCTTAAGAAGCAGGATGTAGGATCATCTGACAAAGTGTCTTTTTAAACTGTTTTTAAGTGCTTACAGGAGGCTTAAATGACAGAAATGTCTAAGTTTCAGTCTATAGGACTGGCCTGGCTGTGGGTGTTAGGTCAGACATAAGGACGTGAACACATCCCTGGAGGAAGTATATCACTCTGGTGCTGCCACAGAGGATGCTAAGCTGTGATGGAAATATATATGGTTAAGATGAGAGCAAAACTAATGAGAGCCTCAGGAGGAGAGAAACACTTCTGTCAACAAGTGGAAAGAACAAAACACACATGCATCAGTGATATAAACTAAACTCCAGGATAAATGAAAACCACTGAGCATTAATGATCTACTTGCTCACTGCAGGCTCACTTATTACAGGTGCTACTAGCAGAAAGTACCAAGGAAAATGGAATGGAAAGTGAATTTCGGATCCTGAGTATAGATAGCAGACTGAAACGGAAAAAGCTGCCCAATAAAAACAGAGGTGTGAGTGTCATCCCAGGACAAATATATAGCCTGTCTTCAGGGTGTGGCATCCAGTGAGGTAGTAAAGGCCATATATTTGTGTTCCTGTGGCTCAGTGGTAGAGCATTGCGTTAGCAGCGCAAAAGGTTGTGGGTTCAATTCCCAGGGAACACGCATACTGATAAAAAAAAAAAATGTATAGCCTGAATGCACTGTAAGTCGCTTTGGATAAAAGCGTCTGCTAAATGCATAAATGTAAATGTAAATATCAGAGACCGGCTTTTGAAGAGACTGGCACCACAGGAGATCCAGACATGACCATCTGGCTCCAGACGGCTCCAGAAGTTGACCACCGGCCCAGGCATACTGAGCAAAGGTTACAGACAGCCCATAAATTGACCTTATAGTTAAAACTATTGTACAGTGATTGAGAAACTATTGCATCAATTACACTTGAAAATGAAAATTTTACAACAGTTAAGTTCATCTAATATTATATGCATATTAGATGCATCAATCTGAATTTCAAAAGTATATCAATTTTACTTTAGATAAGCAAAAATCACAATATTTGTCTTGCAAAAGAGTTTATTTTGAATACTGCACTTTCTGTGAAAGCAGGTCCTATTACAAATCTAATGAAATGCTATAATCATTAAAATGAAATTATGCAAATGTGAAAAAAGCATGACTGGCACAGTGGTGCACTTTGCGTTCCCAAACGCATGTTAAACTCACACATAAATTAGGTTTGCTTCACTGTGAGTTGCTGTGAGATGCTGAAAACATTAGCTACTCACACTAATGCCAAGTTCACACTGCACGATTTTAGCCCGATTTTTCACTCGCCGACAGGTTTTGATAAAATCGGCAACAAATGCCCGAAATCGGAGGCAAATCGGTGCTTGTTCACGCGAGTGACAATCGCAAAGTGTGAATTATCAAAGACGCGATCTGAGGGACTCGCCGATGTGTCGCCGACGCCCGTGAAATATTTGGCATGCTAAATATCTGGAGCTGTCGGCGATTCAAAATCCTGCTGTGTGAATGAGTTCTGACTGAAAAATACATCGGCGATGACCTAACAGCCAATGAGAGAGCAAGATACAGGGCAGCGGGAAGTTCGGGGAGGACTTTTATTTTTTTTTAACAAAGCGATTAACGTTAGCCATTTACAAACAACGTGCCTACATTTTTGCATTAGAATATACAGAACAGGTAGGCTACTATCGAAAAACAGCGATCGAATGCTTGAAGCTTAGACTTCAAATAATATTCTTCTATAAAGGACAAAAGATTTATTGCATTTTTCTTTTTCATCACTTTGAGGGCTTTTATAGGCTATAAGAAATAAACTCATTATAAAATGCATAAAGTTCATTTTGAAAACTTTCAAAATGAAAGTTGGTTTCACTTTCAAGTAGGCTACTTAGATTTGTGTATATAAAAATTTCCCAGCAGAAGTATGTTTGTTAACAAGTCATCTTTGTTAATTATTGTGTGTTCGGGGAGGACTTATAGACCATAATATCAGCGTGATCTTGTGTTATTACCTTATCACTTCTCGTGTGCGTTAGGCTGTAGTTTGCAGACCAGACAGAGTTGTCTGCGATTCTTCCTATTGTAAAGTCATGCAGTGTGTAACCTCCTGTCACCGATCCATCGTGCAATGTGAACACAGCAGCAACTGACTGCTACCCCAGATAGTCATGCAGTGTGAAAACAACGGTGATCCGATGACTTTGAAAATCGTGCAATGTGAACTCGGCATAACTCGTATCACGATTTGGCTGACAGATGCTTTGCCCAAGGAATGGCACAAAACACAACGCAAGACATCTTTTTTGGTAATTATGAGAAATGAAAAAATATTTTTGGTTCATTATAAAACTGTTCCAGGAAGCCATAGTATAGGTAATTAATGAAAAACACTGCCTGGTTAAAGTAGAACGAGTAGAAACATATCCCTTCCATGTCAGCGTTCAACACTGCCACAGCAATTCTGCTGAAATTGAATTATAACCCATAATGATTTGCCAACGGGGCAGCTGGTGTTTCAATCATTTGATTTGTCAAATAACAGTATCAGGTAAACTAGTCCTAAAATGTGAGCTTGCTCTTCAGCAGATCAGATTTCTCTGTCATTCATGGGAACTTAACCTTCAATCCACAGTCGCTGCGGGAATAGGTCAACAAAAGGTGTGCTCTTGCCTGTCCATCACACTCCAAAATATATCCCCATCTCCTCAAGCCTCCTCTGTCACATCGCACACATGCTTGAACCTGTCACTTGGTGTAAATACTGTAGTTGGTGTGCTGTGCCCAAAGCGTGTACACTCAGATCAGGTTTCGTTCTGATCGGATATCACCATGTGCTCAGCCTGGTCTGGAAAGTAAATCTTCGAGTGTGTTAGCAAAGCCACTCAAGATCTGAATCTATCGAGTTAATGAGAGCTATTCAGGGAAACGAAGCACCTGTGACAATCATTTCAAATCAAACATGAATACATTTAAATCAACTATTTTGACTAAAAGTGGGTGATTTAAATTATTGTAATTGATTATAAATAACAACAACAACAACAAAAACAAGAATAACAGCCTTTTTTGACTCATCAGTGTATGAGTAATCTCTTACATAAATGTAAACACTAATTTATTTTGACTCCAATGAGGCCGTTTCATTTTGGGTTTGTTAGCCAATCTTGGGCAATCATGCCACACACTCAACAAACAAACTGGCAAGAAGAAAATTCATCATGTTTAAAGCTGATTACTGCACAGAACCTGCATGCTACATTAATCCAGTGCCACATGTGAGAGTGAAAGCTGTGAGCGGAGAGAGGTGTGGCGGTATGGGCAGACTCTTTATGTGGGTAAAACCATGAATTATACATAAGGTCTCAAACTGATGGCTGTGCAGATCCAAGCAGACAATGTAAACAAGAAACAACTTCTACTTCATTTGAGCGCACTATGCGAGCGAGGAAGAAAAGGGGCTGTGGAACAGTGAGCCATGGGATACTCCATCAGCTATTTTTTCACCTGTGATGTCAAAGCCTGAGCTGCACTGGGCAAATCCAGCCCTTTTCGCAATGCAAACAGACAGAAGGCCTGAAGCAGACTATGGCTGAGCAGTCAACACACAATGAATTTAGAGTGACCTTGTTCCCTGACCTCAACCTTTTTTTTTGGTTTGTTTGTTTTTTTTCCCCCCTAACAATCTGTTCTAGGTCAGACATGTCATTAGAATTCAACTAATTAAGAGTTTCCACTGCCATTTTTGTGCCAAGCAGGGTTAATAAATTATCTTTCCAGCTAAGTATCCATCTACCCATACATATTTATCCATATCTATGCATCCATCAGCTATGATCCATCTTTATTCTCTATCTATCTATCTATCTATCTATCTATCTATCTATCTATCCACACCGATATCCCTCTATTCATATCCATGTATCTCCATCTATCAATATACCCATCAATCCATCTATATCTAATCATATCCATATATACAGTGCCCTCCACTAATATTGGCACCCTTGATAAATATGAGCAAAGGCAGCTGTGAAAATAAATCTGCATTGTTTATCCTTTTGATCTTTCACTCAATAAATTCACAAAATTCTAACCTATCATTGAAGTAAAACAATTGAGAGTGGGGAGAAAATCTCATGATGAAATAAAATGTTTTTCGCCAATGAATGTTGGCCACAATTATTGGCACCCCTAGAAATTCTTATGAGTAAAATATCTCTGAAGTATATTATCATTCATATTTAATTTTTTTAGCACACCAGGGTGACTAGGAGCATGAAATTGTCCAGCCATGACTTTCTGTTACACAGGATTATAAATATGAGGAACACAAAGGTCAAATTCCCTTAACCCTTTGGGGTCGACCAACGCGGATACGCGTTTTGTGGCAGATTTTCCTCATAAGGCCGAAATGAGCTTGAATTACTCTGTCATTTTTGATCGTACAGATAAGAGCAATACACCATTCGAATCTGTAAGGGGTCTACTTTTATTTGTATACACTCATAATAACAACTAAACTTTGTGCTTTTGAAGAATAAAGAAAACAAACAGGGTGCGCTCTCTGTCTTCTCCGTCTCCACGAACTGCTTTTAGAAACGCGTCACTAAAATGAAGTGTAACTCAGCGAAAACTCAACACAGAGACATGGGAGTTATATCTATAGAAAGCTTGAAGTATCTTCTTTTAAATGAAGTAAGTCATATCGAAAACAAATATTCTGTGATAAAGCAATCCGTATGAAACCAACACGATGTTCAGTCTTTCCCGTCTAACTCATTATCTCTAATGCGATCCCGCCCCCTCGCGGCTCGCGCAGTTCATATGTAAATAACCACGTGAGACACGCGCTCATGGAGACGCCAAACATAAACAAAGAGGAGATCGCTACTGTTCGTTTCTGGAAGAAGACGCGCTGAGTAAAGGCAGGACTTCCCTGAAAAGAAGAACAATATTTCATCCAGTAGTGGAGATCAATCTGATGAGTAAGTAATGTTTATTTTTTGCATTAGTTAACGTGTTATTGTGACAATAGTAATATGAGTGTACACTGTAACATGATGAATGCTACGAGTCTAAGTATGTTTATAACATGTTATTATTATTAATAGCCTACTCTGTTCAGAAATAGATTTTAATAACGTGCTAAACAATAATAATTAGTTTCTCAGATATAAAATGTATTTTTTCAGGGAAAAAATAGACAGCAATATGATATAAAAGTAATATGAGTTATAATGTTAATAGCTTAATGTTACAGTAAGATTAGACAAAACTTTACTGTGATAGGCTATACCAAAGTCTCTTTAAGGGTATTCTATAATCTTTGGCTATACTCTGTTTGTGAATATAGCCATAGATGTTTATAACTATAGTTTTTGTATTGTATAGGCCTGCATACAAAGCATGCTTGTTTATGAATGTAACTAAGCTTCTGTTCGCGAATATCTGCTCTTGTTATTGGCATTCTGTAAGGTACTGTGAAAAATAAATGCTGACGATTGTTTATAACATTCTTTTAGGACTCGCCTTCACCTGCATCTCACAAAGGAAGGGGGCGCTGGTCTCGTTCAGTTTTCATCTCCATGCACAATCATACAGAGTAAGTGTGCATTCACCATTTTACAGATGTTACTTTAATTTGATGTATTTACTGTAAGGTAAAATATGTGTGCTATGTGGTAATTGTGTTCTTTTTTTCTATAAATTAGTACTAGTATCAGTGACCATCACAATAATGTTAATAATGTAGTTTGTGTAAACAGCATGCTTACTTTTTATTTCAGATGTGAGGATAACAGTGCAAAGAACCTGTTGCAAAGTGAGCCAATGTCTATTGTGAAAATAAGCAGCCCACTCAGGAACCTGGAACACAGCTACAAACTAAGCTACTAAGCTACAAAGCTACATTTTCAGCATCATTACTCCAGTCTTACTCCAAGTGTAACAATATACACTATACCATTCAAAAGCGTTTTGGAGTCAGTATATACAGAAATTAAAACTTTTATATAGCACACAAGTGATGATAAAGAAGGATCTGAAGGATCATGTGACTGGAGTAATGATGCTAAAAAGTCAGCTTTGATTGATCCTAATAAACTATTTAACTGCACTCACAAGTGAATCTCAAGTTATTTTGTGTGATAGCTAGATATATTCTTAATAAACTACAAACATGTGCTCCTTGGGAAAAATATATAAATGTATTTTGTCCTCATATTCTTTCTTGTAACTCTTCCCTCTCAGTCACATACCTGCCTGAATGGCTCATTATGAAGCTCATTATGCAGCTCATTATGCGGGCCTTTGTCTTCTCAGGTGTGAATGTGAAGGTTGACGCCTTCTCGCATAGACCTTTTCTATTCAAAAAGTGTCTTAGAAAATTTAAATCAATATATTGTTTTCTGTGAGTAAGTAAACAAGATTATTTTCATATAATTTTGAAGCAAAAACTCTAGGCTACAAGATCCAGTTCTAAAAGTCTTGTGAACAAATGTTCTGTATGTTTTTTATGGCCTTATTTCAGTGACTTCAAAATTTTAGTTTTTCACTAACCACGCATAAATGTTTCTTTCTCAAAAACAAAACCATGTACATAAATGCTGCTAACATATTATTGTAGCCCAGTTTGTGCTGTTTACAGTGTTATTAGACTTTAGCCATTTATATGTTTATAAGCAACTGAAAAAAGCACAAATGTCAGGGCATGTCAAAACTTCTCCAGGCCCCCAAAACACCCTTAGACCCCAGAGGGTTAATCATCCATCACAATGAGAAAAAACAAAAAATATATTTCTGATGTGAAGAACAAGATTGTTGAGCATCACAAAATAGAAAGTGGCTGTAAGAAAAGAGTTAAAACATTGAAAATCCCCATTTCCACCATCAGGGTAATAATTAAGAGGTTCCAATCAACTAAAGATGTTAAAAATCTGTCTGAAAGAGGACGTGTGTCTATATCGTCCTAATGCACGGTGAGGAGGAGAGTTTGAGTGGCCAAAGACTCTCCAAGGATCACAGCTGGAGAATTGCAGAGATTAGTTGAGTCTTGGGGTCAGAAACCTAAAAAAAAAATCAAACATCCACTATATCACCACATGTTGTTCGGGAGGGTTTCAAGAAAAATTGTCCTCACTCATCCAAAAACAAACTCCAGCAAATTCAGTTGTCAGACACGACTGGAACTTCAAATGGCACTGGCTTCTATTGTCAGATGAAACTGAAAAAATAGCTTTTTGGCAGCAAACCCACCAGATGAGTTTAGTACAAACACTGGGTTAAAAAAAGTATCCCCATGTCCACGGTTAAATATACTGCTGGATCTTTAATGTTGTGGGGCCTGTTTTTCTGCCAGAGGTCCTGAACATCTTGTTCAGATGCATGGCATCATGGATTCTATCAAATACCAACAGATAAAAAAATCAAAACCTGACTGCCTCTGTTAGAAATCTTATAATGGGCCGTGTTTTGATCTTCCACCAGGACAACAATCCCAAAACAAACATCAAAATAAACACAAAAATGGGTCACTGAGCACAAAATTAATCTTTTACCATTGCTGTCTCTGTCCTCTGACCTGAACCCTGTAGAAAATGAGTGAGGTGAACTGAAGAGAAGAAGCACCGTCATGGAGCTTGGAATCTGAAGGATCTGGAGATTCTGTATGAAGAAATGGTCTCTGATCTCTTATCAGGTGTTCTCCAAACTCTTCAGGCATTATAGGAGAAAACTCAGAGCTGTTGTGCTGGAAAAGGACATTGCAATAATTGGTGCCAATAATTGTGGCCAACATGAAATAGTGAAAGCATTTATTTCACAATGAGATTTTCCCCCCACTTTCAATTGTTTTACTTCAATGATAGGTTGGAATTTTGTGAATTTTTTGAATGAAAGATAAAAAGGATAAACAATGCAGATTTATTTTCACAGCGTGTATGGTCATATCTTACATAATATTAGTGAACAGCTGTAGTTTACACTAATTTATTTTGACTCCAATGAGGCTGTTCCATTTTTCTTTGTTAGCCACTCTTTCTATTTATAATGCCACACACTCAACAAACAAAAACGGAAGATAAATTCAGTCATGTAATTAAAATTACTGAACAGAACCTGCATGCTACATTTCTCCAGCCACATGTGAGAGTGAGCTGTGAGCGAGAGAGGTGTTTATAGACTCTTATGTGCCGGGTATAAACGGCCGCCGCCAAGTATATGACAATTATACATTAGGTCTCTTAACTGATGGCTGTGCAGATCCCCCAGACAATGTAAACAAGAAACAACTTCTACTTCATTTGAGCGCACTATCGAGGAAGATTAACTAGTGGAAATCTCAGTGAGCCCTCATCAGCTATTTTTTCATACCTGTGATGCTCAAGAACTGCACTCCACAATCCAGCCCAGTTTTCCCATACAATGGACAGAAGGCCGCAGACAATATGGCTGAGCAGCTCCCGTCACACACATTTAGAGCGACCTTTTGACCTCAACTATATTTAGCAACTTTTTTTGTTTGTTTGTTTTTTTCCCCCTAACAATCTGTTCTAGGTCAGACATGTCATTAAAAAAAAAACTTACTAATTGGAAGATGTCTGTAGCCACTCCGACCATTTTTGTGTCATCAAGCATGTATTCTGTTCCGCATTAAGTTGATCATATGGACAGATACTGATGGATCATCATAAATCATTTATCCAGGTCCAGCTATCGCTTATCTTGATTGGACTTATCTAACCATATGAACATAATTGTCATATCTAATATGCGCATATCTTACAGACGCAGCACGCTGATGAGACATATACAGTAATCCAGCCAAAACATCTACCCATATAGTGCTTTATAGTATCTATGCATTATCAGCTATGTCAGATTAAATCAATTTATATAGTGAGATGATTCTTTAACATGTATTAATGGTTCCACACCGTGTTCTATTCATATCCTGTATCTCCATGTATCAATATAACAGATCATATCCATATAATGTGACAGCTTTATCCATCCATCCCGTTTTATCTACATATCTGAAGTTCTATAGATGATCTGCAAGCAACAAAACTTTCAGTAACGCAAAACTTAACGCAATGACGTCATAAATATGCAAATTGATATGTGACGTCACCTGCCGCCACAACTCTCACAAAACCTGTGGGAAACACTGTATGCGCACTTGGGAGTTTCAGTAATAATGAATGGCATAGAGCAGGTCATGTGACCAAGGCTGCTCTAACACGACTTGGCTTTAGCGCAGCTGTTTCTGTGACTTCCATTTGCATCACTGGGGAAAGCTGTACTCCATAGCGAGCGCTATTTTTAGCTTCACCCAGGGAGTCGAAAAAAAAAGAAAAAAACAGTGAATCCGAACATGCTCTGTTTCCCATTTGCTATTTAAATATCAGTACAGTCAACAAATATCACAGGGTGACCATTTCAGACTACAACACCATCAAAAAGATCCCTCTAAAATAAATATAGCTTAAATACAAAACAGCAGAGAGCTAGCGGTTTCCCCAGTAATGGCTGTAATCTAAGCAGCTCCGCTCATGAACTCTACTTTATCAGATAAAATGAAAATGCCATCATTCTGAAGACAGTCGGTTCCCTTCAGAAATACACTCATATAAATCACCCGCGCCGCGTTTTGATTTTGAAACATGCAGTGCTCATGTTTATTCAACAAAGTCAAATGCCACAAATAAATCAATGTATGGGAAACACTGGTAATGTATATCGAAATATCGGAAATGTGTTTAAAAATCATACCACCGTTATTGAAAAAAATTATATCGCGATGCATATTGATATTGAATTATTGTCCAGCCCTACTATAAGGTATTCTTAAGGCAGTTCCAGATTGACAGATCTCACCAGTAATCAGCCGCAAATACCGTCAGGGGTCTACAACAAGACCTATAAGGTAAAGGGGACCCCTGAGAGCAATCAGCACCTAAAAGCACTTTGCTAAGATGCAGGAAAGACCATCATACACTGACTGACACAACCAGGTCACCCCATGCTAAAACCACTTAGTCAAAATGGGAAACACTATAGAGTGATGGAGAATGAAAAGGCTGATACAGGTCTTCCACACCCTCAAGCAAGTCATTGTGATCACAGACAATGAGTACAAATAGAGTTTGATAAGATATGTGGACATCCTAAACAACAGTAACATCAAGAAGAACATAAGCTGGAGGAATAATAATGAATTCGGAGAAAATAGCAAGTCAACATCCTCTGATGGTCTTAAATCAGAGCATGAACCCTAATTATAAATCAGAGGGAAACCATATGTTAAAACAATGCTGTTCAAGAGCACCTTATCTCATTTCACACTCGAACCAGGTCAGTAAAATAACACATCTAGTGTGGAAACATGAAGCCTCAGCCTCAGTATAATGCTCAAATTAATTATTGTATAAAGTCAAATAAATTACTAAATGCTAAACTTAACAAAATAAACAAAAACATACTGGTTACCTAGTTTTTTCATAATTTTCTTTCATCGCTGACTGTGGGTGTGTGTGTGTGTGGGTTGGTGTTTGTGTAAATAGCTTCCTTAAATATTCAAAATCAAATGAGAATTCATACAGTGTTAATAACTAACACTTTAAAAGAAGGGCAATCAAAGTCATATCTCCAGTCATATAAGCTTCTACAGCATTCATCTAAGTATGATTAGAACACTACAGGTGACATACAAAGCATGAAGGCGGCCGGTAAACCGGTAGTTTCTGCCATAACCAAATCCAACAAATATTCAGGAGAACAACCGAAGTCTGCAATGATTTTAACTAGGGCTGTCAGTTTAACGCGTTAACTTAATTAGTTCTGAAAAAATTACGCGATTAAAATATTTTAACGCAGTTAACACACTGGCCCCGCCCCCAGATCTGTACGTCATCTTACATTTCATACAGTTGACTGTTGACAAATATGATGCAGAGCAACACCTCCATAAATGCAGTTATGCACTAAAATACAAGATATTGTGGCAAAAAATGCCCCTGTATGAGTTTTTGTCTCATATTTATATCATATGATAAGTGATATCACACGAGCAGGGAGAGCAGTCTTAAGTTACACGAGTGCTGATTTTGTCCCGAATATCACGAGTTAAAATGTAATTTGATGTTGATGTAGAAGTTGATGTTGGATTATATTAAACACAATATTATGTTTTTGCTCAATTTTGCAGAGAACATATTACCTTTAAAGCCATAGCAGAACTGTTCTGCGTCTGTGAGCAACACAGCGGTGTTTAGTTTCTGAATGAATCAATGTTTTGAACGAATCGAGTGAACCCATGATTCAAAGACCCATTCATAAAGAGAGCCGTTTACTTCATTCCTGAATGAATCAGCCGTTTAAACGAATTGAATGAAAGACATTTACCGCCACCTGCTGACAGATTTAGTTTCTTATTTAGAGTATAATTTCAGAAAAAAAAAATACAATAAAAATAAAAAATATTAAAGGGATAGTTCACCCCCAAAAAAAAAAAATTCTGTCATTATTTACTCACCCTCGTGTCATTTTAAGCCTTTCTTTTGTGGAACATAAAAAAAGGTATTTTGAATATCGCTGGAAACAAAGCTGTTGGTTATCAATGACTTTCATTTTATGAACAAACAATACTGAGATGTTTTTCAAATTATCTTCTTTTATGTTCCACAGTTTATGTGTAATAAATTTTATGTTGAATCAAATGAAATATTTCTTTCTAAAGCTACAATTAGATCCTTTTTCAATTAACAAAAATAGCTTTAAATAATCTTTTGTGGGTATTTTCAGTCAAATTTATTTTGAGATTAATTAGATCAATTAATCGACACATCATGTAATTAGATTAAAAAATGTAATCGACTGACAGCCCTACTTTTAACACAACTGTTTGGAAGTGCCTGCGCACTTCCATTACAGCTCAAGAACTCTGGAAACTGGCCATTGACCCAGGGAGCATCATTCTTTCATATCTCGCCTAAAACACGAGCCAAACACTGAGGACGTGCTGCCTGTACATTAGTGCTACTCTGCAGAGCATCCAGGCCACATGTACTACTGTTCTCGACATGATTCATAACAGTGTCCCATTGATACATGATTATCAGCCCCAGTGCTCTCAGATAAAGACACATCCTCCCATGAATGGTGCGGTTTCCCAAGGTCAGGACTTGGATCTCTGCTTCAATGATGTTCGCTGATGATAAACACGTACTAGTCAACATAAAAGTCTGTTGTCTTGGTCCATGTTGTGGATCCCTGCTGGAGCATCTGTGGTGGAATAATTGAGACCGGAGGGCTTTGGGAGAATCTGACCTTGTTTTCCAATGCGTTTTACCTACCAGCAGAAATGGCAGCTTGGAATATGAGCAGGATCCAGTGAACAAAGGCAGGCAAATGACGAGAGACTCAAGCTCTGACTTGGGAGAGAAGGACAGACCTTTCTAAAATAGGAAAATAAATAACACTTCCAATGGTGATAAAAATGTCATGAAGCAGTGGAGCAAAAGTGAGAGCCTGGATGGTGCAAATCTGGAGCAGTATTTGGATAAACAGTAACAAAACGCATCACCCCCACCCCCACCCACCACAATCTCACAGTACATTTACATATAAATCATCTGCAGAGTGAGCATCACACTACAAAACACATACTGATCATAAGTTAATTATAATTACCTTGCATCAGGGTCATCAACTTCAGCTAAGCTAATTACCTAATGGACAAGTCACTCATAGGTCTTATTATCTCCTCCTACAGACTTAATGAAACTCTTCCTTCTTCAGATTCCAATCTTTCAATAATGATTCACTTACAAATCAAGTAAAACGATAATCATTATCATCATTACACACACTCACAATACTCAATATCATATAATCTGTCATCGAATCAATTGAATCATCATTATGTGAAATTTATTCAGTGGCTATAAGATTAATCACATCAATGTAATTCACTTGCATCTAAAACGCTGATTCTCATTAAATACTGTCCATTAGAGCTAATGGTGCACTGCGCCTTTAAGAAAACACTGCCTTAAATAGCAAGCAATAAAGATCTTCACAAATTATCTCTGCAATAAACCAATAATCAGGTCATTCGATTATGTTCCTGACAGGAAGAAACTCTTTCCTTAGACACTTTAACATGAATATCATGTATCTCCAGTGTATTTAAACCAGTGAAGTAAAACCATAACGTAGCAATTCAAGTAAACAGACTGTTCATCCTCAAAGGACAGATGACACATGGCATGAACATTTATTTATTTATTTAAATTAGGGCTGTCAATCGATAAAAAAATGTAATCGCGATTAATCTCATGATTGCCATGAGTTATCTCACGATTAATCGCAATTAATCGCACATTTTTATTTGTTCTGAATGTACCTTAAATTAATACTTTTCAAATTTTTAATGCTCTAATCAACATGGGCATGGACAAACATGGATGCTTTATGCAAATGTATGTTTATTATTATTGAAACCATAGTCAACATATAGCATGAAGAGTGGACATGTTTCAAAGGTCATTTATGTTTTTCAAAAGAACTTGTTCATGTCTATTAGACACATGAAAAAAGAAATTCCAGGTTCCCATTACTTCTCTTTCTTTGCACTGAGCAATTTACTGACACAAACCTGTTTACATTTTTGCACACAGGGCAGCTCTTCTTCTGAAAATGCAAAAGGTACTTTATTTTATTTATTAAATTGTTTCCCTCTCTGTACCTACATAACTGTATTTTTGATGAAGTAAATTCTCAATAAAACTGTTTTCATTGGTATATTTTACTGTTTCTGTTGTCAGACAACGGAATGAATATGAAATAGTGACTGAAACGCGACCCATTAAGACTACATAACCAGCTCTCCCTTCCAAGATGTTAATCTACACAAAAATCATGATAATCGCATTGTCGTCTAATGAAATCAAATACACATCAGATAAAGACAATAGCTGTGCTGTGATTTTGGCTATACTTGCATGTAAAATTAGAGAAGCAACATAATATCTGTGTTTAACTGAATTAAAGCGCTGCTCCTCTCTGCCGATCGCTGAAGAGAAACTGAGCAGATGCAGAGAGAGAGAGGTGTGTGCGCCCGCTGGGAGAGAAACTGAGCAGACGCAGAGAGAGAGAGGTGTATGCGCGCGCTGGGAGAGCAAGACTTCGCGCTCACGCGGCAGTACAGAGCGTCTCAGAAACTAGGTTTGGGCACTTTTTTGAAGGGAAAAAAGTCGCTAAAGGGCTCTGCAATGTTGCTAAGTTGGCAACACTGTGCATCTCCATTTCTCCAACTATGGGTTTGACCACGGGTCAAACAGAAAATACGCGTTGCGTTAATCGCGCGTTAAAAAAATTTGTGCCGTTAAAATGAATTTGCGTTAACGCGTTATTAACGCGCTAACTTTGACAGCACTAATTTAAATACATAATAAAGTGTGAGTGGTGCATGCAAACTTTTCTGCCATATTTAATCACATTTAGATTTACAATCATTTAGCAGATGGTTTTTATCCGCCTTACAAACAGGGAAATACACAAGCAATTAATCATATAGAAGCCAACAATATTAGCAGTGGCATGAATTTCAGGAGTAAAACAGAGCAGTACAAAAGCTACAAAAAAGACGTGTAGCTGCATAAAACTTAAGAACTTGTATTTGTTTACAAATTAGTTATTTAATTGCATTCCAAGTTGATTAAGTGTATCATAAATATAAATCACAAAGAACCAGGGATTTTATTAAAAAAAGCATTTCAACTCTGCATGGATATCTACATAGTAAAACACTATCGAATGTGCTCATAATCAAAATCTTTTCTATTTATTAGCAGGTCTCTGATTTTTGTGATGCAGAAAGTGTGGACAGAATTGTGGTCATAAAAATGGAATTTACTGTAGCTAGATATAGATAACACGGATTTATCACAGAATTTGGCGAAATTTGGATGAATAAATCGAAAGTGTCACTGTACACAACAGGAAATGGACTAATGTCTGTAAACCTAAAACCGCAAAAAGACTATTTAAATAAGAAGTGTGCATGTTCTGCGTCTCTGTTGTGTGAATGAGATGCACAATTTAATCTTTCATCTTTGTTTGCCAAAAGGGATTGTTAAAATATATTTTCATTACGTTTTAAAAGATATGTTAAATTTGATTTAGTGTTTTAATAATAAATTTGTAGTAAATTAATCACAGACTCCAATATATATTATATAAGCAACATTAACGCTTGTCCGGGACAAGTGAATGTTTTGGTCGGCAAGTGAAAGAGAAATGGACTTGCCCAATCGGACAAGTAACTTGAACATGTCAATACCAAAAACAATAATAACTGTTTGTATAGCCTTTGTTATAGGGGTGTGCGATATATATAGTTTGCGGTAATATCGTAATTGTTGTTTAAACGATATGCGATTTGACATTATATAGTATAGTGCAAGAATCAAACAAAACACACCTATAGAGTGCATGCATACATTACTTAAAGAAGTCTAGGTTAGACTAGCGCACGTGCGAGTGCATTCTTTCACTGCATGATTCAGTATTAAAATGCATGAAGAATGATCAGAAAATTCAAGATATGGGGGCAGAAAATGTATATATTTATATTATTTCATATATTTAAAAAATATCACACGAAGATCGAGCGCTGTTTTTGGGGGTTTCTTTGCTCCAAAAATCAGCATGATTACATGTGATTTTATACAACAGTTCAATAAACAAGAAGTTAATATTAAGAGACTTACATTTTTCAAATATTGCCTGTTTTTGCTTTATTTCGCCAACAGAAATAATTCCAAACTCAGCCACAGCACTGTTTTGCGTCTCTGAGCAACATCGCTCAACCGTTTAAAATTTAAATTTAAATGATTCAGTTCAAACGCAATGACTCTCTTATTAACTGTGACTTGATGCCACCTACTGGCGGTTTTAATTTCACATTTACAATATTTTTTTTTATTTTTTAAATAATTTCAAATATTCAACGTTTTATGTATCAAAACATTATTTATTCATTTGTAACTGCAGGTTAAAGCATTCCATGTCCCTCTGTAGTGTTGTCAAAAGACCCGGTACTTCGGGTACCAAGTCGGTACAAAAAAATTAAAACGTCACGGTACCAGGTTTCTTTAAGTACCGGTGGTACCGAGTACCCGGTCAACCCGGTTCTTGCTGCGCTATCCGAGAGGTGTGCAGATGCGCTCTCTTCATTAAAGCACTGAGACAAGGCGACATCAAAAGGAGGAAACACAACAAAACACTTAAGACCGACACCCGGATCAAATGAAAGAGTTCAAGCATGTAAGCTTCAATTTAATATTTAGATCTTCTGTTATGATTATTATTCCATATTTTAATTTGAATGTCGGATTGAAATAAACATTGCCGTTATAGCGGAGTTAATCGTTAGCATATTTATTAACTATTTAATGCGCCTATAGGGTAAAAAAAAACAGGAGGACATGATGGTATTTACTATTTTTGCACACCAGAGGCATTTAAATGAATTGTGAATCTAAAATATGCGTGTTAGAGAATGTACAAACAGTTAACAGTGTTTATGTCATATCAGTCCATCAGAAAAGCCGTTCTGGAGGGATCACGTGACCCTTCGACGGCGATGCAGACTTAGTCTTTGCTCTGCTCACGTTGCCACATATTTTATGATCCTGTAAGTAAAACTTAAACCACTCTGCATTGGACCCATCATGAGTGCTAAGGCAGACAAAGGGGATCGGAAAAGAGAGATTGAGCAATCGCCAATGAAGAAAAAATTCAGAGATTCAGCCATCTCCAGAGAAGACCTCGACGATGCTATTGCTAACCGCATTGAACTAGCATTTACTTTGAATTTGGTTGTGAATCGGCAGTAAGAGATGCGAACTCGGTGCTGATTCCAGCATTGCGCGAACTGCGTGAGGACATGTCTATTAAAGAGTTAAGAGAGGTGAGGCCATAGCTACCGCGGCGAAGCATGACCGCGTTGATTCTGTTCAGGCAGATGCACGTAAGGATAGAAACAGTCACGGACTTAAAAAATCAGCTGGAGCGACTCACCGAGAAGATGACAGATATGGAGGACATGCAGGAGAAACAACGTACGACTGGTGGGGTGCCAGAGGCGGATGAGGGATCTGACGCGGCTGGTTTCCTCAGAGTTAATCTTTCCAAGTGGATTCCTTCCTTGAGGGGCCGTGACATTGAGATTGATCGGGCGCATCGTGTATGACGGAGGAGAGGCTCCGATCGGCCGTGCACTCTCATCTTCCGTGTACTGAGATGGCATGACAGATCAGATATCCTGAAGGGTGCTCGGCAGCTTATCCAGTGAAATTACTGCTATTTTTTCCTGACTTTAGTCCGGCTACAGCGATCAGGAGAAAGGCATTTGGTCCGGTTTTGAATAAGATGACAGCGCTTGGTCTCCAGCCCTTCCTCATCTATCCGGCGGTAATTAAACTACGGCACAAAGGGGAACAGAGAAGCTTCGATTCCCCTCAGAAAGCGGAGGAGCTCCCTGTCTCAGCAGAAGTCGTATGCCGCAGCTCTGCGGGGGGACGACGGGGGAGCAGCGGCCGCTGTACCAAATTTGGGATTTGGTAGGGATACTTATGCTTAACTCATTTAATTTTGCAATTGAACATGGGGTATTTCATAGAGGATTTCCCTTAAAAAAGGGAAAGATCCATTAGATTGTTCCAGCTACAGACCAATTTCGCTTATCCCATGTGATCTAAAAATCTAGCTAACGTTTTTGCTTCTCGTATGGAGAAGGGGATCAAGGAGGACCAAACTGGTTTCATCAAGGGACGCAAGATTGAGTCACCTCCTTCATATTCTTGATGCGGACTCCCACCTAACCCCTTGTGCGGTCTTTTCACTTGATGCAGAAAAAGCCTTTGACAGGCTAGAGTGGAATTATATGTGGGCAGATGTTTCGGCTTCGGTGAACACTTCGTTTCTATGATTAAGACATTATACCACTCCAGAGTCATAAGACCTACAGCAGGGAACGAGGGGTGTCCGCTTTCCCCCTATTGTTTTGTCTATCTCTTGAACCCTTAGCGCGCATTGAACTAGCATTTAAAGAGCAGCAAAGCACTTTGAATTCGGCTACCACTTTCTTGTGAATTCGGCAGTAAGAGATGCGATGGACTCATGGAGGGTGTGCTGATTCCAGCATTGCGCGAACTGCGTGAGGACATACAATTTTAATTTTGCATGTGGATATCGTCCATTTGTCCAACAAGTCTATTAAAGAGTTAGAGGAATTTGAGGCCTCAAAACCTCTTTCTATTAAAACTATTTGGAATAGGGAATTATCTGACCTTAATTTATCTGTCGACTGGGAGAGAGTGTGGTCTAATCTCAGCTTAACATCTAAAAATCTGTCTCATCGTCTTATTCACTTCAAAGTCATTCACAGAGCATATATAACTCCTTACAAAAGATTTAAAATGAAACTACAGTCAAATTTGAACTGCCATATATGTAACACTACATCATCAGGCACTTTTCTGCATATGTTTTGGGAATGTCCTGTCTTCATCAGTCTATGGACACATGTAAACCTGGTTTTGTCATCATTACTGCGAATTGATTGGTCTGATAACCCAAGTTTGTGTCTTCTTAATGATGATTCTGCTCTCTGTATTAGTTCGATGCAAAAAAGAATGTTGTTTGCTGGTTTTACAGCTCCGAAGAAGACAATAATCCAGAACTGGTTTACACCACACATGTGTAGAAAACATATTGGATCCGTAGCCTCCTGCAAATAGTGTTATGTGAATGTACAACATTCAAATTTTATCTCCTGTATAGACTTTACATATTTAAATATTTTGCTATGTATTCTTTTTCAAAAGTTTTATTTTAACTGTTCGGCAGTCGTGGCCTAATGGATAGCGATTCGGACTTGTAAGCGGAAGGTTGTGGGTTCGAATCTCAGGTCCGGCAGGGATTGTTGGTGGGGGGAGTATCCTCCTTCAATACCACGACTGAGTTGTCCTTGAGCAATGCACCGAACCCCCAACTGCTCCCCAGACACTGTAACATGGCTGCCCACTGTTCCGGGTGTGTGTTCACTTAGGATGGGTTAAATGCAGAGAATACATTTCACTACTGGTTATACTATGTAATTGTGTATGTGACAAATAAAAATTATCTTAAAATCTTAAATCTACTGTATACATGTAATGCATATTTTATATATATAACCCCTAGGTGGAAAAAAATAGTAATTTGTACTACTGTCTGTTCTACAACCCCAAATCAGAAAAAGTTGGGACAGTATGGCGCCACCTTGACTTGCATTTCATTGCAGACAATATGAACAAAAAATATTTCATGTTTTGTCTGGTCAACTTCATGTCATTTGTAAATATACATCCTTTCCTGTCATTCAGACCTGCAACACATTCCAAAGAAAGTTGGGACAGGAGCAATTTAGGGCTAGTAATGAGGTAAATTGGTTAAATATTGAATGAAACAGTTGATGTCAACAGGTGATTGTAATTATGATTTGGTACAAAAGCAGCATCCAAGAAAGGTCTAGTCCTTTAGGAGCAAAGATGGGCCGAGGATCGCCAGTTTGCCAACAAATACGTGAGAAAATTATTGAAATGTTTAAAAACAATGTTCCTCAAAGAAAGATGTGATATTTCACCTTCAACAGTGCATAACATAATTAAAAGATCAAGGAATCTGGAAATTTCATCTTAAAATCTCATCAAGAATCGTCATTACTATGATATACATGACTACTTTGGCAAACCTTTGTCAAGTACCACAATACGTAGTTACATCCACAAATGCCAGTTACTGTATGCCAAAAGGAAGCCCTATGTTAACATGTCCAGAAGCGCCGTCGACTTCTCTGGGCTCGGAGGCATCTGGGATTCACACAGTGGAAACGTGTACTGTGGTCAGATGAATCAGTATTTCAGGTATTTTTTGGGAGGAATGGACGCCGTGTGCTAGGATCATCCAGACTGTTACCAGCAACAAGTCCAAAAGCCAGGGTCTGTCATGGTATGGGGTTGTGTCAGTGCCCTTGGCAAAGGTACTTGCACTTCTGTGATGGCACCATTAATGCTGAAAAGTACATAAATTTTGGAGCACAAATGCTGCCTTCAAGAAGACATCTTTTCCAGGGACGTCCAGCATATTTCAACAAGACAATGCAAAACCACATTCTGCACACATTACAAAGTCCTGGCTGCGGAGGAAGAGGGTACGGGTACTTGACTGGCCTTGCAGTCCCGACCTGTCTCCAATAGAGAATGTGTGGCGCATTTTGAAGCGTACCCCGTACGTTACCCACCTTAAACTTGTTTGCAGGAAGAATGGGACAAAATTACACCTGACTTCATCCTTGGTGTCTTCAGTCCCTAAACCTTTTAAGTGTTGTGAAAAGGAATGGCAACATTAAATAAGTGGTAAATGCTTTACCGATGTGTTGCACTGAATGACAGGAAAGGATGTATATTTACAAATGACATGAAGTTGACCAGTGAAATACATATTGTCTGTGAAATACCAAAGTAAATTTAGAAATCACTACCATTTGCGTTTTCCATACTGTCCCAACTTTTTCTGAAAAAAATGAAAAGAAAAAAATATATATATATATATACATACCGTTTCCCACACATAGACTTCACTTGGGCGGGCCGCCCAAGTATATTAACGGCTGCCAAAGTATATTTGGTGACACAATTTTGTTTTTATTAGGGATGTGCGCTACGACTAATTTGACTGTCGTTTAAACAGAAGTTTTGTATCCGACTAGTCTAAAAGCTAGAAACCCCGCAAAATGGCAAAAAAAAAAAAAAAAAAAAAAAAAAAAAGTGCGTGTCTATATAACAGCATACAGTTGAAATACTTAATCTTTGAATCACACTGTCAAATCCCTCAATGAATTCTGCTAAAAATAGGTCACAATTATGCCGTATGCTTGCCTCGCATTATCATCATTTAATTTTAGGCGGTAGTTAAACAGAAAAAAATGAAGAGCATACACTCAACACAAACCAGTGTGTAGCTTATTTATTCAGATCGGCTGGAGCAATGCAGAAATGGAAAATCAATTAATAGACTGACAGAATTCTTCATTTTCATATAATGTTAGCCAACATATTAAAACACATTAAAACAAAAGTAAAAAACAATAGGAAAGTTTATCAAGGAATAGCATTAAAACAGCTTTTAAAAATGTACTTCATGTTGGCCATATTGTCTAAAAACAAAACAAAGCTCGTTTTACTTACTCAGACCGTGCGCATTTGTTCAGTGAATTTAACATGTTAACGTGGTCTGGCGAAAGACGGGACTAGAGGCGATTCTGCACTTGAAAAAAAAAAAAAGCACTCGGCAGGAACTAAAGTCACAGGCACGCAGAGAAATAACTACAAGCAAGCAGACAGTTTCGAAAAGAGCCTGGAAATCCCGCACCACCACCTAAGTGGGTCTTCCTTTAGAGGAATAGACGGCACGGATAGGATCGCGGACCGCAGCGGCAGGTTGTAGTGTATGACATGATTGACATTTGGCTTTGGCTAGCCTCCAAGCTAACGCATACATGCCTGTATTGAATATGATTACGCATAGCTCCAGTAAAATTATTGTAAGCCAATTTGACATTACACAGTTTACACAAAACCTTTCCATTTCCTTCTAATTCAAAATAATCCCACACCTTGCTGGTCTTTCGCGTTGTCATTTTGAGCTCGCCGCAACTGACATGAAGAAAACGCATGTGAGGTAAAAATGTAGTTTCCGCCCAGATACGCTTTTAAAAATATTTATATATTTAAATATTTTGATATGTATTCTTTTTCAAAAGTTTTATTTTAACTGTTCTTTAAAATGTTTTAAATGTAACGTTAAAATGATGGTAATTTGAATGATAAAATCATCATGGTTTTTTTTTTTTCTCTCATGTAATCGACTATTGTTTTCAGTGTCGACTAGTAGGAGCTGTACCGTTTAGTCGACTAGTCGACTAGACCCGCACATCCCTAGTTTTTATTACTATTATTATCTCTTACCTTTTTTTTTTATCCGCCTGAGATGATGAAACCATCCACGATCGATTAACTAGTGGAAAATCTCCCCTCGCCTTACGCATTTCGTACTGCTCGTTCTGTGTGCTCAAGAGCTGTCGACACTCCCACAGACAATCTCCAGTGTTTTCCATACATTGATTTATTTGTGGCGGGCCGCAACAATATCCACCGCCCGCTGCCATCAGCTCCCGCGTCTCACACACACACGAGTGCGACTTTAGCACAATATTTAGCAACTTTCAGACCATTTTGGTGGCTTTTTTTCCCATAACAGGTACATACTGACAAACCTAGCGACTTTTTTTTTTTAAAAAACCTTAGCTATCGTTCAGTTGGAAGATGTCTCCAGTATTGCCCCGCGAGCGCGAGGTCTGACTCTCCCGGCGCAGTGTCGCCTCTCTCTGCGTCTGTTCTAAGCAGTGAGCGGCAGAGAAGCAGCGCATTCAGCAAAATCGTCAATAAATCATTTACAAAACAGCATTTCCATGCACCTGTTGCTTACTGACTGTTTGGACTTTCAAATATGAACATAATTTGTCTGTTAATATGCACATAGTTTGTTACTCAGACACAGGCAGTGCGCTGAATGAGACAAAAACCCAAAACCACCACATATAGTCGCTTTTTAGTGTTAGTTAGATATATATTGATTTTATCAGACGATGTCGCGATTATAAATCAGGATTTAAGGAGTATAGTGAGAGTGATTCCTGGTTAACGTAGTATTAATGGGTCGTGTTTACTATTTATACTTGTTTTATGTATGACAACTGAAAATATAATGTGAACAGCTTTATTGGGCATTCAGTTGTATTACAGTATGTGACAGTTCATAGAGTAGAACAGATCTGAAGTGCCAAAACTCGTCTGAACGCAAACTTGACGCAATGACGTCATAAATATGCAAATTAATATGTGAAGTCACCTGCTGACACAAGTCTCACAAATCCTGTGGGAAACACTGTTATATGTGTGTGTGTGTTTTCTCTCTCTCTGTTTCTCTCTCTCTGTCCCCTTAACCCATTCATTTTGTAGAGCAACATTTTTGCTTCTGCTGAAGAAGAAAAAAAAAAAAACCACCATTTTCACCGAAGGGCACATCCAGCAAATGTGCGTGTAACGTGTGTGCTTGGTGCAGTAATTGGTTCCCATCTCTTGCAGGGTGAGATTTGTGTCAGGGCTGGTTAGCTCTTCTTTATATCAGAGGCCTCAGAGAGTGGCCAAATCTCCACACCATGAAACTCATATCTGGGTTTCCAGCTCCTCTATCATGTTCATTGAGCACAGTGCTGTATGTCATATGACTTCAGACTGACCTACACTCACTCACATATGTGCAGCATTTCATCAACTACACATGAGTACCATGGTATACACGTTAGAGGTATTGTTTCTTTATCATCAGATATATTGTGAATAGATTAAAGTTTAATGCCATATGTTGTGCTCTGTCGTGAACATTTGAAGAAAGACATCTAAACATGTTTCACACAATGACATCCTGACACACAGTAGTGTTGTAATCCAAGTTCACCATGAGATGCTTGTGCTGTCAATCTAGGGGCAGTGACTGAGTGCTCTCCCCACCAAACACAACAGTCTTTTCCAGTGCACTGAAAAAAATGAAAATGGGGGATTGTTGAATTTGCAAAAATGCATTTAGTATTTCCAACATGATTAATTTATGTTTCTCCTCTAAACATATTTTAGTCTTGTGTCATCCAATTAATGTGTGTTCAACTTTTTGTGTGTGTGTTATGTTTTCTCTGGAAACTGTTGTGAAAACTAATTACTGTCCATTTTCTCTCTCGCTCATCGCGGTGGATTTCAACAGTGTTGAAACCTTTAACTGACATGAATGCAGTTGTTAATGTTAGTCCCCTTTTAACGTTTTTTTTTGTTTTATTTTCACTGAGGTAACGTTTTTATGTACTGATTTTATCGAGCAAACCGATGGAGATGCAAAGTTAGTGCTAATGTTTAACGTTAAGGTGGTTAACATGATGTGTATTAACGTTTTTTTTTTTTTAAATTGTGTACAATCATTCAAGCAGTATACATTTATTTTTTTCTGTGTGTATGATGAGTCAGCGAGTGATTTGTGGCGCCAACTAATTTGAGGTGGGGGAGGGAATGCTAAGTACAAAAGTTAAAAATGCCCTCTGGCTGAGCTATCTTTTAAATTTTATCATAAAGAAAATATTCGTTATTCTGTAGACTGCGTTTATTGCAAATTCTCTTTCAAGGCAAGTTATTTCACTGGAAGGCCTTAATTGCAACGAATGTGGGAATCCTGTCAGGGTGTGACTGGTGGCGCCAATTTATTTGAGGTGGGGGAGGGTGTGTTACCCAGGTATGCCACGTTACATGCTTTCTGGAATAAACCCCTGGTTTTGTAGTGACTTGTAGCCTCTAATATGGTTTTACATTTAAAAAGAAAAAAAAAAGCATGTTGTGTAAATTACATACTTGACATTTGAAATTGTAGCGCAAATGACAGTGCTCAGATAAGTTATTAGCTTTATATATAAAAAATACAATTGACACTGAACATGAATAAATACATAAGGAAGTAAAACACAAAATAGATAGGTAAAATGAAAACCAAGTTCCAGTGAAATATCTTCACAGTCCTCGATAATGCCTTTAAGGCCATCATATTTTTCATTATTAAATTATTTTTAATTATTAAATTTTAGAAATTGCATGTTATAATATTCCCAGAGCTGTGCCCAGTGTTATGTTGAATCTCATTTTGTCTATGCATTCTGCAGGCTGCTGATGAAGCCTTCATCCAAAATTCCATTGAGGAAACCACAGTGGGAATCCACATTCTAAAATCTCAGGACAGATCTGAGGACATTGGGATTGTCCTCGAAGGCCAGAAAGTCTTACAAGGCTTGGACAACTTTGCATTAGCTACAGCAATGCTTTTTGGTCTAATGTATGCACTTAATCTGAACTACCCACCTGAAATGAAATTTACCTTTGAAGTACTTCAGAAGATCGTCGTGGAGCTGGAAGGCTGCACGTTATCAGTGAAAGCTCAAGTTCTCAGAAACCGACTCTTTGAGTGAGGTGTTTCCATGGTATGGCAGGAAGACATGCAAGGTAGTTTCCTGCCTCTTGGAATAAGGACCATTTTTGTTTTTCATATCACACACTCGCAAAGAGAACCTACATCACACATACAGCGTAAACGGTTAAACAATGTAGGTTGGCCACTGTTTTATTTTGTGGTTTGGATACCTTTTTTTTTTTTTTTTTATTCTCCCTTGGTCAAATTTGATTGGTTAAAAGGACCTCCACCCAGAACTGAAAAATACTTGAAGCTACAGTGATTTGACTCGTCTTAACTGCTTTTAAAACTGAAAACAAAATTGTTAAGGGAAGCTTTGGACTACTTCATGCTCTTCATTGCTGTTCACCTTTTCCACTACACCTGTTTGGTGGTGTCTCGTCTTTTACTTAATGATAGAGGAAATGTTGTTTTTCTTAATTCGTTCATTGAATTTAAGCTTTTTTTTTTTAACTTCACACAGAAAGCTTATTTTTTTGTAGCCCATACTCTGTGAAAAAATTATTTTTCTTTTAAAAATAACAGTGATTTGTCTTGCCTTACTGCTTTTTAAAACTGAAAAAAAAGAAAACGAGGGAAGCTTTGGACTACTTGTTACTCATTACTATTCATCTTTTTCACTACACCTGTTTGATGGTGAATTGTTGCATTTTACTGTATCTGGTCTATTGACAGGAAATGTCAGTTCATAGTCATCCATTCATCCCATACTCTGAAAAATTAATTGTACTGTCATCCATTGTACATATTTGATTTGTTTTGTCTTACTGCTTTTAAAACTGAAAACAAAATCGTCAAGGGAAGCTTTGGACTACTTCATGCTCGTCATTACTGTTTGCCTTTTCCACTACACCTGTTTGATGGTGTCTCATTTTGTACTCTATGACAGTGGATATGTTGTTATTGTTCATGAAATTTATGCTATTTTTAACTTCACATAGAGAAGGCTGTATTTCTGTATCCAATACTCTGTGAAAAATTAATTGTAATGTTAAAAATACAGTAATTTAATTCAAGAAATGTTTTCTGTGTCTTATTACTTTTTAAACTACAGTAGTAATGTTGTAGGTAAGACAAGTACAGTAGATGTACAAAATACATTTGAGGAAAGTCAGCCTATGGTATTATAAAAAATTTAGAACCAGGTGAGTTTTATTGAAACCATTGCATACATGAATGAAAAACATAAATATGTTTATATAACAAATTATGTAGCTTTAACATGTATGGATCATGTTCATTTAACAAACCTAAATTATGTAGCTTGAACATATATAAATCATGTTCATTTAGCATATATAAATCATGTTGAGTAAACATAACTTTAATATGTGCAACCGATGTACATATTTTTTTTATGTTAATCCAACAAGTTTTTTTTTTCAGTGTGCTGTCAATCAAGAACAGACACACACAAACCCCTCAAGCAACTGTATTGAGCCCCTCCTCTGATGTCAGCATTACGCCAATCTGACACAACAATCTTCAAGCACCTGTAATGAACCGGCAGTCAGGTCAACCTTAACAACAGCTCAAAACAGGACCTTCTCATGGCCATCGGAAGTTGACCTGGCATCTAGAGTGCAAGCACGCGTCTGCCCATCAAATTGGCTTCAGACTGTCCATCCTTTGCGGACCAATGCCTTTCTCTATGAACAGCATTCAGAAAACATTCTTCTCACATAATTTTTTAAAATGGCAAAGTTTAAAGGTAAGCTTGTAAATATATAAGTGGCTCAGTTCATTCTCTTGTGTTTACTAATCTACAGACAATAACCTATTCCAGGGCCAATTCCACATCTTTAAATATTTCAAGAAAACATATGGTAGCATGCAAGACATACGTGTCTGTACACTTACAGCGGCCAATCTGTCCTGCAGAGCATCATTCACTGACAGAATAAATGTGAATTATTTCAGGTCAGCTAGTTAATTTCTTACCAGATATGCACCATATTCGATTTAGTGAGAGGAACTGTCTTCAGAGTAAGTAGCATTTGTATTGTGGATGTTGCAAGCACTTGCAATATCTAAATCTATTTGAACAAATTAAACATGATCTTGACATCTCCCAGAATTCACTGTGAATTCACTTGTGTTTACAGTGAACAGCCACTTACTCAGAGTAAAAAAATAAATAAAAAATAGTTATCCTATAAAACTGCACCAGACTTTTAAAAGAAAATATACTAACCAGGTTTGCTGCAGCCTCCATGGCTATTAGGTGTGTAAATCTTTGGATTGACAGCAAATCAATTCAATGGTTGTCAATTTAAATCAACAGCATTTTTCATTTAAATTCAAAATTATTAAATTCAATTTGAAACTATAAAATACTTCCCCAAATATATCTTGTAAAATAAAAGACAAACTATTCCAAATCCACGGGTAACTTGTAAAGAAAGGCAATGATTACATTTCCTAAATATACAGGCTACTTAGAATAAAACAAGACAAGACAAAAAAAGAATGAAATATATAAACATTGATCAGCGCACATACATGGAGCTCATCCAAAACAGCTCAACGTGTATGGATTACCTTTGTGATGTCTTTTTGTTTTTTTTATGCATGAATGTTTTGGTTTCATAGATTTTTAATGATAACAGAATGTGAAAAAATATCTTCATTTGTGTTCTGAAGATTAACAAAAAATTTGGAACAAATGTGGGTTGAAATGGCATGAATGTGAGTAAATAATAACAATTTTTATTTTTGGGTGATTTGTTTTTTTAACACCATTGTACAGATGTGTCAGATGTTCTCGTCTCCGCTAAAGCACAAGAGGCTCTTCTTCATACTGGAGAACATGATCATCAGGTTTCACACAATGGTACTGTCAAATGAGGGACAAAGCAAATACTAAGACATTACCAAATTGAAATTACAAATTGTTATGCTGATGATATAATCTGTAAATTTTAAAAATCTATTAAATAAGCAAAATGATAAATAGAAACATTTACTTTTCAACACAACTGCAAATAATTTTAAATATTGTGACCTACTTTAACCCTAAGGGGACGGCTGTATCGCCGGCGATACCAACTCGTTTTTTTTAAGACCAGTGCAAAAGACATTAAAAATACTCCGTCGATTTTGGTCGTACAGATAAGTGTTATACATCAATTGAAACTTTGAAGTGTCTATTTTTTTTGTGTACACTCAAGAATACAACAAAACTTTGTGGTTTTGGAAAAAAAAAAGAAAACAAACAGGATGCGCTCTTTGTCTTCTCCATCTCCGTGAGCTGCTCTTCAAAATACGTCACTAAAATGAACTGTAACTCAGCGAAAACTCAACACACGGACATGGGAGTTATATCTATAGAAAGCTGGAAGTGTCTACTTTGAAATGAAGTAAGTCTTATCGAAAACAAACATTCTGTGATGAAGTAATCCATATGAAACCAACACGATGTTCAGTCTGTCCCGTCTAACTCATTATTTCTAATGCGATCCCGCCCCCTCGCGTTCATATGTAAATAACCACGTGTGCCGCGTGCTCAAGGAAACGCCCAACATAAACAAAGCCAGATCGTTCCTCGCGGCTAACATTACTGTTCGTTTCTGGAAGAAGACACGCTGAATAAAAGCTGGATTTGCCTCAAAATAAGAGCAAGAGTTCATCCAGAAGAGAAGAGCGATCTGATGAGTAAGTAATGTTTCTTTTTTTGCATTAGTTAACGTGTTATTGTGACTCAAACTTGAACGCATTTATTTTTTTCCCAAACGACAACATGATGAATGCTACAATGTTTAGAAAAATGTTTAATGTTCACAAATGGATTTAATAGCGTGCTAAACGATAATAATTAGTTTCTCTGATATAAAATATCATTTTTTTATAGTACAAAGTACATCTTTTGTAGTACAAAGCCATACATACTAGGCTATATGACTACAAAATCATAGTTCGTTTTTTCTAAACAATAATAATTAGTTTCTCAGATATACAATGTATTTTTTTGTTTACGATAGTACAAAGCATGCGTGAGTCTATAAAACATATATATAAAAAGATGCTCCTGATATTAACATGCACACAAATGTTTTTTTTTTTGGTTGTTTGCATTTTATTGAATCAGATACCTGCACCACAGATGATGAATCCTGATGACTTTCTTCAAACTGTTTTCCTCAGAGTGCTGTACCAACATCAGATGTTCAACTACACTGATATTATATGGTAAAACAAGCTCCTTGACCACTGATTATGTTTTTTTTTCTTCTTGAATCCATGGAAAGTAGCAGAAACACTCAAATAACACACGTAAATATCAGGCATGATTTACTTGTGTCACTTGTTGAACAGAATCTGTTGCAGGAATGACTCAAAGTCTGTTCACATCTCTGTGGTTAGATCAGTGTGCACAATAATGTGTCTTTGACCTTCATTATGTATGTTTTGATTATACTGTGTTGTAAATAAAATACAAACATTTGTTCAATCTCCTCACATTCTCTCTTACCTGCCTCAAAGTCAGTCACACTGATGGGCCATTAGCAGCCTTTAGGGGAGGGCCCTTTGTGTCTCAGGTGAGAATCACTTAATATTCAAGGACATTGTCACTCCCTCGCATACAGGCTTTCAATCACAAAACATGTCTTAAAAAATTTAATCAATATATTGTTTTCTGTGAATGAGTAAGCAGAATGATTCTCACTTAATTGTGAAGTAAATAAGCTAAAAATTACACAAAAGTCTTATTACTATTTAGTGTGGGTTTTAGCCTTATTTCAAACAAAACTTACTACGCATAATATTTTTTTTAAAAAAATACAAACATGTACATCCATCTTGGTCACATAATATTGTAGCAAAGTTTGTGCTGAATACAAAAACAAATCATGCTATTTAAATAAGCACAATATGCATGACCAAAATCACTCAGACCCCAGAGGGTTAACAAACTGCAATTCAAATTATTGACTAATGCAAATTAGTCACTGAAAAGATATACTTCAACACTGATGCAGCTGAATTCACAGGATATTTAAATTTATGCATGAAGAAAACTAATGAAATGATACGCAGCTAAAGCCATCTATCATGTAAAGGCAGCCTCTTTGGCCTTGATCCTGCCAATCCAATCATAAAATAAAATGCACATAACGCCAATATGAAAACAATACAACTATGAACGCCCCTCCAGAGAGTCCAGGGCCACGGTGACAGACAGACCGTTGATTACTGCACCAGACCCAAGCAGCTTTCATTACTGCTATCTATGCTGATGCTGCGCTTTCTCCTCTGATGGATGAGCTAAAGGAGAGGTATGGAGGATTAGGGCTGGACACAGGATAACAGACTGTCATGTGAGGGACAGGCACATATGAAGGGAAGCCATGGACAGATATTACTGAGGGACACAGAAGGAGCCCCAAGCTCATTACTTGGAAAGCACTATCCAGGTAGTAGTACTCCAACAGGAGCTAGATTAACAGCAATTACAAGTGTTATTAAAACCATGATTTTAAACAATATTCAGATATGGGATTTACCAAGAATTACCTAGACACTCATGCATGGACCTCATCTCCTTCATATCTCGCATATACTTCTGCATGTTCAGTGGATATTGTATTTTTTGACAACTAATTTCCTCCTCAGATCAGCACATACACTGTAAAAAGTGATGCTGACTTAACTTAAAAAAATTGAGGAAACCCGATGCCTTAAAATGATTAAGTAAATAATAATTAAAAAAAAGTTAAGTGACAATTGACCATTCACTTAACTTATACTTTTTTTATTATTAATTACTTAATAATTTTAAGGCAACGGGTTTCCTCATTTTTTTTCAAGTTAAGTCAACATCACTTTTTACAGTTTTTTTACCGCTTTTAGTTTAGTCAACTAAAATATTCCAGTTGTCCCTTAAATTAACATTGAGTATCTTAATTTCAAGTTGACTAAACTAAAAATTTTAAGTCAGCGGGGTAACAAATTATTTTAAGTTGAAACAACTTTTTGAAACTTTTTTTTTTACAGTGTAGCAACTACATGAAGACCAGAAACATCTGGTCTTCATATGAAAAGTGTTATCCATCTTTTTGGACTATTAGTCATCAAATCCTTTGGAAACATCGCAGTTGGTATTATGATTGTAGGCACAGTTGCACCTTTAATTTAACTGTGCTAATGAACACGCTCAGATCATCATTTCACATTTATTTCAGTTCTGATGAGACAAAGTGGTGATGTCCAAGTGGGTGAGTTGTTTACTTAGTAATTAGTCCATCCATTTTATCAGTTTGACTCACTCATGCTCATTTGTGGACCAGTATCGAACATGACAAGCAGGCATTATCCCACTGACCGGATAATCAGACAATCATAGTACTGAGGTGGCTATGCCTCCATTCACAATGAATGTTCACATGCATTTTGTAGTCACATTTAACTTGTGTCCCACAGATTTCAGTTTCCACTCTAATCAGTCAAGTGTGTTGTGTTGCCCATTCCGGCTTTAATGTGCGGTCACATTTATTGTTGCTCAGTTTGCTCTGTGCTCCAGTCATTCCAACAGGAATCCACATCTTTCGAGTTTTGCATAACGCTGAAAAGTTTCCCTCACAGATTTTCACTGCCCAACAGAAAGCTGCTGGGTTTGAAAGTAACTTCTATGTGAGCTGTGCTTCATACATCACAATGATATTGCCAATAGACAAATGGACTTTTTTGGCATGCAAAATTTTCTTAAATGTAAATGCACCATTAGGACTTTTATGAGAACTCAAGCAGCTAAAATGAGATGCCACCTACAGGCACGTTCATACCAAGGACGATAACTATAAAGATAACGCTAAAGATATAGTTATAAAAATCGTTCTCAATATTAAAGAATAGCCAAGTCCACACCACAGATACAACGATAAAGGTACAGAGAAACGATATCATTGGAATCACTTTCAGAATGATTTTTTTCCAGCTGAAGAATGGTACAAACATTGACAGCCAATCAGAATCCATCCTGCCATAACGAGCTCGAGAATTTAAAGCGGCAGACGAGCGTGCACTGAGAATAAACAGACGATATCGTCCGCTGGTGTGAACGCTAATATCTTTATCGTTCTTGGTGTAAACGTGGCTTACCTCTCACACTATGAGTAGCATCAGAGTGTTTTATACATTATTTTATCTCATATATTTCATAATGTTTTTTTATACTGCTGATTATTTTCTTCTCCTTAGAGAAAAATGCCCCTGGTGGACATCTCAATTCCATCCTTTTAAATATCGACCAAAGTTGAAAAGCTTTTTATATTATTAAACTGACATTTCTCATAACAAATAATGATTTTTTTCTGCCAGAGGCCGGCTAGAAGCATAACACAAGATTCAGATGAGGCGCCTTTGAGTCAGAGGATTTCTTCATTTTAAATCATTTGGTTTTAGGCTGCAAATGCCCTCTATTCCTCCTATTACTGCTTTTGCTCTGATCTGATTTCATGAACTACCACGGCACACTGCAGTTTTGTTTGTTTCTTAATTTCCCCGTTTTACATATTTTTCCTCTGAATATCACCCTGGAATTGTAGCTGGAAGAGCAGGCTGCCAGTGCGATAGGTCAGTGCTTTGAGGTGAATTGAGCAGTGCTCTGCGGAGTGTAAACTAGGCCAAGGGGATCGTCTGAGGCATGCTGCCTTTAGACCTGACTTCATCACATTAGTTCACTTTCACTCACTCTACATACTGTACACATGAACGACTCACTCAGGCTGTTTCCTCTGCTAATAGACACATTTGTCGACCCTTATTATTATTGTCAGTGCAACTCAAATCAAAATAACACACAGACCGCTTTGCAAAAATGTGCATTTTAGTTATTTAGTTATTTTTTACTTTATATTTCACTTTATTTCATTTAAGGTTTATTTTTCTCAAGTAATGAAAATGTTTTTATGCTTTTAGTTTTAGCAAAGTCCCTTTCAAGTAAAGTCTGTTCACTCGGCGGCCATATTTGCAATACCTCCGGGCAGCTCATACAAGACCAAGTCCTATCTAAATGAATGGAGTGAACCGTCTTTGTATTTCTATAGTCCTTGATTTTAGTTAACGATAATAGCGATTTTATATATATATATATATATATATATATATATATATATATATATATATAATCTCAATCAGGGCTATTTTGCGAAAAAAAATTGAGAATATGCGAATTAAAATTTGACGTAGTCGCATTTGTGCGAGTGCAATCTCTGCACTGCTCCAAAGCATCTGCTCCATACAGCGAGCGGAGCATTGCAGAGCCACAGCACATTGTAGCAGAATCAGATTTCACTGATTACATGAAGAGAGTGACAGAGGTGCTTTTAGTTGCGAGCGCTTCAGGTGTAGAGTCTGGTTTATACTCGCTGCGTCAGCAAAAGCGCAAAGGTGCACGCAGCACGCAGCTAAAATTACGCAAATATCGAGGAAACGATGGCGGACAGAGGATTTGGTTTTCAAGCTAAAATAAAGTAAAAGATTGCTTCTTGAACCAGAGAAGGTGAACATGTTGGTATTCTTGTGGAAAAAAAACATGCAAGTCCTGTCACTGACAGCCAGTTTAGTTTTACTTTTCTTTTTGTTTTCATTTTGAAAAGCTTGTTATCTTTGCTGTTTACCTCACGTTACGTTATGGAGGCTTTCTTTAATTTTTTTGTTTTTTATTTATTTGATTCCTCAGTGTTTGCTGTCATTCTGTAATTTATTAGTCGGTATATAATAGATCGTCATGTATGCCATGATAGTCTTATTCGTTTTTGTTAATAAACGTTATGTAAGTTAGTTTGACATTAAAGCCTACTGTTTTATTATTGTTGTGCTTTTTAATTAATTTAAAATAATTTTATTTTAAAATAATTTAATTTTCCGTTTTTTTCCGTTTAAATTTTTCTGGATTCCTTTTTAATGGTTCAATTAAATTTTATTAAATCAAATATGTCTAGCTAATTAAAATAATGAAACTTCAACAATTTAACATCAATTTATTAAAAGTTTAACAAAAATTACATGTTTAGGGCCCTATGAAATGTTTTATTTTTTCCAACCTTATGTTTTATTGTTACCAAATTCTATGTTTTGCAAGTCTAATTATTTGAAAGCATAAAACAAGTTTCATTTATTCTTACAATAGCGCTATGTTTTTTTTCCCCTCGGAAATTCTGTGTTGTGTATTGCAATTTTTAAGGCATAAAAATGTATCTTTTAATTAATGAAAATTAAACTAATTTTATTTTTTGGAAAATAAAGGGATTTAATATTACAATTAAAAACATTGAAGAAATATTGTATGATTATCCCTTAAAAATAAGTTTTTAATAATTTTAGTAGTAGCGTATTACATACATTCTACTTCTTAATGTTGGCTATTTCTGCCACAATGTCTTCAAGGTAAACCAAACTTTTATTTTGACGGGTTGCCGTGAATACCTTTACATTTTTGTGTGTATATGATATGATGAGGATAGTTTTACTCAAATGAAACTGTCAAATGCTCATGAAGTGACTTTCAGAGCAGTTCTGGAGATGTTGTTCATGTAATTATGTCCTCATTAGTGAGACGGCAGATTCTATCACCGGAAGCGTCACACACGCTTCAGTACAAGTAACGTTAGTAAACAAAACCGCGAGTCTGCGCTATTCACAGAGACATGCAGAATTCATATTTAAACAGTCTTTTTGCGGCTTAATATTTACAAATACGAGTGGGAGTGTGCTCACTTGTGTGTGCGCATACGTTTGTGTGTGTGTGTATGCATCGGTGCGCGATACAGAGAGCGTGACTATGTAATGTTGAGACAGAAATTACATGTCGTCGTGTAAATAAGATAAATAACATAAGGCTATTTAGTTTGTTTAATAAAAGAACAAGGTATTGACCTGTTCTATATGAAAGGTAACTTTAAATGACTTCTGTTGTGATCTGGCGCTATAGAGAAAATAAAATTAAATAAAATGAACTTTTATAGCGGGCCGCCCTCCCAAGATAATGGTAGGGGAAACACTGTATATATTCACATACTAATATATATATATATATATATATATATACACATACACACACATTAGAGCTGCACGATTCTGGATAAATTGAGAATCACGATTTTTTTTCTCAAATAGAGATCACGATTCTCCCACGATTCTGAACTAAACAAAATAATGTGTGACAAAATATTAATTGCTGCAGTCTATTTAAGTGTTTAATTTAAATGAATTATTAAACATTTTAATATATAATACAGTATGGCCAGGTTTCACAGACGGGGCTTAGACTAAGCCAGGATTAGATCATAGTTCAATTAAGACATTTAAGCAATTTTTATAAACATGCTTAGAAAAAAACATTACTGGTGTGCATCTTGAGACAAAACAAAGGCACTGATATATTTTAAGATCAGTCAATGCGAGTTTCTTTCAGTTGAAACAGCTCAGATTTACATTTTTGTCTAGGACTAGGCTTAAGCCTTGTCTGTGAAACCCGGGGTATATGTATTTAAAATATAGTGTATTTAATACACCAACTTTTAGAATTAAAATGATGAAAAATTGGTTTGTATTAATGATTCAATGACTCACTCATACCTCACTTGTTTCATTAATGGATGAATCAGTGTTTTTGAACGAATCTCGAATGAATGATTCAATAAATAATTTTTTTAACAGTCACTTGTCGCCACCTAGTGGCGAAATGATGCAATCGACACAAACGTTATTTGAAGCGCCAGTTGCTTTCAAAAGATGAGTGGCTCTATTTTGATCGCTACCATAGACATCAATGTTTGTAGCCGAGCTATAAACTTTTATCCCAGTATTTCTATGAATGACTGTAAGACAGAAATAATACTGTGTAGTTGAAAAGACTGTTTGTGAAGCTTTTTCTTACCTAAACATGTTAACTGTCTGCTCTCTGGATCAGCAGCAGCGCGAATGCAGATTTGAATGTTCCGGTATGATTTTTTCAAAGTTTTAATAGACGCGGGCGAATCGTTGTCATTCAGAAATTAGATCGTGTGGGTATTTGAATCGAGATCGCGATCTTTTAACAATTAATCGTGCAGCTCTAATATACATACATATACATATATACATAAATAGCTTTCATAAAGCTTCAGAAAATAGAGAATGACTGAACTCAAAGATAAGCACAGTTGCACTGCTAAGCCTATGACCTAAAGGCAGCTGCCAAAGTGCATTGTGGGAAATATCTCTCTCAGCTGGGAGAGTCTGGCCCTGGCACTGCTGTTTCAAGATAAGAGAACACGGATTCTCCCTTAAGTCAGCACAACACACAGGCCATGCTAGAGAGGACCCGGGCTGCCCTGCGATTTCGCCCTCTATTGTCTGAAAAAAACAGTGAATAGAGGCTGTTAAAGCAAACTATGATAAGAAGTGACGGCAACATTCACATGAGACGATCTAAATCAGCTCCTCTATAAAACAGCCAACAGAGCAGAAAAGTCACACAAAGACAAAAACACTAATCTCAATAAACTTTGCTAAGCCTGTCAAAACCCTGACACAGAGTAGTGGCATCAAAATATGGCATATTATTGCCAATAGTGAGCTGTCTATGAGGCCGTATTTTAAGATATTTTGGACACGCTTCTGACACAAAGGCTGGCAATTTAATTATGCTGCCTCTAAGAATGCAATCCCTGAATACAGTGCAACAAGCTCAGTGAAAAAAACAGATCCAAGTTGGCTGACAAACTGAGAAAATGTAAAAATTAAATAAAAATTATGTAAAACAATACAATCTAAAATAAAATCTTACCCAAAATGTGTGATATGTATTTACATTTACATTATTACAGCGTTATATTGGCATATGGTGATTTCGTAATCAGTGGGTGTGCTCTGAGACTTCACCTTCTTTGATGTGAAAGTCATTTCAGGTTAATTTCTTCACTCAGTGTGTCAAGGTCAGACACGAATACAAACATGAAGGCACTAAGACACATCCTCGTGATTCTCAACTGCTCTTTTCTCACAGCTGTTATTTTTGTTGTGTGTTTGTTGTGTTATTGAGAGGTAAGCATGCAACACATATTTACATATTCTTCATCTAAACAGCGCTCCGAGCAGCGTGGGGGCGTCAGAATGTTCGCAAACAGTATATTGTTGCGCAATTATTGAGAAATATTTCTTTCTAGTCCAAGTGAAGAACATCTTCGTTGGGCCTTCAGGTTAACATACCGATTCCAGAAAGATCCTGCTTGTTTCAGTATCTAATACAAGTTTTTTGTTTTTTTCCTTTTCTTTTTCAATTGTGATATCATGGTTATGCAGAACGATTTATTTTAGAACATTTAAATTTTTTATATATTTTTTTTTAAAACAGCATTAAAATGGTTTAGGGTCAATAAATATTCTCAACATTAGATACAAAAATGATTTCTTCATTTTCGTCATTAGTACATCAGTCTCAGCCTCAGACACACTGTAATCACCATTTCCAATCTGACTAGCTGCCTGCTACAAAACTTCTGTGAGTCAGCTGCACAGATTTATCAGTCTGCCAGGAAACAAAGTCATGTTTACAAGAGTAGCTCAAATGAGTGCTTTTGAGGCAGAACTAATCACTAGATTTGCCCTCTGGATTTTGTCAAGTGAGCGGCATCAAATCTTTGACAGACAGAGTTTGGTTGAGACTAACAACCCTTTATGAACCCACACTGCTGTGCCATGATGAGTTTATTATCGTGGTATCAACAATTTACCAAACAGCAGATTTTTTTTTTTTTATGTTTATGAAAGGAGCCTCTTATACTTGGCAAGACTGCATTTATTTTATCAAAAAAAGAAAATCCAAAGTAAATCAAGTAATACAGTTGAATATTATTACCATTTATATTGCGGTTTTGTATGTTTTTAAAATGTAATTTGTAGTGCTGTCAAAATTAGCGTGCTAACACCGGCAATTAATTTTTCCAGTTTAACATCGTTAAAAATATTTAAGGCAGTTAAGGCAGAGGCGGGGCTAGGATTGGCCACCCAACTCACAATTGCAGCTTTTGTCTCTTTTTACTTGAAAAGAACTGCATTTATTTAGACATAGAACGTCTTTACGACCACATCAAACGGGAGACTTTTCAGACGTGCACTCCACTTCGCTTCAGCACCAGGCGCTAGTCAACGAGTGTGGAAAACGGTACAGGTGACGAGGAGCATCAGTAGAACATCAGTGAACTGCGGTCAGATGAGATGTTGTCAGGCCATATGTCAGTAAAAATTTCCCTGTCTGCTGTTATACTGTGATTGTAGTCCATGCTCTTCAATTGCACGCACAAATACTGCAGCACACGCTGTAGCCTGTATCATTTCATATTAAAGCATGAATGAAATTACGAGCATGCGAGTCAGATCCACATCATGTTCAGCAGCAGCTCTTAAAAGTAATAGCAGCCAAATAACCTACTAACCCAGCTGCTGCGATGTCTGTTAATCAAAGAACAAAAGAAAAAAGAGGTGGCCTAATCAATAACTTTTGTCGCTTTAAGGACTCATTTATATTTAATTTAGAATTTAGTGTAACTTTATTCAATTTCTATATATTTCCTACTTGCTGAAGGGCACAGGTAAATATGACATTTATTATAATGGTTCATGTGAAGATTGTTTTAAGTTCTTAAATTAGAAGTTATTTTTAAAGTCTAATAAATGTTAAAATTGATAGCTCTCAATTATACTGTAATGTTGAATGGCTATAGTCAATAGTTAAATATTAGGGAAAAAAATAATTTCCTAGAGACATCAGTAGTATTGCAATCAGTGATACTCCCCTTCAGTCATAAAAAATGATGACACTAAACAAATATTAAAAATATACTGTCTTTATGTTGTTTCTACATTAATTTGAAGATTGAATGTGAAATTACTGCAATATAAACGTATATTTAAAAACTTTGGGATTAATCACGATTAATTTCAGAAGAAAAAAAAAGTGTGATTAATTTGTTTGTTTTTTTAAATCGATTGACAGCACTAGTAATTTGATATTTTTAAAATGTAATTTATTCCTGTCATAGCAAAGCTGAATTTATATGAAAAACTCCCTCCTAAATGGCACTCAAAATAAACTACAACTGCAACTAGCTTTACATGTCAATCTAACAGGCTCTTCCTACCCATAATAAGCTACAAATAGGACTAACCCTTTTGGAAATACCACAATAAAATCATTGTCATATGTGAGTGATTATATGAGGATGCAAGCTGCCACAAACCAACCCGAATGCATTAGTGTACTGTATGTGACTGTATGTAATCTGTTACGCAAACAGTTAACCTACATCACGCTGACCTATTTACACTTTTGTACATCTGTTCGTTTTGCCAGGTGTATTTTTAACAATATATTCTGAGCAATTCATCATTGAGTATTACAGCGCTTTACGAAACCAGTCATGCCAGCTATTTTTGCCAGTGTCACGCATTCCCAAAGCCAGAGAAGAGAAGGGCGCTTTATGGGGCAAATGTCTCAGGTCTCTTGTGTTACATTCCACCCAGCAGCGCTGGACTTAAGACAGTTAAGCACAGCCTTTTAACATTACAGTGAGCAAATCCACATTGCTAATCCCGAGATTTATGTCTTCCATTTAAAAGAGGGCCACAGACTGCGGAAAGAACACATCTTCTTCCTGCCGTAGTTAATAGCCACCATTAATCAATACTCAGTAAGTGCTCTTTATAACAATCATTTGTCAAAATAAAAGCCGGAGATGCTCTTGGGACCAATCAAAGGTGTGAACCAGCAGAAACAAATCATGTGACCGACACTACCGCAGAGGCTTGGAAAACATCAGCCCCATCAGCCGCCGTTTGATAAAAAGCTGCAACAACATGCTGAAAAGTTCACATGCATGAAAACAAATAGCACAGAGCCTGCAAGGTCAAGTTAGAGAAGCGGTGAGCATCGTAATTTGTGAGAGATCATATTTTGTAATGCAGAGGCAGCTCGGATGGCAAGATTCAGTCACTTCTGAGGATGAAATTACACTGGACAAATGTCACTATCATAAGAGCAGTCCATCGTACTTGGTTTGTCGCTTAGCAACAGAGACCGGGATGGTAGACTGTAGGTGTGTGTGCTAGAGTGTGTGGGAGACAGAGAGAGAGAGAGATGAGCGAGATGAGAGAGAGAAGGGTGGTGTGTTTGAATAAGCCAGTGAAAGCATGAGAGAGAAAGAAAAAAACAGAAAGAGAAGAGGAGGGAGGAAACAGTGGCAGAAATTAAATGGATTCTTTTTAGTTTGAGTGCTCATAAAAATAATTAAATGATAAAAGACTTCATAAACACCATCTGTAAACAGTGTTAACTATTTATTATGATTACAAAAAAGGCACAAGCAAATATGGAAACTACAGCTGTTGCACAAGACAAACAGCATCTTGTAGCTCAAGGTAAAATGCATTTGAATGCATTACATCTTGTTTATCTGAGATTCTGTTTTTCCCTCACAATAACAGTGGATGCTGATTTATACTGCTTAGCTCCAAAAAGTACAAAAATGATTATAAAAGTATGATAAAAGTAGTCCATATGACTCATGCGCTACATTCAGAGTCTCCTGTAATACGACAGCTTTTTTGAGGAACAAGCCAAAAGCCCTTATTCAATTATAATTTTTCCCTGTCGCAGCTCTATGTGATGTAGCTAATATTAAACTGCAGATTTTGTAGAGTTTTTAAAAAGTCTCGTCAAGACTAAATTTTATCAAAACAATAAAATAAAAAACAGTAATATTGTAAAGAAAAAAATCATTTAAAATAGCTGATTTCTTTTGGAATATACAGTAAAAAAATTTTTCCTGTGATGGCACCTTCAGTTGTCTTTGTCACATGATCCTTCAGAAATAATTCTAATATGCTGAAACAAATTAAACATTTTTGTTTTTTTTGTATCAATATAAATATTGTCACTGTCACTTATGATCAATTTAATGCATCCTTTGCTAAATAAAAGCAATAGTTTCCCCCTCAAAAAAAAAATCTTACTGACCCCACACTTTTGAATGGTAAAAAGATTTGAGAGCAACAGTTGAAGGGAAGATTATCAGTAGGGATGCATCGATCCGATACTCTGTATCGGTATCGGCTCCGATACTGGCATTTTCTGCCGGATCGGGTATCGGTCAGATGAGACCAATCCAAATCCGATATTGTGCGTATACTATTCTGTGTTATTGTTAAGCCCCACGAAAGGAACAAAAACATTATTAAAGCACCATAAAATTGTGCACTATATTTCAAGTGTTATGAAGCTGTTTCGTAGTTAAATGTGAAGGACAGATGAATATTTAAGTCAAGTTCACATAAACTCTTCTCTCTGCTGCGGCTGTCTGTCATCCTCATTCAGCATTCAAACTGCATGTTGCGTTTGGTTACTACAGTCAAAATGATGAAACTCTCTTCAAGGGTGCTCAATAACTGAGATTTAAAACTGTTAAAAGAAAAGGCTCAAACTATTGCACAGATATAATACACTACGCAGCAATATCTCTTTCCTTTGTGCTTTGAACTTTTCTATGCTGCGCGCTGTGACTCAGTGTTGTTTCAAGTGCGTCATTTTGCGCAACGGATGCACATAAGCACTTTGTGCCACTGTGTATTGGAGCCATACCCTTTCGTTTTATACTTTTGCGCAATGAAAGATTAATAGACTTTCTTGTTCTGTCCTATCTATCATATGTTGCTGCCTTCATTACTGTGCTATACATTTAAAAGAAATGTCTTTTAATTTATAGTATATATTTATATACATATATTTACTTGTTTTTCATGAATTTATTTTACAATACAAAGAGCAATATGTAACATTTTACCAGATTTAGTCCTACACTTATTAACTTGTATTTGTTCCCCACTAAATAATGTTGTTTCACTAAATGTTTAGATTTTATAAAATTGAGCACTCATGATTCTTCTAGACTAGAGAATCTTTTGATGCTGAATTATCCACTAACCTAGTTTATAATAGTATTTTTTGTCATAGATTATGATTATATATTTTTTTCTTTTGTTATTTTTCATTCAAATGAAGTTATTGTGTTTAACACTCAAAAGAGTGATGATCAGGTCACCACACAGAGGTATAGAAAATCTACATTGATTTAAAAAAAACTGCACTGGTATCGAATCAGATCGGTATAGGCAGATTTTCGGTATCGGATCGGTTCGGTTCTGAAAAAATGGTATTGTTGCATCCCTAATTATCAGTGGGCAACAATTTACATTTCAGTCTGTTTCTCACACAGTCCTATCATATGACCTTAGAAGACTTGAAATGCAGTGCCTAAGTCACAAGAACTGCTTTAATGATGCTTTGGGGTGGACTCTTTGAACCACATAGCAATATTTTAAAGAAAACTTGTAGTATCTTGGCAACCACACAGCAACATCCTAGCAGCCACTACAACAGCCTAGCATCACAGGCCTGACACCCTAGATTTTGCACATACAACCACCTCAGACATTTTCTTCAGAATCTTGTTATCTTCTTTATATCAAATATTCATTGGATGAGTAGGCTATGAAGGATCTAAAAAGGCTATGAAGGACCAAAGGGATCACTTCATGACTTACAAACAACTATTCCTTTACCTCCTTGCATAAATAGTTGGCAATATGGGCTATCAAGTGAAAGACAGCCATGATCTCTGTGGGCCGATTGATCTGTTTGAGTAAGCCAGACAGCAGAGACTGACAGAGGACAAAAGGTGGATAAATTGGTCTGGTCTAAGCAACCAGCTTCTCTGACCTTCATTTTTAATGAGGTAAACACAAGCTGCCCTTTGGTAATTTCAGACATGTCAGTGAGTCTCAGACATCTGGCAACAACAAACCTGACACAAATTATGGTCAGAAAAAGCATCCCATCTTAGGTCAAACACAATGGTTTTGGCCAAAAACTTTCCCATCCATTAGAAAGTGAAGTGCTTCAAAAGCAGTTACAACGGTTTTCCAAAAACCCTGGTGCCAGCCATTCCTATAAATATAATATATAATTAGAAACACTAACAATGAAAAATAATAAGTAGCTCTCATTTATATCTCAAAAGTTGCTCCTAGACAGAAATGAGACTAAATGGAGAACAAATGGAGAGCCTTCTGCCTCTCAGATGATTCTCCTGAGAAAACGATCCCAGTAACCTCATTTGCCTCAAATAACATTGACTCTTTTCTTGACTGTTTTGCACTTACACAGCTTTGCACTTTTTATGATCTGTGGTAATATAAATCTATAAGATTTATGTTTGAAGTTTCCTCATTTACAAGTCACCTTGAAAAGTGCTGTTAAATGAATAAATGCAAATGCATTAAAAACACATTTATGCTCTCACTTATCCCATGTGATCTAAAAATCTAGTTTTTGCCTCTCGTATGAAGAAGGTAATTTATAGTTTGATCAAATAGGACCAAACCGGTTTTATCAAGGGGCGCAATGCGTCTGACAATATGAGTCGACTCTTTCATATTCTTGACTTTGCAGACTCTCATCCGAGCCCTTGTGCAGTTTTTTCACTTGATGCAGAAAAAGCCTTCGACAGGCTAGAGTGGAATTATATGTGGGCAGTTCTGCAATGTTTCGGCTTCGGTGAACATTTCATTTCTATGATTAAGACATTATACCACTCACCTGCGGCATCAGTCTTGACTGGTAATATTATTCCCCCCCCCCCCCTGTTCCCTCTACAGCAGGGAACGAGGCAGGGATGTCCACTTTCCCCCTTATTGTTTTGTTTTTTTCTCTTGAACCCTTAGCACAAGCCATCAGGAGATCTGAAGTATTGATTAAGATTCATGATCACAATCATACACTGACCAAAATTATAAATGCAACACTTTTGTTTTTGCCCCCATTTTTCATGAGCTGAACTCAAAGATCTAAGACTTTTTCCATGTACACAAAAGGCCTATTTCTCTCAAATATTGTTCACAAATCTGTCTAAATCTGTGTTAGTGAGCACTTCTCCTTTGTCGAGAAAATCCATCCACCTCACAGGTGTGGCATATCAAGATGCTGATTAGACAGCATGATTATTGCACAGTGTGCCTTAGGCTGGCCACAATAAAAGGCCACTCTAAAATGTGCAGTTGTATCACACAGCACAATGCCACAGATGTCGCAAGTTTTGAGGGAGCGTGCATTTGGCATGCTGACTGCAGGAATGTCCACCAGAGCTGTTGCCCGTGAATTGAATGTTCCTTTCTCTACCATAAGCCGTCTCCAAAGGCGTTTCAGAGAATTTGGCAGTACATCCAACCGGCCTCACAACCGCAGACCACATGTAACCACACCAGCCCAGGACCTCCACATCCAGCATCTTCACCTCCAAGATCATCTGAGACCAGCCACCTGGACAGCTGCTGCAACTAGGGCTGGGTTTCGTTAAAAAAAATTTGATATCGATACCTTGAGTTTGATACCGGTTCCTGAACGATACTTTTTCGATACCAATTTTATCTTGGTAAAACCCAGGCTCTACTGAAGCGCTTGCACCTGATCAGTGAAATCTTTCTCCTGCTACAATGTGCTGCGGCTGGCAGTGCGCGCTGTATGAAGAGCAGCGCAGACCATGCACTGGCACAAGTGCGACCACGTAAAATTTTTACTCGCACACTCTCAAAAAATGGTCGCAAATGTGAAAAAAAAAAAATATTTTGGTCGCAGTCTAGAGCCCTGCTTTATGAAATTAAACTTATTTTTAATGAATTACATGCAGTAATAAACAACATGTAACCTAGAGCTGCACGATTCTGGATAAATTGAGAATCACATTTCTTTTTTAATAAATTGGAGATCACTATTCTTTCACAAAATAACGTAATTTACTAATGGTTCTGACAAAATGTTCATTGCTTAAGTCTTTTAAAAATATATATATTCATTTGAACAAAAAAAAAAAATCAATGAAGAAAAAAAAAATTCAATGAAGGAGTCAGTGTCTCACTTCAAAGACTTGTTTCACTATTGGAATCTCCTGAATGAATGATTCGATGTCAAATATTTTTTTTTTAAATGGGTTGTCGCCACCTCCTGGCGGAAGATGATAAGAGTTACAATACAAGTGTTAAGATACTTTTGTTTTGATCGCTACTGTAGACAATAAGTGTTTATACCCAAACTATAAACTTTTATCCCAGTACTTCTGTTATTTAAATGTCTGTAACTCAGAAATAATTATATGTGGTTGAAAAGACTATTTGTGTTGCTCTTTCTGGATCAGCAGCAGCATGAATATAGATTTGAATGTCTTTAACACCTGTTTCACATTGCAAGTGTCAGTGGAGCTTGAGCAGCGCATGTTTTGTCGCCGCCCATATCAGTGAATGACAGCGTTCCCATCAAAAGAGTGATGATGGCCGACCCTCTGATTCATTTACAGGGGCAGCGACAAAACTTGCTTCTCACGCTTCACTGACACTCGTGATGTGAAACAGTCTTAATAGACATAGCTGAATCGTTGTCATTCAGGAATAAGATCGCGTGGGTGTTTGAATCAAGATAGCAAGTGCAATTTTTAACGATTAATGGTGCATCTCTAATGTAAACATTGTAAAAATATTTTGCGAGGATATCGTCATGTTCTCGCGAGACCAGTCGGATCTCGCGAGATCTCGTGCCACGGGATCTCGACACATCCCTAGTAAAATGCTCATGGAGTGACTCTCAGAGCAGTTCTGGAGATGTTGTTCATGTGTTTATGTCCTCATTTAGACGGCGGACGCTGAAATCACTGTGAGCGCGCTTCAGTCTGTGTGTAGAAAACGAAACGCGCGATGTGGAGAGCAGACTGATCCGTACGCTTTCGAATCGCTCTCGCGGATGTCAAACACTGATCAATCTGCGGCGCGCCACTTCTAGTTGAACACACCTAGTGCTGCAGGCTTATTGCCTCACTGACGTTGATGAGATTAACCCCTTAGGTATCGAAATTTGGTACCGAACAACAAGACATTTTTCGATACTCGGTGGTATCGAGGCAACTCGGTCGGTGCCTAAAAAGTATCGAACTCGATACCCAGCCCTAGCTGCAACAATCGGTTTGCATAACCAAAGAATTTCTGCACAAACTGTCAGAAACTGTCTCAGGGAAGCTCATCTGCATGCTCGTCGTCCTCATCAAGGTCTCAACCTGACTGCAGTTCGTCATCGTAACGGACTTGAGTGGGCAAATGCTCACATTCGATGGCGTACGGCACTTTGGAGAGGTGTTCTCTTCACAGATGAATCCCGGTTTTCACTGTACAGGGCAAATGGCAGACAGTGTGTATGGCGTCATGTGGGTGAGTGGTTTGCTGAAGTCAACATTGTGGATCGAGTGGCCCATGGTGGCGGTGGGGTTATGGTATGGGCAGGCGTATGTTATGAACAACGAACACAGGTGCATTTTATTGATGGCATTTTGAATGCACAGAGATACCGTGACGAGATCCTGAGGCCCATTGTTGTGCCATTCATCCACGACCATCACCTCATGTTGCACCATGATAATGCACAGCCCCATTTTGCAAGGATCTGTACACAATTCCTGGAAGCTGAAAACATCACAGTTTTTGCATGGCCAGCATACTCACTGGACATGTCACCCATTGAGCATGTTTGGGATGCTCTAGTTCAGCGTATACGATAGCGTGTTCCAGTTCCTGCTAATATCCAGCAACTTCGCACAGCCATTGAAGAGGAGTGGACCAACATTCCACAGGCCACAATCAACAACCTGGTCAACTCTATGCGAAGGAGATATGTTGCACTGTGTGAGGCAAATGGTGGTCACACCAGATACTGACTGGTTTTCGGACCCCCCCCCGGACCCCCCCAATGCAGTAAAACTGCACATTTTATAGTGGCCTTGTATTGTGGCCAGCCTAAGGCACACCTGTGCAATAATCATGTTGTCTAATCAGCATCTTGATATGCCACACCTGTGAGGTGGATGGATTATCTCGGCAAAGGAGAAGTGCTCACTAACACAGATTTAGACAGATTTGTGAACAATATTTAAGAGAAACAGGCCTTTTGTGTACATAGAAAAAGTCTTAGATCTCTGAGTTCAGCTCATGAAAAATGGGGGCAAAAACAAAAGTGTTGCATTTATAATTTTGGTCAGTGTATTATTTCATTGTACGCGGATGATATTATTCTATATTTAGACCATTTTGATGTTTCAGTCTCCAGTATAATTAAAGAATTTGATCATTTAAGTAGCCTATCAGGATACAAAATAAATTGGAGCAAATCTGCTTTAATGCCAATTAACAATGTTAAGGTTAATTCTTCTATTCCCTCATTTATCCCTATTAAGGATTATTTCATCTATTTCGACATTACATATACAAAAACATCCATAAGATTGCCAGAGACAATTTTAATAGTATTCTAGTTAAGATCAAAAATGACATTCAAAGATGGAATAATCTTAAAGTCTCTCTTCAAGGAAGAATCTCCACGGTTAAGATTAATTTGTTACCTCGGTTAAACTTTCTTTTCTCTATGCTACCACTTTCTCCCCCTCCAGGTTACTTTAAGGAGATTAACTCCATACTTTCTCAATTTATCTGGAATGATAAACGCCCCAGAATCAAACGTACCACATTACAACATCCTATACGCTCAGGAGGACGGGCTGTACCAAATTTTGAATTGTATTACTAGTTGTTCCAACTTAAGGCTCTTTATAATTGGGTTGATCCTCAATCTAAAGTTTCATGGAGAGTGACTGAAGCTGACAAGGTTAAACCAAATAGACTCCAAGATATTTTATAAAAAAAATAAAAAAGATCATTATAAATGTGGTCTGGTTGTGGCTAATTCTATTAAAATCTGGAAAACGGTTGAACGTCTGATAGGAGGACCCTTCAAATTTTGTAGCAGTACATCTTTATGGCACAATTTTAATTTTTTAAGCGGAAATCGTCCATTTGCTCAACCCTCTTGGTCTTCTTTAGGCATAAACACATGCGGTGATATATATTTTGTCTTTCCTCAATTACGTTCTGCTCTCAAAGTGTATGGAGTTCCTTGGGCATTTCCCATTTCCTCTAATCCTATGCAGGATTGGATTGCACCATCTTCTGTTCGGCCATCTGTTTCCTTAATATATAATATAATATTGATTGCATTGCAAAACCTCTTTCTATCAAATCTATCTGGAATCGGGAATTATCTGACCTTAAAGGGATAGTTCACTTTGAAATAAAAATTTGGTATCTATCAGCTTACCCCAAGGGCATCCAAGATGTAGGTGTCTTTTTTTCTTCAGTAGATCCAATTTTGATGTTTTTAGGTCAAACCGTTCTAGTCTGTCAGTCATATAATGGCAGGTATAGGTCACTGTCTCTATAAGAGGGAAAAAGAACATGCACAGAGAAATCCAAATTAAACAATTCCCCATCGTAACTACACATTGATGGCCTAAGACACGAAACGAGCGGTTTGTGTGAGAAAACGAACAGTATTTATATCGTTTTTTACCTCTTGTACACAACCATGTCCAAGTGATCTGAGTGCACACACACATCCGGTGTGTGACGTGTGTGTGCGCGCGCTCTGGCTCACGCTGCATTCACACGGGGCGTCGGCGTCAACGCTTGACGGAGGGCGTGTCTGAAGCGTGGTGCTGACGCAACTTCGTGGTATTTTCTTGTTGGAAGACGCGCACTGTCATCGCTCGTGTCGTTTCTGAACTGTCTACTCTAGGATAATGATGACTACTTTTAAGCAGACCCGCTTGCTGTCATGCATTGTATTTCTATACGAGCGCTCCATGTATCCGTTTCATTCATCTGTAACTCGGCGTCAACGCTTGACTGAGGGCGTGTCTGAAGCGTGGTGCTTTAAAAAATTATTTAAATTGTTTGACAGTATTATTATATACGGTTATGTATATTCCTTTTGGTACAAAATGATGGCTCTTTAATTTCGGAATGGCACAAATATTATTCATGGACTAATCCTTCGTCATAGTAAGATTCCTTTTTTTTTTCCTCGCCGGTGTCATGTCTCAATAAACTGTTCCTGGATCTGTTATTTTTTACATGGTTAGGTGGAAGTGACGCAGGGTGAGGAGGGTGGAGTTGCGGCATGTGTGTTTGGCTAGTTACAGATGAATGAAACGGATACATGGAGCGCTCGTATAGAAATACAATGCATGACAGCAAGCGGGTCTGCTTAAAAGTAGTCATCATTATCCTAGAGTAGACAGTTCAGAAACGACACGAGCGATGACAGTGCGCGTCTTCCAACAAGAAAATACCACGAAGTTGCGTCAGCACCACACTTCAGACACGCCCTCCGTCAAGCGTTGATGCCGACGCCCCATGTGAATGCAGCGTGAGCCAGAGCGCGCGCACACACACGTCACACACCGGATGTGTGTGCACACTCAGATCACTTGGACATGGTTGTGTACAAGAGGTAAAAAACTATATAAATACTGTTCGTTTTCTCACACCAACCGCTCGTTTCGTGTCTTAGGCCATCAATGTGTAGTTACGATGGGGAATTGTTTAATTTGGATTTCTCTGTGCATGTTCTTTTTCCCTCTTATAGAGACAGTTACCTATACCTGCCATTATATGACTGACAGACTAGAACGGTTTGACCTAAAAACATCAAAATTGGATCTACTGAAGAAAAAAAGACACCTACATCTTGGATGCCCTTGGGGTAAGCTGATAGATACCAAATTTTAATTTCAAAGTGAACTATCCCTTTAATTTATCTGTCGATTGGGAGAAGGTGTGGTCTAATCTCAGCTTAACTTCTAATAACTTGGCTCATCGTCTTATTCACTTCAAAGTCATTCATAGAGCATACATAAACCCTAACAAAAGATTCAAAATGAAACTACAACCAAATTTTAACTGCCATATACAGTATCTCACAAAAGTGAGTACACCCCTCACATTTCGGCAATCAATTTAGAAAATAACTCAACATATTATTGTCAAAAAATCTAGCAACAAAAGTGAGTACACCCTAAGTGATAACAGCTATATAATACTATAGAAATGAAACTTGGATATATTTTAGAGTAGTCAATGTGCAACTGAGGATTTGAGAATTAGAATTGTTAGGTCACTGCAGTAAAGATTTACTGTCCTCTGAAAATAACTCAACATACAGCCATTATTGTCAAAAAATCTAGCAACAAAAGTGAGTACACCCTAAGTGATAACAGCTATATACTGTATACGTTTAACCATGCAAAGCCACATGTCCTATTCATCATGTTCATGTTTTTGTCTGCTTGACAGGACCATACAAATTTGCGTATCTTATTTTAGAGCAGTTAAAATTTGGTTCTTTGAGTACAATTCTCTCATACTGACCACTGGATGTTCAACATGGCACCTCATGTCAAAGAACTCTGAGGATTTGAGAATTAGAATTGTTGCCGAGGTCACTGCAGTCACCAGATCAGATGGTGGATCAGCACCTAGAGACGACCCCTACAGCCCTGAACGTCAGCGGAGACCAGGACACCTAGATGAGCCCCAGAGAGATCCCCAGTGAGGACCCCGTCACCTAGACAGCCATCGGGAAAAGACCACTGGAACCAGTTGAGCCCTTACAATCTGACTTTGCAGCAGTTGGAATTGAACTGCTGGGTCGTCTGGCCAGAGGAGAAATGGCCCCCCGACTGAGCCTGGTTTCTCCCAAGGTTTTTTTTTCCGTTCTGTCACCGATGGAGTTCTGGTTCCTTGCCGCTGTCGCCTCTGGCTTGCTTAGTTGGGGACACTTCATTTCCAGCGATATCGTCGACTTGATTGAACAAACTTTTTGAACTGAACTGAGCTGGATGATGCCATCACTGAATTCAATAATGAAATGCCTTTAACTGAAAATTGAGTGTTTAATCTTGTCATTTTACATTATTGACACTATTTTCCTATTTTGATATTGTGCAGTTGCTTTGACACAATTTGTATTGTTAAAAGCGCTATATAAATAAAGGCGACTCTCCACAAAGATGGCCGAGGCTATAAGAAGTTCAGTAACACCCTGAAACTGAGTTACAGTACAGTCACCAGGGTCATACAGAGGTTTTCCAAGACGGGTTTCACTCGGAACAGGCCTTGCAAGGGTCGATCAAAGAAGTTGAATCCTTGTGCTGTGCGTCAGGTGCAGAAGCTGGCTTCAAAAAACAGATGCATGAGTGCTGCCAGCATTGCTTTAGAGGTTGCAGAAGTGGAAGGTCAGCTTGTCAGTGCTCAGACCATACGCCACACACTGCAACAAGTCGGTTTGCATGGCCGTCATCCCAGAAGTAAGCCTCTTCTGAAGCTGGCTCACAAAAAAGCCTGCAAACAGTTTGCTGAAGACAACCTGGCCAAGAGCATGAATTACTGGAACCATGTCCTGTGGTCTGATGAGTCTAAGGTAAACTTGTTTAACTCAGATGGTGTCCAGCATGTGTGGCGACGCCCTGGTGAGGAGAACCACGCAAATTGTGCCTTGCCTACAGTCAAGCATGGTGGTGGTAGCATCATGGTCTGGGGCTGCATGACTACTGCTGGTACTGGGGAGCTGCAGTACATTGAAGGAAACATGGATTCCAACATGTACTGTGACATTCTGAAGCAGAAGTTGATGCCCTCCCTTCAGAAACTGTTTGTGATGGAGTGGCCAAGTATGTCTCCAGACCTGAACCCTATTAAGCACATGTGGGGCATCCTCAAGCGGAAGGTGGAGAAGCACCATGTGTCTAACATCCAGCAGCTCCGTGATGTCATTATGGAGGAGTGGAAGAGGATGCCAGCAACAACCTGTGCAGCTCTGGTGAATTCCATGCCCAGGAGGATTAAGGCAGTGCTAGATAACAATGGTGCCCCTACAAAATATTGACACTTTGGACACAGTTTTGACATGTTCACTTAGGGTGTACTCATTTTTGTTGCCAGTTATTTGGACAATAATGGTTATATGTTGAGTTATATTTAGAGGACAGTAAATTTGTACTTCTAATACAAGCTACACATTGACTACTCTAAAATATATCCAAGATTAGTTTGTGCAGTATTGTCCCTTGAGAAATTATACTAAAATTTTTGCTGAAATGTGAGGGATGTACTCACTTTTGTGAGATACTGTATGTAATACTGTATCATCAGGTACTTTTATTCATATGTTTTGAGAGTGTCCTATTGTCATTAATCTATGGACACATGTAAACCTGGTTTTATCCTCCTTACTACAAACTGATTACTTTGCTAACCCAAATTTATGTCTTCTTGATGATTCTGATCTCTGTATAAGCTTAATACAAAAGAGAATGTTGTTTACTGGTTTTACAGCTGCGAAGAAAACAATAATACAGAACTGGTTTACACCGCACATATGTGGGGAAACATATTGGATCCATAGCCTCCTTAAAATAGTAAATTGTGAGTGTACAACAACACAAATTAATAAGGCCAAACCTAGTACTATTGATGCTTGGCAATGTTTTTCCTTGAACATACTTAATTATATAAATAAATAAAAAATTCCCTCCCATATCTTTCTCCTCTTTGACTGGATCCTTTAAATTATTGATTATATGTCTGTTTTTTGTTTGGTTGTTTTGTTGTGTTGTGTTTTGAATGGATATTCAAAACACAACACAACAAAATATATATTATATAATATATATAATATATATATATATATATATATATATATATATAAAGACAATAAAAAGTTGATAAAAAAAAACATTCTATACTCTTACTACTTGTCAAATTTAGGTGTATTGTCATTTTTCATACAGCATAGAGCAATGCAGAAAAAAAAATGTTTTGCCTGGAAAAGACAGACAATTAACATACATTTCACACATGCTGAAAAGTGACTGTAGTAATCTAGCATGTCTGGATGACCTTTCATAACACTGCCACTGCATGACCCCTCTAGTCCAACAATGCAAGAGCACGCTGCCCTCCGTACTTCACCTGCCATTAAAAATATATTTTTCTCCTCTAAGCTGTTGCCCATTAATAGCAATGCATACAAAAATTTACACAAAAATGCTGCATTAGTAATTCGTACCACTTGTTTGTTTTTCCTTCTATCCAGTTGATCGCTTCAGTTTTCCTGTGTGTACCCAAGTTTTGCAAATGATAATGATTCAAAATTGCTGATTGTTTACTGTTTGCCAGATGTTGTGTCTATAATCTGTGTCCAGGGACATAGGAATACTGCTGATATTCTTACTGTGTCAACAATTGTCTCATGTGCATCTATTTTTATTTGTCCTAAGGTATTTTAAGAGAAATTTTGTTGATTCTTAAATGAATCATAATTGAGATCATTAGATCTGAGAGCAACGTCTGACGCATTACAATTTTCCTCCGGCTGTCACAATATTTTTATCAAGAGGGATGAATAAAATGCAACAATGTCATACTGCAGGCTTTCACAGTGGTTTACAAGGTGCTTCTTCCACTGTAGGTCTAATACCACATATCAACAAGGGCGTCTTGTGAAAATGTCAAAGGTAAGTTTAGATCACACATTGAAGTGAACAGAGAAACACTGTCTACAGCAAGTGATTAGTCTGGGTATTTTTACACTACTGCTAGAGACAAATGCATTCAGGAAAGTTGTTATAAACTGACTAGAATGTACCTAAAAGACATAAGGTAAAGCAGGGTAAGTAGTACAAGTTCTGGTACCCAAACATTTCCCTAGGAGCCTTAATTAATTAATACAGGCTATCATTTTTTAAAATTGAGTTTCTAAACACACCTGCTAATTCAAACCCCTGATTTCATTACAACGTGATTCCCATATGTCTGTGTAGACCTCGCAGATGACACAGTACTGTGGCAGGCTAAATGGAAAGTATTCTAGTATCCCGTCACAGAGATCGGATCACAAGCAGACCCAATGTCCTTCCATCCACTGCTCAGCCTTTCCCAGAAGCCAAAGCCTCTCAATCCAAAACAACACACCTTATCAAAAAAATAAAAGTGAGATGAACAACCCATGCCCCAGGCAACCAACATTACAATGACACAGCTCTTGTTGCTGAAATTTACATACAGTTGGCCAAAACGTATTTGGACACATCAGACATGCGTAATATAGAAATGTAATTTTATTAATAGAATACTCCACCTAAAAAGGAAAATTCACTCATCATTTAATCACCATCATGCCATCCCAGATGTAGTATATGACACTTTCTTCAGGTGGACACAAACAAAGCTCTTTTACTTCCAAAGATGACGTTTCAAAAATCACACAAAACAAACACAATGGTAATCCATACAAAGCTGATGAACAAGTTGAATCAATGTCTTATGAAGCAAAATAATAATAAAAAATACTGCACTTCTGGCTAAATGTCTGGCAAACATACAGGTTCTAGAGTTTACACTTGAGGTAAATTTTAGCAAGTTGTGCGACGTGTGTAGCTCGTGTGTCGCAATTGCTGCTGGTCATCTCTTGCTTCTGTAGTCACTATTGACACATCACTTACATTTTTTTTTTAGTTGCAATACATCATCATGACATGTTGACAAATTGTCATGGCCGTATGGCCGGAAGCAATGGTTTATTGTCTAAAAAGTTAAAATATTAGTATTTTTCTCACGCAAACCTATCATTTTACTTCAGAAGACATGGATTTATCAACTGTGGTCATGTGGAGCACTGTCATGTTTGTTTTTGTTTTGTGTCATATACATTTGGGACAGTATGTGGTATAAGTAAATAGTGAAAGCATTTTCATTTTTGGGTGAAGTATCCATTTAAACAGCAAAATATCAAACTAAGTTGTATTTCATTCAATTGCACAAAAACGCTTTAAGCAAAACAGTTCAAGAGGATTTACATAATAAAGCAAGATAAGTACTGTTCAAAATGCTGTTTTAGGAAACCTACGTGAACTTGGTGAACTTGGTTCATAAACATTATCAGCAGATCCAATATCTGCAGGTATTGTCAGGCTTCAGACAGAGCTGGATTGTAACATGCATAAAGACAAAGTAATCTCAGGACCGCTGTAAAATGCTGTCTTCTCCCTTGCTGATTTAATCAGAGAGGCCAAGAGACAGTACTCCAGGAGGATAGCCCATCGTTTCAGCGACAGCAGAGACACTCGGAGCCTGTGGCAGGGAATACAGACCATTACGGACTACAAGCCCCCACCACAGACCTGTGACAGCACCATCCCCCTGCTGAACGAGCTGAATGCCTTCTTTGCTCGCTTTGAGGCACAAAACAGCACCACTGCACAGAAGACTCCACCTCCTCCCGGCGACCAGGTGATGACGCTGTCCTCGGACAGCGTGAGGAGATCCCTCAGCAGGATCAATGCACGCAAAGCTCCGGGTCCTGACAACATTCCTGGGCGTGTACTGGAAGACTGTGCAGTGGAACTCACTGATGTCTTCACAGACATCTTCAACATCTCACTAAGTCAGGCTGTTGTCCCCACATGCTTCAAAGCTACCACCATCATTCCAGTCCTGAAGAAGTCATCTCCATCCTGCTTCAATGACTACCGTCCAGTAGCACTCACTCATATTCCCATGAAGTGCTTTGAACGGCTAGTCATGCAACACATCAAGTCTGTCCTCCCCCCCTCCCTGGACCCCTTCCAGTTTGCATATAGGTCCAACCGCTCGACCGATGACGCCATCGCCACTGCCCTCCACCCAGCCCTCACACATCTGGACAAAAAAGACTCATATGTCAGGATGCTGTTCATAGACTTCAGTTCAGCATTCAACACAATCATCCCTCAGCAGCTCACTCACAAATTGGTCCAGCTGGGTCTCAACACCTCTCTGTGCAACTGGCTGTTGGACTTTCTGACCGGAAGACCTCAGGCAGTACGGGTCGGCATTAACACATCCAGCACCATCACACTGAACACAGGGGCCCCCCAAGGATGTGTGCTGAGCCCCCTCCTCTTCACTCTGCTGACCCACGACTGCACACCGTCACACAACTCTAACCTTTTCATTAAGTTTGCGGATGACACGACTGTGGTGGGTCTCATTAGCAACAGAGATGAGACAAACTACAGGAGCGAGGTGAGCCGCCTGGCCGGGTGGTGCAGGGACAACAATCTCTCTCTGAATGTGGAGAAGACGAAGGAGATTGTTGTTGACTTCAGGAGAGTGCACACTCAGCATGCTCCTCTGACCATCAACGGTGCGACTGTGGAGAGAGCGAGCAGCACCAAGTTCCTGGGTGTGCACATCACAGAGGACCTCTCCTGGACCAACAACACTGCGGCACTGGCCAAGAAAGCACAGCAGCGTCTCTACTTCCTCCGCAAACTCAGAAGAGCCAGAGCCCCGACCCCCATCATGTGCACCTTCTACAGAGGCACCATCGAGAGCATCCTGACTAGCTGCATCACTGTGTGGTATGGCGCCTGCAACGCGTCCTGCCGCAAGTCCCTTCAACGGATAGTGAGAGCAGCTGAGAAGATCGTTGGTGTCTCTCTCCCCTCCCTCCAGGACATCTACAGCACCCGTCTCACCCGCAAAGCCCTCAGCATTGCAGGTGATCCCACCCACCCGACACACAGCTTCTTCAGTCTGCTGCCATCAGGGAGAAGACTGCGGAGTCTCCAGGCGAGGACCAGCAGACTGAAGGACAGCTTCATCCATCAGGCTGTCAGGAAGCTGAACTCCCTCCCGTCCTTGCCCCCCCTCCCCTCTTTTACCCCACGCAACACTGAACTCTGACACTACGACCCCCCCCCCCAGCTCCCCACACCCCCAGGACCTCCCCCCCCCCGACAAACTGTGACCTGCACCAGTCACTTTGTGCAGCACTGGACTGATCTCTACCTCATCCAGCATTGTCTGTAAACTACCTCTTCTGACAGTCTGATAAAAGACTGTTCTTTTTTTGCACTACACATATATCTGCACAGTTTTGTTTTATTTAACTGGTTTGCACTCTATCTGCCATGTGCCTTATGCCACTTTATCTATCTCTTTTTTTTTTTTTTTTTACAATGTCCTCATTTGTATATCTGTATAGTTTGTATGTACATATGGTTAAACTGTATTTATCTGTATTTGAACGTCTACAGTCAGTGTTTAATGTTAACTGTATGCACCAAGGGTCAGAGAGTAACGCAATTTCAATTCTCTGTATGTATGTACTGTACATGTGGAAGAATTGACAATAAAGCAGACTTGACTTGACTTAATCCTACAGAGGGGAATATTTTAATGATACCACATTAAACCCAGAGATTTGGGCTGGTCTCCATTACTTGGTGCTGCAAAAAGGAGATCAAACCTAAAGAAAAGCATGGTAGTCCATGGTAACTGAAAGGTCCAGATGGTAAGGAAGTAGATATGATAATAGTGTGTGTTGACAGAGATGCACAGTGCGAGAAGGGAGGGAGGGAGGCCCGGAAGTGCCTGAGAGATCTCAGTTTCTGTAATTGCTGTCAGTTAAAAGTCTATGAAGCAGAGGATGGGCTGACATTTGAATGTGATTCTTAAAACCTCACCCACAATACATTGCTTGCATTTCTAGATAATAATTTCTATACTTAATCAAAAACCTCCTACTTTAAAAAAAAAAAAAAAAAAAAAAAACAATTTAATCAATTAAAAGGTCATTTCCTATTAATTGTAGATAAAATAATTAATACTCAACTGAGAACGGAGTTGCATACAGAAAATTGACCTATCGGTAAGCCCCTCCCCTCGAACGCAGATGAGCCAATGGCAGTAGAGTATCAGTTGCACGGGGAGCGGAACTCGGACTGCTTTAGTTTTCAGCGCCATAGAGAAACACTGGAGGATCCAAAGCTCGCATCGGTTTGATGGTGTTTATGCTACAAAAACGGAAAAACGATTAGGGGTGCTCCGATTGATCGGGTACCGATCATTATTGGCCGATAATCACTTTGGGATGTTTGATCGGCGGTCTCTAAAAAGGCTGATCTCAAAAAAACGATCTCTAGCTGATGATGCGCATGCCGTGAGAGGTTTGCATGGCATGCAGCGGCACCATCTCAATCTCTGTCCGGCGCGGGTGAAAGAATTATAATGCTGAAGGTGAGGTGCAATTCATATTTATTCATTAAATAAAGTAATTTGAAACTTTCTGTGAGACATCATTTCATAAACAGCCTGTGTGAATCACAGCGCGCGCTTTCCCTCTCAAAATGCGCAAATGGCTTCAAATCACATCACGTCTGCATTATAGCATAAGCGAGCTGCACGCTGCATAGTTGGCACAGGAATCGTCACTTGCACAATAGAGGCAGTGTCGCATCTTTACTAAAGTTTATAAATTGCTTTTCTTGTTAATTCTTGTTAATTAATGTCTTGTTTAACCATTCATGCACACTTGCAGCGCACACACATAATGCCAGGTTCACATTACTCCGTATGCAGTGCGTATGGTGCGTATTCTGCGCTCATGTTAACGGATCAGAGCGTTAACACTGCACACGGTTGCGGTCCGGTAGTGCGTTCCAGGAGCGGTGCGTCTGCAGCAGTGCAGCGATCGTTTCCGCACAGTCTATCTTTGCTGTACTGCACGCACTAAATTAAAGTGACAGCGCATTGTTTGCGGTAAATATGAACATAGATTGACACGAAAATGTAGTAATTACAGTATAAATGCATATAATTTAAGGTTTAAAGGAAAAGAGCACTTTTAGATAAACAAGGCAATAATAGATGGCACTCGTGGAGGTATGGAAAGCAAAGTTCTTTATAAACTGCAGGATTGCTTGTAATAAAGATTTAAATGCAAAAGAAAATTCAGTAGAGCTGACTGTTTCTGCCAGTCATAAGTTAATTTAGAATGTTTGTGATAACATAAGAAAAGTAGTTTAAATGTTTTGCCACTTGCTTGAGCAACTTAATATATAAATCTAGAAGTAGCCTAAATGCAAAAGTAAAAAGCATTGAATAATGTGTTTCTTATATTTAATGCATTTAAACACATCTATAAAGATTGTATTACTGTAAAAAAATAATAATAATAATAAAAAAGAATCACAATGAAAAAGCATTTTCAGTAACAATGTTTGGATTTGAAATCAAAATAATGGATAAATGTGTTTGTGGTAAACAGATGGATCAGTAGTGGACTCCTGTGTGAAATCAGGCTTGTGCTGTGTGTGTAAGCTTTTCTGCAACAATTGCACAATTGTAAAAACAAAAATGCACTGGATGATCAAATATTTAGGTGAGATAAATGTATATTTTTGAAAAATGTCTAAAAAATGCCCCCCTCCACCCTTCAAATTAAAAAATCTGTAAACCCTCGCTTCGAGTTATCCACCATATTTTTTTTAATATATTTTAGATATCCCTCCATGGAATATTCAATTCACACTGAAAAAAATTCTCCTTTCTATAGTTATTTTTCTCACTGACTAACAAGCTGTGAACATTGAATGGCCCTCCTGAGATAAATGTAGCATTACGTGGCATTGTTTACAAGCTGTTTTACTGACACCTTTCCACAGTTGAAATGCTGACTGACTGACCACACGACATGATACTGTACATTTCAGTTGTACTGTATCTCTAATTACAACATGAATAAACATCATAGGTAAAGATAAAGAGAAGATTGCTTTGCCCTGCCATATTAAGGAGTGCCAAAATTACTTTTTTTTGTCACAAAATACTTTATTTCTTATTAAAAGTAACAAAGTGCAAACTGTAACTATTATTAACTTATTGTAATTATTGGATGCCAGGTGCACTACAAATAATGTTTTGTGATGTTATATTTAAGCATCAACTGAAAACAGAATAGAATAAAATATTGATCTTGGGATAGCAATAATATAAACAATATTATTTCATTAAAATAAAGATTGATTTAAAAGCAGGAAATGTACATTTTCAACCCAGCCCTATTAATTCTTATGAAATATTTTGCTTTTATGCATGTCAGGTAGGGGTGTGCGATATTGAAAAAAAATGATATCTCGATATTTTTTCGATAACGATAATTAGACGATATTTTGCAGAGTGTGTTATTGTGCTGATATCTGACTACCGTGGACAGCTGCAGTTTTTGATATTCTTCGTATTCTGTGTGGTCAGTTAACATCAGTGATTAATTAATCTTTTCATTTAAGTTTAAATTGAGTTTTACCTTTAATAAAGCAATTTTTTTCTAAAAGTGTACATCTTTTGAGTCAAATTGTTACATTTAATCAGTCAATTAAGATAATACACATTTAGGCTGTTACCAAACAAATTAAACCAGTATCATCAAAATTAATCTTTGTAGAAGTTGCATCTGAAGTGGCATTTAGATGTATTTACACACTATTTAATACAGCTCAGAGGGACATGGAGTGCTTTAACCAGTCACAAATGCATACATTTTTGACATTTTAAACATAAAACATTGAATACTGATATTTCAAATTATTTTAAAAATGAAAATAGACTTTAAATGTGAAATTAAAACCACCAGTAGGTGGCAGAAAGTCACTGGTAATAAGTGAGTCATTGCGACTGATCCGAATCATTGGTTGATTCATTCAGGAACGAAGCACCGACATGTTGCTCAGAGACGCAAAACTGTGCTGTAGCTGTTTGGAATAATATTTTGTCGGCGAAATGGAGCAAAAACAGGCAGTATGGTGTCTAAAACGTAAGTCTCTTAATATTAACTTATTGTTTATTGAACTGTTGTATAAAATCAATATCACATTTGTAATCATGCTTATTTTTTAAGAAAAAAACGGCACTCTTCGTGCGATTTTAACTATATGAAACGTAAATATATACATTTTCTGCCCCCATATCTTGAATTTTGTGATCATTCTTAATGCATTTAATAGACTGAATCATGCAGTGAAAGAACACACGCTAAATGCGCACGTGCACTGTTTAACCCGCTTCATCATCACGTAGGCTAATGTATGCGTGCACTCCGTAGGTGTTTTGTTTGTTTTTTGCAAAATACTCAATATTGTCAAATTGCACATCGTTAAAACAACAATTACGATATTATCGCAGACTATATATATTGCACACCCCTAATGTCAGGGAAGTTTGTAGTTTGACAATACGGGACATGAACTAATAGTGACACGTGAACTAGAAATATAAAAATGAACTAGAAAAGGCTATGAAACCACCAAACAGGTTTCCAAAAAACAACCTTTTATGTTATAGACCAAGCAAGCCTATTATATTTACATTGATGAAATTACGCAAATGATAATACCAAAATGTCAAAGGCAAAGACTGGAAGGCAAAATGTCCTTGCCATAGTACAACTGTAAATGCTTCTAGGAAATACTAATGAGGTCAGTCTTGACTCGAGTCATTACATCCCTTTCCTCGTGATCACTGTATCTCCAGCTTAGCCTGACATGGGCCATCAGCTCCAAGCATCTGGAGAGAGAAACTGATGACACTGGGTTGGAAAAGTGGGTTATGAGATGTGTTTGGTCCTCTCAGCATGTGGTTCTCCAGTTTAATCTCCTCTTTACAATATCACAGTTTAAAAGTCTCACGTTTATACTGATAATAAACAATACTAGAACTACTGGCTCTATTCCAATGCCTAGTGAGCTGCCTACATAGTCAGCAATTTAAGGCAACATTGTTGTGCACTCAATGTGAAGGCCATTCCAAAATGAAGCTGCCTTCAACGATGCTTTGCTTTGATAATCTAAGACATGTATCACATGTATTGCTTGCTGGAGAAGGCAATCCCATAATGCACTGCAACAAGCTCAATGAAAATAAACACATTAAAGACAGCAGAAGAAGCAATAAACATTAATTTTGCAATTATGATTCGTTAAATTATGAAAGGTATCAAAGAATTAGAGCATGACATTTTTTGCTTTGTAATAAGCTTACAGTAAACTATTTAAACCAAATGCATTGAGTTGCACAAGGTCTCTTATGAGATTCTATTTCAGTTAGGCATAATATAAGTGTATCTGCGTATCATCAGACAGGTTAAAACAATAAGAAAACTTTTTCCGGGGGTAGTTACTTAGAATAACTCCATCTGTTTTTGACTACAGTTGGGAGATTACTTGCAAATGCTCTTTTTTTCTAGGGCTCAACTCTGCTTGTTTTAAGAGGGAAGCAAATGGGGAACATCAATCGGCTTCTGAGCCAGGAGGGATGAGGACAGTGGGCATTCCCAGACGTCTCCCTCCATGCCTTCCCTGAGTGAATCGTAATTTGCTCAGAGTTAAAAGTTGATCCTCTTTAAGCAAAGGCATCTTCTGCCAAAAGGAGCCATGCCTTTTGCTAGCAAACTGCCCCTGAAAAAGTCCTTTTAAGAAAAGTTGGCTCACTCATCTGGCAACATCTCCAGACAAATAATTTCTAATCATGCTAGTATGGCTCCAATTGACATAAAAGTGGAAAATAAAAATAAAATAAAAAACGTTGTCAAAGCATTTACATTTAAATGTCATAACACATAAAAACCTGACTGAACTTTGCAAGTCAGAAATTAATTTTTCACAAAACAAAACTACTTTATTTTTCAGTTTTGTCTGGCTAATGCAAAAGCCCTGCACAAGACCTGCAAGTGCAAATCCCCTTCAGCTCTCTGGGCAAGGGCAGTAGTTCACAGACATGTCAAAAATATTAATTTAACATTTCTTCCCTATTGACTTACACACAGCACAATGCAAAGACTTCCACAATGTAGCAAACCACAAAACATGATGAATTATGCAGTCCAAGTATCTGTATCCACAAACAAAAACTGCACACAGGCTATTGAATTATACATATGGGATTCCTCTTGTAGTAAGACTTGTGTTTTTAAATTAGGAACTGTAGCTCAGACTCACATGAGCCTTGGCATACGTGCACAGCCTGTTCACACTGGCACCCAACAGGTCACATTCATGTTTATACATATACAGAGTTATAAATGACAATTCTGTATTTGTAGGATACACTTAGCACTAATCATTTTTGTCCTATTGAAATATGGTTGCTTTTAAAGAGATTAGTATTGACAGGCAGTAACCTAGAGCAGAGTGCTTTTGTGAGCCCTATATTATCAGTCACATTCAGTGGATTTTCTTTTAGTACATGCACAAAACACAGCATAACTAGAAATAATGTTCACAAAATATGCCAATTTTGACACTATTCACATGATGGCATTCAAAGGGGTATAATAGACTGAAATATCAAGCTTGTTGACTCCTGCACCGCTGTATCTTATACAGCATACTGAAGTGAGTTATTTCGTCAAGTATAATCCTGGGCTGAGGAACAAAACCAGACGCAGCAATTCATCATCTGAGGGCTTTCCTGAGCCCTCCTGCAATGAGCATAAAGGAAAACACCATGCTTCCTGCTGATTCTGCCACATACCAAGGGAAAAAAAAGACTTGCGCTCTGGGAATAATGAATATGAAGGATCAAATGCTAGTGTCAGCCTGTGAGATCGCCGATACACAATATTATTGTGCTAATTTATTTATTTACTTAGTTTCATTGCCGGAAAGTTAACCAACTCCAGCATAAGGCTAAAAGCAGCCTAATGTTTTTAATATGACTGAATTTGTATTTAACATGATAACAAATTAATAGAAACATCATAAGTTACTAATTATCATGCTTACATTTCCTCAGTTATTCAAAAAGCAGCTACAGAAAACGAATGTAACATTAGGCTACATTACCAAAGAACATCATCACAAGCTCAATCTAGCGCAAGTTTATGCACTTTAAAAACACTCCCGTTATAATCAGTGAATCTACACTGTATGATGAATAAATCTCTTATACTTACATCGTACATACATCTGCACTTTGTTGTTTATGATGAGAGAATTCGCGAGTCAGAATTCAGTCAGCACGCGCTGAACCACGGAACTCCACTGTTTCAGCGATGACTCATCTGAACGCCTCTGACTGGCCATTGCATTCATAAGCTCAGCATAATCATGTGTAATTGGTTATAATAATGCTGTAACGGTGGTGGCCGCCCTAGCATAAGTTAACAAATTTTTAAAGAATTCCGGGCGCCAGACAGGATTAATCCTGTCAGAAAGTAAATTAACCCAGGATAGCAGAACCACCTATTACACAAATCTCAGTAAAAGTCCAAGAAGAGATTCAGTTCATAGGGAGATTTATTTAACAATGTCAAAAAAAAAAAAAAAAATTCTTGTTTGAAAAAGGTCATCAAAAAGAAGAGGAAAAAAACAGTTCACTTTACACGTGAAACTGAGATCCGTGAAGAAAACGCGTCATTCTATTTTTTCCACAGTGGCAGATTCACGTTCACATTCATTTATAAATTGTCCATAAAAAAGAGAGCGAAAAAAAAGGAACATTAAATAAACATTTTGTTCATATTAAAGAAACAATATCAACATCAAACAACAATCTTCAAGAGAAGAAATAACATTTGCATAATCATGAAAATAAAAAAAAGAAATAAAACGTTTTATTCTGTATATCAACATTTATAATGATTTACATAAGTATATCATGTCATCATACCTGAAAGTCATCAAACTCTTCTAATCTTCAAAAACACAGATAAGTTACTGTTTATTACATCCAAAAATAATAAAAAATGCTGTTAAAATGTTTATAAACATTAAAAACACAATAAACCGTTATTTTCCTTCATTTCACAGCACAAAACAAAATCTTTTAAATCTTAGAGTATACAGAACAAGAATTAAAAATATAAGTATAAGATAAAAAAGCATAAAATATAGGGTTATATCATTTTAAACACCAAGCCTAAAGTAATTTAAAGCTGAATTGAATTACCGGCTTGTGGGAAATGTGCTATAAATAAACTTTGCGTGCCTCACCTTGCTTAACAAGCACAAACTGTTAAAGTTGATTGTGAGGGGAAATAAAGACTGACACCCACAGGATAAAATATTTATGTACAATTGCACAGGCCAGTCATTTCTAATTTGCCAACAGCTCGCAGACTTGCTGGGTTGAATGATGTTTACTGTAATTTAAAGAAGAAGAAAAAAAGAGACTAAAAAGGGCCATCATTTACCAGCAAAAAAGACAAGAGGTTGAGACATGGGTGAGAATTTGGGAAAAGACACAAAAAATTCCAGGTGGAGTCATCGGGTGAAAATTGGGTGATCAGCTCACAAAACAGAAATATTTTCATATTCACATTGTATCATATGGTTGCAAACTTTTATTAAGGCTTTGTACTTTACTTGTTCCAATATTAATTAAAACAGCAAACTTAACATGCACAAAAAATGTGTCTGGCATACCACTGATGTGGTACCTGACTCTAAAATAAAATTTCAATGTGTGACCAAATGTAGTCATATTAAATCATGTTTTTTACCATTTAAAACACATTTAAAGTGTATGAGAATGGGTTGATTGGAAAAAATGGATGGCTGATTTTGAAAGACAATAAACCAGCACAATAGCACCACGTGTTCCAATTTCTCTGGCTGATGAGCACAGTTTGTCATTTAGACTGGATTACTTTCATTTATTGTTTGCCTGTTTACAAGGGAAATCCAGAGACAGAAAGGAAATTGCATTGACAGACACAATCAGTTTGCCTCAAAACACAAACATCTCATCAAAGCCAGGCTGCTGGCGGTAAAGACTCTTTACTCAACTCTTAGCATCAATTACCACAACAAGCAAAGCTCCAAGTAACACATTTGGAATTCGGGCTGCACTGTTTTCCTCACGAGTGTATAGTTTTTAAAACACACCAAGTCACGTAATAACTTCTAAAAGGGCTTTTACCTCTTGTCACAGTAAATGAGCCCTCAGCCCAGGGCACAAAAGACAGGGGGCATAACCTCAGAGGGGTTGAAGGACAGGGTACGAGCTCTCAGGCCGTCAACTGACTCATCACTCAACGCCTCGGTCTGCCATTTTCTGCTCCAGTGAAATCACTGGACGGAACAAGAAATAAGCTGCCGTCCCATGATTCACATGACCACTTCCTGAAAGCCAGGCCTATTTTGCAGGTAATATAAAGGTTGGGTTGTACATCATGCTGCGCTGGTGTGAATGAGCTCTGCATCTGTCAGCCGGCTCCTGGCCTGTCTAATCTAGCAGGATACAGCTGACAGTGTCAGGTACATTCTGACATGGCATTACTTTGGCTAAATGTCAAGCTCCTAGAGCTGCAGGAACCTGCCAAATCAAAACAGCAAGGGCAGGGTGTGCTCTGAGACAGCAATAAATCCCCCATAAGACCTTTTCCTAAATATAGAGAGCTGTTCATTTCAATGAAAGCCTACCTTGACTGTGCACTAGGGCTGCACGATATTTTGCATGCGATTGTCATGCGCATCTCGTCAGTAAAGCCGGTAAATCTTCCTGCTGGAGCAATTAGCTGGTACGCAATCTCCAGAATCGCCTCACGTGATTGCTGCTTTCATACCGCTAATCATGGAACCGGCTTTACTGACGAGATGCGCATGAGAATCGCATGCAAAATATCGTGCAGTACTAATACTGTGCACTTTGCTGTTTTGGTGCCTTCGGCCCTGCCATGGCCATCGCATTAGCCAAACGAATCAGCGAGTGCAACAGGCAGTACATCTGAACACAGCAATTAAAACATGTCACTTACACAGCATGACATTATTCATTTAGTTTACGAGCAGACAACCGCTGCCTGCAGAATCTGCAGTTTCACCCTCCGCATGTATTTTTAAACAAACTGAAGTGGACAGACGGCTCATCAGAAATGGATGTGTGAGCTTGAGGGACAGCGAACACAATCAAAAAGCACGGAAGGTAATTAAAGAGCATGTTACATCTCTTTTGAGTCAGTGTAACTGCACCACCACTTCTAGCTTGGGTTACTGGGTTAAAAAAAAAAATCTGTTCTCGTGCTGTAATTTGAGAGCGGCTGATTAATTTCTCCAGTGACCTGGGAAACTATGACCCTGACCCTATTCAAAGAGGTCAAAGGTCCTATAGCTCAGGCCTAAGTCAATGCCTTCTATTCGTGGAGAGTGGCCCTTTGTTTCCTTAAAGGCAAACAGGTTATACAGCAATGAGAAAGGAAAATATGTTGCTGCTATAGAGTAGGGATTTCAAAGGTGACGCCACTTTAGAATTTAGATAACAAAAAAAATATAATTTTTCTGGTAATTCTGATTACAGATTTCATAACAGTAAAGTAACACAATCCTTGAGCAAAATGTCTCGATGGGGTATGAATGTAAACAATTAAGAGAATACAGAATGTAATATGCAATAGAAAATGTTAATAGAATGTAAACAAGCTGGACAAAAAGTGCAAAGTATATGTGCATTGGACCTTGTGGTATAAAAGCTAACTGTAAACCAAACAGCTTTGGTTTCTATTGACTTCCAATGTATGGAAAACAAATACAGTGGAAGTCAATGGGAAACAAAACTGTTTGGTTTATCAACTTTCTTCAAAATATCTGCTTTCATGTTTCACAAAAGAAAGTCAGTCATACGGGTTTGGAACATCATGAGGTAGGGCTGTGCGATATGACGATATATATCGGATGGACGAAATAAAAAGTCTATCGTTTCATATTATGCTCTATCGTTTATTTCGTGGTGTTGCAAAATACATTGTTTACGGTAATACTTGTTCATCATTTGGATGACTGCGATCTTTACACGCCACCACGGGGCGTGAAGGGGAGACGGAAGCAGGTGGCTCTGAGTAGGAGCACGATCAGCCAGGACAAAACGAGGAGCTCGTTCCTAAACGAGGGACTACATCTGTAGTAGCAATTTTCATTTTTGGGTGAAGAATCCCTTTTACTTCAAGCCAAGTTCATGGGTTGAAGTTCCAGTGAATGCATCAACTGCTATGCAATGCATGGTTAAAAGCATCTCTGCCAAACACATACATGTAAATGGTACCAAAAGGCCTTTACCATTGTCTTAATTTAATATGACATAATATTATTAATCAATTATAATTCATTCCAAATATTTAATATTAATAATATTTTAAATAATAGGAGTGTGTTTCACAACATATTAGTTTTTGCAGTGGTATCAAAATCAGTTCTATATCTAGAAATGAAATGTTAGTATGTTGAGACAAACCTATTGCCAGGGATTTGAGAGGGGCCATGTTGGAAAAGGCTGCTACTGCTAGAGGCAAAAAAAGTGAAGTGATAGAGATTATATATATATATAAAAGAGAGAGAGAGAGACGAGCGAGAGAGCGAGCGAGAGCGAGCGAGAGAGAGAGAGAGGCCAAGCTGGGTTTTTTTTGAGCCTGTGCCAGTTCTCATCTCTCTGCAGTTGTATTGCTTTGAGACAATGCTCAGCAAAGCAGCTGTGGCTTTAGCCCCCTCTACTCCACCACCCAAACCGGAATTAGCAAATCAAATTACGTCCTTGTAATATATAATGCAAAATCATCCTCAATTTCCAGGGTGCATTCAAAAGCATGTCATGCACTGCCAACAACACAAGGACATTCAAGGGTAGATGCTAGATATGATTCACAGTTCTTTAATGCTAAATCAAGGAAGATGTTTAATCAGTATTGTCTTGAAAAATATTAAAGCAGAGCCTTAAGAGAGAGACGCAGCTCTCTGAAGCATGCTAAAACCCTTAACGAATGCCAGAAGCTATTATCTTGCCTGCACTGTGAGTACAGCAAGCACAGTCATCGCTGTTCACGTACCCGACGGGTTGTACTTAGGATATTCACACTATTTTAGGCTAGCCCAACATTTTCTTATCCACAATTTACTTTAAAGCCAGGTTATTTTTAGCTTTCAGTCAATAGTTCACACTACCGTTAACTTTGAGAGCCGTTTGAAATAAACATGATTAAAGATGCATTTCTCACGACATCCGTTTCACAGCGAAGAAAAAATAGCAATCAATTAGTGGTATCCACCAGCTATAATTAACAACCAAAACATGAACAGCTGTGAATGTGCACAAATGAAAACAGCCACATGTGTAAATGTCTAAAAATTGCAGACCATGACTGAGAGAGTGTAACAGCAGACAAACTAGTCTTCCGAATCCATGTGGTAGTCGCACAGTCATTTACTGCCCATTCATATCAAATGCATTTCAACATGATGTACTTGCACAGATGACAAGGTCGCAGCTGCTTTCATTCAGAGCAAACAGATGTTAGCTTTCAATAAAACAATCACCACCATTTTCACTCTCTTGATTATGACAAGCTCAGATGTTTAGCACAAAAGTCATCTCAAACGTGTTTGTACACCTTCCAATCAAAGCAGATGTGTTTGAGCATTAAACGGTCCAGTGTCTGGATTTGTGCGGCTGAAACTCTTGCACTGAGCTCTCCATGGTGCTGACGGCCTAATTCTGAGCAGAATCACTGAGGCTGGAAACACTTGTGTTTTATGCATCTCATCCAAACGAGAGACTTCACACTCACACGGTGCTAGCGACGCAAATGATTTTTGCACTTAAGATGTGCAGGAGTGCCTGAATGTTAACAAGATTGCTAGTGTGGACCAGCCCAGAAAAACAAGACGCCTATTAAGCAGCCTAATTTCCAAGTGTGCTGAAAGTGATTCATGAGGCATATAAAGCTCATCAACAAGGAAAAATGGTTCTTGGGCTGTCAGGTGGTCTCACAACCTCTAAAAAGGCAAATGCTTGGGGGATCAAATACGTTGTATATGTGCCTGTGTGTAGGGCTGCACGATTATGACAAAAATCATAATTGTCAATTATTCCCTTGAGATTGTAATTGCGATTATTAATAACGATTATTTTGAACAGATTTATGCCATTGTTTGAAGCTGCATGCCATATTTTTATATAAAATATATATTTTAAAAAAGGCTGAAAACACTCTTCCTGAACTTTTATTGCTTTTCTATAGCATTGAGCCTCAAATGTCAACTATACATTGGTTTGGTTTCTTCTTTAAACAAAAAAAGGTAAAATTATGCATAGCATAATAATATAATACTAAAACTAAAAGAAAAAAAAGAAAAATGGTCTACTAAAGCTATATATTTCATTTACAATTAAACAGACGAAATTTCAAATTATACTAACATTTTACAGTACAATTTATATGATCAGGGCTCCAGACTAACATTGGAGAGCAGTGGCACCAGCACCTGATTTGGTAGCACTGAACATATTACAAGTTTTGTCTCTTAGAAATGCACATTAGAACAGGAGCTTGAGTTCAGAGTAGCAGGAGCTTGAGTTGGGATGCAGATGTACATTTGACAATACCATTGTGAAAACTGTAACAGCCTCATCTTTTATAGATAACCAAAAGTACAGCACCTCATTACCATGGTAAAAAAGTAGCCTAACTATATGGTTTCTATGGTGTTTGCATTGAAAAACAGTAGCCTAAAGACATTCAGTCAAGTACAAATCCACATCAACTGATAGAATAATTAACAAAATAATGTAATTATATTCCATTACTCCTTTAACATATTTAGTATATTAATAATATAATAATACTCAATATGAATATCCTACTTTTCTGCCACCGTACCATTGTTACCATTAGTGTTACTACAGTAAAACTATGGTAAATGTGGGTGATTTGTGGATTGAAACATCTTCTAACTGGATCGTTGTTGCACTGTTTCTGCTGCTTGCTGCATCAGTGTTGATGAGAATAACAGCTCCGATTTATTTGGCTTTAAACTAGTTTAAATGAAAGAGACGTGATTTGTCCTGGAGAACTCTGTGCTGAACTCGAGTGCTTCTTACTGGATTTCACAGCGTTGTTTAGTGCGTGATCACGACTGGTCACTGTAATAATACGCTCTAAGCTCGCGCTGCACTGTTTTCTTTTGAGGCACGCGGATAAAAGGTCCGTGTGGCGCGCAGTTCAAACGAGTTCCGCTATTTTGTTCCGCTTTTGACACGTTTGGCGTTTAACATATCTATCATGCACAACAGAGTGACAACGACTATCAGTTAGACAAAATGTCTTTTATCCAGTGTGTTTGAGTTTGTTAAACCCCGTGCAGCAAACACCTCTTAAGCATGCAGAATAATGCAAGCAGGCATTTTTAATTATTTATTTTTGTAATCGCGGCTTTGAACGATTATGTAATCGTGGCATCCATAATCGTAATCGCGATTAGAAATTCGATTAATTGTGCAGCCCTACTGTGTGTGCTATATGATCTTTAGGTAGTATGTTGGTGTTAAATATTTAATGAATGTTGCACATTTTAGAGAGCTAGAGAATGTGCTTTAAGAGATTAGATTAATGAAAGAATATCATGTTTTTTTACATCCTCTTGTAAACATGTTAAAAGTGCCATGTTTTTCTCCAGTTATGACATTAAAACATAAACAGACATGCACACAATGTGCAAATATTGATTAAACTGCCAGAGCACCATTTATAGTATTTACATGAAGCAAAATCATGCTGATGGGGAAAAAAAACTGTTTGTTGATTGTTTTTGCTTACAGTTTATAATCACTGTTTACTTGATCTTACATGAGTTTGGTTATTAAGATGTGCATGTAAACATACTTATTGTGTTTTAGAAACAGGCCTCACAACCAAATGTATAACATATAATTATTTCCATCAAATACAATATCCAGCACCATCAACTAAATTTCACCTGTAAGCAGATAATCTGTCCTTCGTCCCCTGAGGTTTAGCTGGGAAAAATAACAGCCTGTGTTCTACTGACTGAATAACACTATGTCCTGTTTCAGCAGCTATATCTATCTGCTGAAATACTATCAGAACTACTACACATTTGAGTAGTATTATGTTATTTATTAGTATAGTATTATTATAGTATTAAACCGAAATAGCAGAAAACTGAAAACAAAAATAAAGGTTATTTAATGATCAACTAATTAATGTAATTAACTGAATAATCAACACTCAACATAAAAAGTTGTATATAAACATTTAAATTGCAGTTTATATATCAACCTTTTAATAATATAATTATACCATCTGTGAAGTGCCAACTCAACACCATTGTTGGATGTCAATGATTTCTGCTCCAAATATTTTTGGTTACCAAAATGTCAGTGCATTACTAATAATAGCATTATTTATTTGTGTATTGTGTATTAGCATTAATAATCTATGTTCAAAATGTATATTTGTAGATGTCTTGCTATTTGCAGAGCAGAGATGGGCATTCGAGTTAGTGACTCGGACTCGAGTCGCATTTTTATAGACTTCAGGCTTGACTCAAAGACTCGACCTGAAATGACTCCAGACTTGACTCGACTCGAGGAAAAGGACTCGTGAATATTTTAAAGGCAACTCGAGTCTTTTATCCTTGAATACTTATATAACTGATATTCAAAAGGCGGACCGCATCCGCACCCCAGCATCCATCCGGACCGCACCATTTTAAGTGAGCAGCGCATCAAAACAGCGGAGCGGATCACATAATAAGTGCTCAGGGTCGTTTGTGGCAAATATCTTTCAGCGCTATATCCTCTAGTATTTTTATCTAAAGCCAAACGCGCTTTATTCAAGCCCTTTCAGCTCCGTGCACGCTCTCTTTCTATCTTCGGGTGTGCCCGGCGCGGATGACGCGGTTATTTTAACAAGAGCAGAAACAAGGTGAGCAGCAAAATTATAGATTACTTTCACTAAAACACAGCAGAAAAAAAAAAACAATGCTGCAAATATAGTTATTTTTCTTACTATATTTATATATTTACATTTATGTATATATACATTTATCATTATTAATCTGTAGGCTAAGAACATTTCAAAAGAATCATGTAATATCTAATTTTATAGATCTATCTTCTATCTTTATAATTCTATCTTCTTTCACTAATATACTGCCCTCCAAAAGTTTGGAAACGACCTAGAAAAGTGGGGTTTTGGACGATAGCACACTTCCAAGCTTGACCCCAAGCACACTTCCAAGCTGTGCAAATCCTATTTGGAGAGGAAACAGTCAGCTGGCATCATGTCTGTCATGGAATGGCCTCCCCAATCACCCGATCTCAATCCAATTGAGCTACTAGGAACTGGACCGTGATGTCCGTAAGAAGTGTCCAACCAGTGTGAATCATCTTTGGGCAATCCTTCAGGAGGCTTGGAGTAATATATCAAGTCAATGTTTGAATAAACTGACAGCTCGGATGCCCAGATTATGCGGAGCCGTAATAGCTGCTAATAGTGGATATTTTGATGAATCGAAAATTTTAGTTTTTTCTATGTATAAACTGTTTATGTAATAAAATATGTTTTCGTAGTTTGTGTTGTCCCTTATCAGTGCAAAATTATCACAAATTAAAAAGGATTCATGCCAATATTGTCCAAAACCCCATTTTCTAGGGCGTTTCCAAACTTTTGGAGGGCAGTGTACATTTTGCATGTTTTACTCTATGTGCCATTCTTAGAAATATCCCAAACTTTATATTTGGGGATAAAAAAAGTGAAACAAGAGTAGTTACATCAGTACAGTTACATTATGTATAACAGCTGTACTTTTACATGATACATTAAGTAGCTAATGTAATGAAACAAGATGGACAGAAACATATACAAAAACATCAGCTTAAAAAAAACTACACCGGCATTAATTGCTTCCTTCTCCAAGACCTACAACAATGAACTTAAGTTTCAGTGTGTACAACATACTGTATGTAGGCTACATTAGTGTTGTCAAAAGTACTGACCACGATACCATTCGGTACTGAAATTTAAAAAATGTCCATTTCCCGCTAAGATTTGAGCGCTGTTGAGCGGATTATTAAACAGAGCTGATTGGTCATTGTGTTCACGCGCTCTACAGATAGGTCTAGGGCCCTATGAAATCAGTTATATTTTTTCCCAAATTCCGTTAAATTTTTTTCTAAATTCATTTTTTTCCGTTTTAATTTTTCTGGATTCCGATTTTTTTTCCGTTTTAATTTTTCTGGACTCCTTTTTAATGGACAAATTACATTTTATTAATCAAAAAGCATGTCTAATTAATTAAAATCATGAAACTTATACAATTTAACATTAATTTATTAAAAGTGTAACAAAAATGACATGTTTAGGGCCGTATGAAACGTTTTATTTTTTTCTCACCTTATGTTTTATTGTTACCAAATTCTGTGTTTTAGCATGTCTAATTACTTGAATGCATACAAATTATAATTTTTTTATTCTTACAGTAGCCTTATGACATTTTTTTTTTCCCCTCAGAAATTCTGTGTTGTGTATTTAAATTTTACTGGTTATCAGATGAAGGCATAAATCATTGATTTAATTTATATTTTAATTAATGAAAATTAAACATTTAAATTTTTTTGCAAATAAAGGGAATTTACTATTAAAATTTAAATATTTTGTGATTATTTCTTAAAAAAATTAAGTTTTATTATTTTTCAACAGTAGTAGTAGTAGTAGTAGTAGTTTAGTAATACGTACATAAGTTAAACCTGACTTTTATTTTGACGGGTTGCCGTGAATACCTTTAAAGTTCTGTGTGTATTTTTACTCGAATGAAATGGTAAAATGCTTGTGAAGTGACTCTCAGATCAGTTTTGGAGATATTGGTCATGTATTTATGTCCTCATTGAGACAGCAGACGCTGAAATCACCGCAAGCACTGTGCATGTAAACAAAACCGCGCGTCTGCTCCATTCATACAGAGACACGCAGAACATGCAAGATTCATATTTAAATCGACTTTTGTGGCTTAATATTTACAGATACTAGTCCATATCGCGATTTGATTTAAGTGTAATGACCTACAGTGTTTCCCACACATAGACTTTACCTGGGCGGGCCGCAGTGAGCGGTGAGCGGCAGAGAAGCAGCGCATTCAGTTGGCCGTAACGCAGCAAAATCATCAATAAATCATTTACAAAACAGTGTTTCCAAGCACCTGTCGCTTACTGACTGTTTGTAGTTTTAAATATGAACATAATTCGTCTGTTAATATGCGCATAGTTTGTTACTCAGATGCAGGCAGTGCGCTGAATGAGACAAAACAGTAATATAGCCAAAACCACCGCATATAGTCGCTTTTTAGTGCAAGTTAGATGTATAATGATTTTATCAGACGATGTCGCGATTATAAATCAGGATTTAAGGAGTATAGTGAGAGTGATTCCTGGTTAACATGTAGTATTAATGGGTCGTGTTTACTATTTATACCTGTTTTATGTATGACAACAGAAAATATGTAAATGTTAACAGCTTTATTGGGCATTCAGTTGTATTACAGTATGTGACAGTTCATAGAGTAGAAAATGTGAAGTGCCAAAACTCGTCTGAACGCAAACTTGACGCAATGACATCATAAATATGCAAATTAATATGTGACGTCACCTGCCGCCACAAGTCTCACAAAATCCTGTGGGAAACACTGACCTACTTTTGATTAATTCATCCAAACTTTGACAAATTCCGTGACATTCCGCGTTAAACTGTAAATTCCATTTTTATGACTGGATTCCACGATTCCGTCCACGTTTTCTGCATCGCGGAAATCATAGGGCCCTATAGGTCTGTGATTGGCTTCAATGATCATCGCTTCACACTCTTCAACGAGCGCTTCATTGATCATTGAAGCCAATCACAGATGTATCTGTTGAGCGTGTGAACACAATGACTAATCAGCGCTGTTTAATAATCCGCTCAACAGCACTCAAATCTTAGCGGGAAATGGATGTTTTTAAAATTTCAGTACCGAATAGTATCGCGGTCGGTACTTTTGACAACACTAGGCTACATGATGTCAACATGCCATGTTATGTGCAGAGCACATGACAGCTTATTTTACAAACACTCGTCTCACTTTTCAAAAGCCGTATTCCTTCCACTATTACTTTTTAAACAAATGAAACACCCTAGAGGCTTTAAAAAGGGGTCTTTATACTAGGGGTCGACCGATATGCGTTTTTCAGGGCCGATGCCGATACCGATTATTACAGACCAAGTAGCCCGATAACCGATATTTTGAACCGATATATGTCTGGTGTAAAAATGACAATTAATGTCAAAATTAAGAATAACAAGGGCTCTGACAAAAACTGCCTTCCCTGGTGTTGGTTGTACTTCTTACTCTTGTCTTCCTCCATGCATCCATCTACAATAAGAGTAATATAAAGAGAGAGTTAAAAGTGGGGTCACTGTAGGGCTGCACGATATATTGCATGCGATTGTCATGCGCATCTCTTCAGTATAGCCGGTTCTGTGATTAGTATTAAATCTCCATCACCTGCTTTCCAACCCAGTAGATGGAGCAGAAGTTAATACACAGAGCCGTAGTTCACTGACAAGCTACGCAATTTGCATTCATAATCACAGATGAATTGCCTTCGATAATGAACGTGATATTGCGTAGCTTGTCAGTGAACTTCTGTGTATTAAATGCCGCTCCATCTGAAAGCAGGTGATGGAGATTTACTGCTAATCACAGAACCGGCTTTACTGACGAGATGCACATGACTATCGCATGGAATATATCGTACATCTGTATGCTTCACGATTAAGCATATGAATACTGTACTACAGCTAAACAGCTTGGGGAAATGTAAGTATTTGCTTCACTAATTTACATGTTGGAAATGTATGTGTAATAGCATATCCTCTCATAATTCTTCATTAATTATTTTCTGATGATTAAATCATAACCTACAAGAGGTGACTATTCAATTCATCATCTAATGCACATCAATTGATTAACTTAAAAAGCACAATGTATATTATAAGTGTAAATAATTTTATTGTCTTCATAGCTCCTTAAGAAGACCGCAACTATTTTAATGAAACTATAACACTAATAGCCTGTTATAGGCACACTTGGTTCAATAGCCTATATCTTAATCTTGGCCTATGTGACAGAATCTTAATCTTGGCCTATGTGACAGTAATTCCCATTAGTTATAATTTACAGTGCAGTGCAAATGAAGGCATAAAACATTAATTTCATTTATCTTTTAATCAAATGAGAGTTAAACTCTATTTTTGGCAAACAAATGGGGTTACTATTAAAATGAAAACATGGAAGAAATAGCATATTGTGTGATTATTCTTTTAAACAAAAGTTGTAATAATTGCTTGCTGTAGTAGTATTAGTAGATAAACCGAACTTTTATTTTGACGGGTTGCCATGAGGACCTCTTAAGTTTCTGTAGCCTATGTATGATATGACGATCGTTTTACTCAAATGAAACGGTCAAATGCTCATGAAGTAACTCTCAGAGCAGGTCTGGGGATGTTGTTCATGTATTTATGTCCTCATTTAGTGAGGCGGCAGATGCTGAAAACACAGCGTACTTCAGTATGTGTGTGTGTGTGTGTGTAGTAAAAACCGCGCGTCTGTGCCATTCACATATACAGAGACACGCAGCACATGCACAATTCGTATTTAAATAGTCTTTTTGCGGCTTAATGTTTACAGATACTAGTCCATAGCACGAGTCGATTTAAGTGTACTGACCTACTTTTGATTAATTCATCCAAACTTTGACTAATTCCGTGACTCCGCGTTATACAGTAACCTCTATTTATATGACTATTCCGCGATTCCGTTCGCGTTTTCCCCATGAAACCATAAATAGATAATATTGAGGTGTTTTGCAACTTCAGTGTAGTGGATTGTGATTTATTACAACTTGAGCAACGTCTGCTGCTGCCTTTGAGAGACAACTGATGCGTGATCACTGAAACAAGCAGCTCCAGTTAGCAAGCGCTTTCGGTGTGAGAGTGCCTTTAGTCTTCCACGCTGATTGGTCGGACTCGTGACTCCCAACAAATCAGATGCGCGGTGGGCGGAGACTGCTCTAGCCCACAGAGTGGTGAGCTCCGACTGGCTGCATCAGAGCCAAATAGCGCGTTTCAAAATTAAATTATTTTATCGGCACATCGATTTTGAAAATGGCCGATACCGATAATCATAAAAATGCTTAATATCGGTGGCGATAATCGGCCAGGCCGATAATCGGTCGACCCCTACTTTATACATCCTAAAAGTAAAGAGTAAAAATGTGGTTTCTTTTAAAAAGCTTTCAATAGTGCTTTCAATAGAGCTGAGAAGAGATGCTTTTGTAACATTTCTTCAGTTAAACCAGCCTGACATTTGTGGAATAACCTTTGCAGGCACATCAAAAGCACTCCATCTCATCACACCAATGTGCTGTAGTGCATGCTAAGAGCCAAGCAGGTTATTAAAATTGCCGCCTGCCATCAGAAGCACAACCTGTTATTAGCTTGCGAGCACACAGGAGAGATGGAGCCAAATCACAGAGCAGCGCGAGGCTTCGGCAGCACAGCCCACATCCCTGAAGGTCACAGGAACGTCCTCTACTCTTCGCTTCTCCTATCCCCTGCACACTGCATCACTGCTTCCAATCAAAGCACCAATTATGATGTTAAGCTCATTGAGATGTGGGAGAATCAGAGCTAAGGGGCTAGTCGCAGGGGCCGTGTTTGGATAGGCGTCCAGATAACTCTCTAAATGAAGAGCTCGGACCGCTCCATCAGTAAAGCATCAATTTTCATCTCGCAACGGTAAAGTGCCAAAGACATTCGAGAGGAAAGTGTTACCAAAAGTAGAACTGATTCTCAAAGCTCAAGAGCTACTTCTTCTCAGACAAAACACAACAAGAGGCCTTGTGGTCATTTCATAAGGACCAATAATTCACATTGATGAATCGCTATTAATGACAGTCATTAATTGAAACTCTTAACCAGCTTTCATACAGCCATCCTCCACTAAACTCAAAATAACAATATGAAGGCAAACTGTGTTTCATCTGATTGTGGTCTAGTTAATATTAGCCAGGGGTTAGTGGAGATGAGAGCACATGGTGGGGCTCTGACTGCAGACAGATTACACACACACAAGGCTCTTTAAAGACAACAGCAGCTGATCCAGCCAGCAGCGGCTTCCTCTGTGAGCTCCAGCAATGGCCATCCTGCTATCTTTTCCCATGTGCTAACGGTTTTGACCAGCCAGAGAGATCTGGTGTCGCCACCAGCAAGGAATGTCTCTCCTGACTCAGGCAGACCTTTCCTATTGCAACCAAGCCCTTACAATTTTACAACTAATACAGTGAAGGCCAAACACATATTTTTTTTTTTTTTTTAAATATGAATTTCTAGGATTTTGAAAAATTCAAAACAGAAAGATTAAGACACAAAACAAAGCAGAAATGTTTATAATTTTGCACTATTTCTACTTCAAAATTGTGACATTGACCTTTGAACAAAACGTATAAATTGGACACACACACAAAAAAAACTAAGACATTCTGATTGTATTTATTAATACAACATTTAATCAATTCATTTGATATATTAAATGTACCTGGCAAAGGCTCAGCCCCTGAAAAAGTGCAAAAGTGTGTAAATCCTTAGTGTTTTACTTGGACTGATTGAAATGTCTTGACCACAACAATGGAAACTGGTCAGTCTTTGCCCTGTGTTTGTAGTGCATGCTTATGTCAGGCCAATATCAACAACATATGACAATAATGTCAGGCCTCTATGGCCGGTATGCTAGACAGAACTCAGAGGCCTTGCACACACTAAATCATTTCTGTTTCCAGCAATGAAACAACAACTTTGCATACAGATTAACTGATCTGTAATTTCTGTGTAGCATACACTGTAACAGCACATTTCACCTTAGGTTATTATTAAAGCACTATGTAAGAATAACACACATCAGGGGACTATAAAATTTAAGTGTTCAACACACAAGTCTTTAATAAGTGGACATGTTTGACAGAAAATAAATCACTCTCAGAAAAAGTATTTAAGAGTATACTAAAACTGCTCTGAGGCCTGACTGCCCTGTACAACTGTCAGTTTCAATTTCTTCATACATCATTATCGCTCAATTCAACCATGATCCACCCTAGTGGCTGCAGCAACAAATCTGACATGTTTTTATATTTTTATACCGCACCATTATGATATGAGAAGTCTCTTCCCCATTTTTAATATGCATACTCATTTGTCATATCGACGACAACAAACAGCCAACGTGACATCCCAAGGCTATACGCCATTTAAAACATTTCCAGATATCAATTCAAGACATGTACAAAGACACACTGTTTGTTGTGATCAATAGCAAATCAATTTCACATCATCCTTATTGAGCTGTTACAAGAGATGGACTTTGTTGCAAGGCTTTAAAAAAAAAAAAGCCAGAGGGAAAAAGAACTGCACTCGAAAAAGCTTCATTTAAAGCAGAATTACTACTGAAGTGTAACACCCAAGTGTCCTTTGACTTCCACCACATGCTCTTCCACTGTACTCATTTGCTTATTCAAAATGTAAACTATCTAGTGACAATGAAAATAATTTGATGTTTATCTCATAATGGAGCTATAGAGGCATGTACCGAGCACAGACTCGCAGGGTACATTGTGTTAGAGTGTTAGTGAGAGGGACAGATGATCTTTGGGTGTGTGCTGTCCTCCTGTTAGCCCAAAGGCAGCCGGCGCGTTGCCAAGCACGAGGGGATACACAGGCTCACAACAAACCCACTTACTAGGCATCTCAGTAATTCTGAATAAAAATATCTTTGTATTGTAGTCTCATAACACATGCATACAAAACACACGCCTCATTTGAGACGTAACCCTCCAGTGGGTCAGAGAGCGTCTTGAGCTTTAAATGGAAAAATGGTAGTCATGCAGGACTTGGACTAAATCACCAGATCGAAAAGCAAAGGCTCATTTCAAGGAGCAATAGCTTCTGGTAAACACCTTCACGTTCTTTGCCAGTAAAACAAGACAGGGAAATGAATAAAGCAATTTAGAGCAGAAAACAAAACAATATTAAATAAACATGGAATATAAATCAATAACAAACTCTGCTTTAGTAGTGTTTTTGCAACCTCTGACAAAATGTAAACAGGAATTTGGGTCACAAAAACACATGCATTTAATGTGAATAGTGTCTGCCTTATTAAAATAAGCAAACTCATTAAAGGTGAAGTAAGTATGTAAGCATGTATGTGTTGCTAGTGGCATTATTACAGCATGTGAACAAGGAGCATTCAATATAAAAAGCCACGTATTCTGATGTGTTCTGGAAACCTCATATCTTTCCCTTTCCTCACTTTGACGTCACAGCTGATGCACCAGCAGGACAGTCGCTAGTGAAAGGCTGTGGGACTGCACATGTTCATGTGATGCCAACAGCCAATCAGAGTTACAATTCTTCCTGTAGCTCCAAAGTGATTTGTCATAGCTCAAATGATTGGCTCACAAAAAAGCAAGGACGGCAATATGCAACCAACCAGCTTCATTAAATATTCAAAAAAGTGTACTAATTGAAAAGTACACTGCAAAATAAATAAATAGGCCTACATACATACAAATAGAAGTAGCTGAGATAAATACTAATATATTTGTCGTAAACAAAAATATAAAACAGCAACATGGTAATAATACAACACTAATAAAATAGTATAAAATACTGGGAATTCTGGGAATGTTAATTCACATTTTTGCACTGCAAATTATAAGATGACTTTTCACTTCGAAAAATATTTATTTAACAGGCTTTTGCTGTAAAATTACACAAAATATCCCATTCGATTTATAAAACAAGTGTCACAATATATAGTAAGGCTATACAGGTTTTTACTGTAGCAGGGCTCTAGACTGCGACCAAAATTTTTTGAGAGTGTGCGAGTAAAAATTTGACGTGGTCGCACTTGTGCGAGTGCATGGTCTGCGCTGCTGCAGGAGAAAGATTTCACTGATCACGTGAAGAGAGGCGCTTTCAGTAGGGCCTGGTTTACGCCCGTTTCACACCGCATGCAGAGCAGAGCGGCAGCGAAGAAGCGGCGCGTATGCAGAGCGGGAGCAGCGCGCGGCCATTGTGCTTTCACTCGCCGCATCAGCACGAGCGCGAAGGTGCGCGCAGCGGACAGAGCGCAACGGAGGATTTGGTTTTCAAACTAAAATGAAAGTCCGCTTCTTAAACCAGAGAAGGTGAACATGTTGGTATTCTTGTAGAGAAAACATGCAAGTCCTGTCAGCGACAGCCAGTTTAGTTTTACTTTTCTTTTTGTTTTCGTTTTGAAAAGCTTGTTATCTTTGCTGTTTACCTCACGTTACACAATGGAGGCTTTCCTTATTTTTTTTATATATTATTATTATTTGATTCCTCAGTGTTTGCTAAACATTCTGTTATGTATTAGTCGGTATATAATACAGCATGTGATGTGTCCTATGCCATGCCTCGTCTTATTTGTTTTTGTTAATAAAGGTTATGTAAGCTAGTTTGTCATTGTTTTATTGTTGTTGTGCTTTTTAATTAAGAATAACAATGAATCCATCTTTTGTTTTAGTCTTAAAAAGTGAAAGGTGTATAGATATAAGCAAAACAGACAATTATTTTTTCTTGTAAAGCGTGACACCAAGATTGTGAATTTGAAAGTGAAAGCGCACGAAAAGAGGAATTCCTGTCACAAAATTTAAATCACAAATAATACTGATGAAAAAGAACGGGTTGAATGTTGAACACTTTCGTTACCATATAACTATAAACTATGACAAAACTTCATCAGCATGCATTGATTAATAAAATGTTGTATCAAAAAATTAAATAAATAATAATAATAATAATAATAATAATATGCGACCAATTGATGTTCTTGTGCGACCAACTGAAAAAGTTAGTCGCACAAGTGCGACCAGTGGGAAGAATGAGTCTAGAGCCCAGTGTAGCATTTTTACCATAGTTGCCACAGTTTTTTGCCATGGTTCTTGAATCGATATGCCCCTCACTTAGAAAGTCAGCTTAAAGAAAGTACACGTTTCCATTTATTCATATGCATTTGTGCACATTCCACCATGACTTCAAAGCAGCAACAAACCTCCTTAGCTCAAATAAAAGGATGCCGAGTGTGTTTGTTACTGCAAGTGGTGTTGCTACCTGCTACCAGTGGAAGAAAAAAAAAAAAAAAAAAAACTCCTAACTCATTATCCTATCTTTATTCTGTTTGCCCCCTTACTAAGGACAGAAATGGTTCCCTATAAGACTCAATAGGTGTTGTATGGTAAAGCACATTTGTTTTAGCTGGAGCCTGAGGCAAGGTGCCACAGAGGACAAAGAGAGAGTTCACATTAAGTCATCACTCCTTCCGTGTCGCAACTGCACCTTAGGGGCACTTATCACCTAGAGAACAATGGAAAGACACATAGAATAACCAATCCGAAAAGTGTAAAACAGAAGCAGGACGCACAGATGAGCAACTCTAAGATGATGTGGGATCTTTTTTCAGGTGTATTACACCTGTACGGTGCAATCTCTATGACTGATATAATGGCACGCTCTCAGTCTCACCCACTTGCTCAACATGGCCGGCCTCTGCTGCGCGTCCCATTACTGACACCATGCCTGGAAGACCGCAGTCAGCTGCACGGGGGATAACGTTTCAGTCTCTTAATGCTCCTAACAAGCATGTTCCCCTTGCAACAGAGTGTCAATACCCATCCACAAAGTCACCCCTCCAGAGTCTCCTTCCACTAGGAAACACATCAAGTGCACACACTTATCCACAGCACCACTTTCATTTCTTCTTGGAAACGGGATATGGTGAGATATCACTTGGCACAACATATTCATTCCCAATGGCCCAACAACGGGTTGTCATCAGCCACTGGTAGGGAAACACTGACGATGCAAATCAGTCAGGTTTATACTTATACATCATATCCCAGAGAAGACAACAAGGCTTAATCAAGGCTTCCCAACAGCAGGTGATATAAACACAGGCCTGATTGTGTTTTAACAACTTCCATCCAAAGAGGATGAACTACAGTGTCAGTTTCAGACAGACTCTGCTTTGCTGGAACGCTTGTACATGTAGGTAATTAAATGGTAATGAAGACTGGTGACTTCACAGACGTCATTAACCCTTCTCATTTAAATAAATAACAAGTTCAACACAGTCTCATCCGAACGACAAAGAACACGTAAATTCATTCATATCAACCATTTAAATGCGAGAACACCCCACAGCCAAGGTTGTTGACAAACTAGAAGGGAGACAAACCATCTAATCTATCTTTTAAGTCATTCCCAGACAGATATCTTAGTCGGTAGATACTAATAGGGATTAAAGTGTATTGGCTGTTTGAATCCAGACCTCATGTGGTTAATTATTACTAACTGGATATTGCCTCCTCAAATCCCACATGAAGCAGCCAAAATGAAGCTTCGGTCATTTTTTATGTCTGCATTGAGATGTGAATAACACTTTTCCATTTACATTGGATTGCAGCCAATCCGTCAAAGATGATGGGTACGCAGAAGACATGCCACACTGTTGTTGCAATCGCACACTGGGTCTCATCGAGTCCATTTTGAGTGCCTAATGGAAGCCATCACATTACTATCAAATTGATTAGATGTGAAAAATAGAATCCTATATTATTTCACACATTTGCAAGCAACAGGTCTGGAGAGGTTTCCCATGAAAATCAAACACTAAAATGGTTTGTAGTCGATGATGCTGTTAGTTAAAGATAATCTGTGTCCCTACATGACCGTGCTCATCTACATTAATATACTGGCTTGCTTTTAATTTTATTGCGCTTAATGAACCATATATTACATGTTTTTAAAAGGCTGATACCATCAACAAACCACTAGCCAAAGTATATGTTTAATGCATACAAGTTACTATGTGACTTTCAAGACAGTCAGTGTATGACTACAAGCTGTCTAATATAACTTCATTCTGCAGTCATCTTGTGTCTAAACGCGTTGTTTACAAGGTTACAGACGGAATCTAGTAACAGATTAAATGGATTACTGGTTACTGATTGCGTACACATCTACATCTCTAATTCCTGATACAAATCTAGTGCATTCTCTGAATATTTTTCCACTGCCATTTTCATCCATCAACAAACCACTAACAAGAAGAAAAAAGGATCAAATAAAATAAAAGATCTAAATAAATTTGTTCATACACCTACGAGGCCTATATAAAAGGCTTTCATTTGTTGACACTATATATGAATCTCTTAATTCCATTTTATTTAAATGTGCAAAAACTGACACGTTTTGGTCTGTGCGAGTGGTTTATTCAGACTGAGTGCTTGCTGCAATATTGTCATGTAGAGCCAGTGTATTACTCACAATTAATCACTTCTATCAATGCCAATCCGCTGCCATCCAAATGCCATTTAGTTATTAAGATAAACTACCAATGCACAAAGATAACACGACCATTTAATTCCAGCTAATGGTGCTTTTCGTGGAGAGGGAAAAGGGCTTGCGTTACCTTGTTTTTGATGTTGCAATGGCAGCAGACCGTCCACAGGTAGTTAAGGGTCCTCCACATGAGGATGATGAAGAGACCCCCGAAGAACGTCACCATGGATGAGGCGAGGAAAGCCCACCACATGCGCTGACCATTGTTGTCACAGGGTACGTCTGGTGAGAAAGGGATGATCAGGTCCATCTTCGATATAGAGACAGAAGAGTCCGGCTTTTTATTCAAATTGATATTATTACTCATTCTAGGGCTACTGCCATAGGATCCGTTGCCATCTGGCACAGCTAGCATTGAGATGAAGCTTTGGAGAGCTCCTGCCAGCGCCCCCAACCCCAGCCATCAGCCATATTGCTTCAAATATCCCTCTCCTTTCTTCTGTTTTTCTATCCACGTCTGCTCAGTGTGATTAATATTTTTGAGCGAGAAATGCAGCAGCTTGGAGAGCGTGAGGAGAAGAAAACGCGCGTCCGTTACCCCTCAGCGCGAGACATTTAAATCCGCATTAATGACGACTTCATATTTCATTTTGAAGGGTTTTTCTCGTCTTTTTCCATATCTTCAAATTAAAATGGAGTCTAAAACCGATATTCGCGCGGTCTGTGTTGTTATCAGTTAGAAAGCAAGAGGATTCGTGAGAGAAACGCGGACAAACGGCTGTCTTCAAGCTCTCTGTCGTCCATCCAGTGACAGGGTCGCCTCAGCGGTGTCTAATCGATATTTCTCTCATAAACGCCAACTTAATCAATGTCTCCAAAGCTATTCAGCTGGGAACCGAGCCGCTCTTTGTAGTCTTGCGAGGCTCGGTGGAAGAACCCGTTCAAATATCGGCGTTTCGGCGATTATTCCGCTCTCAATGACATGTCGCTGTCCCCATTCACTTTCCTCAGCTGATCCAGGCAGAGTCCGTCAGATCTGCTCCACAGATTGTTGGGGAGATGTACAGGTAGGAGGGCGGAGCCAAACCCTTATAATAAAGATGGAAGAGAGAGCATACGGACATATTTTTTATTAAACGCATCAACATGAGCGAGCATCTTCAAAAATATATAAGAAAAAAGGGGGGGAAACAAACACACCGATTAATAATATTTACAATACATATAATATTTTACAATAGACAAACTATTTTCCCATTCTTGATTTGTTTAAGAGACTGTATTAAAGATATGAGCTTACAAAACGCCTAATAAATATTCTGTATTTAAGCAATATCTCACTTCTAATCTGTTGTAGTGAATATTTGCAGGACTGTCTAGTAGTGTTTACTATTTCACATTAGCATTTTGGTTGTGTGTAAGTGCTTATATATAACAGTTATATAAACATTTATTAAAAAAATATCATGTAACTTACCTTCAGATAAAACTGAACAATTATAATTTATATATTTCCTTAACGTTACCCCAAGGAATAAAGCCGAAGCGCAAAACTTTGCGTGTTAAGTTACCAAAACTAGCCCAATCGCATGGGGGGGGGGGGGGGTCCCCTGGTAAAAAAAAAAAATCGCCTTCCATAAGGGTAAAATACACGTTTTTTGGCGGGGTTAGCCTGGTAAAATTAGCATTCCAAGGGCTAAATATCACGTTACCGGGGTCTCTACAACCCGCGGCAACAGTATTAAAGTAGCCCAATTCAGCAACACTTGGTAATTTACCAAACAACGCGCCGACTAAAAACCGGTTTGGAATCATATATTTGAGTGGCGCGGAGCGAGAGATTCCCCTTCGTCCCTCAAATGTTCCGTGATCACTCCGCTTGATCTCCACTCCGGGTTTTTCATTTACCGCACCTGCCCAACTGCACACTAGTGAGTACACATGCGTGTACAGCGCCTTGATAGCTTTAGCAGTGGATTGAAAAATTGTAATGACATTAGTGTCATTCCCTCTGATAAGATGATCACCTGTAAACATGGGTAGGCTAGCCGAAGCCAAACTTCCGTAGTCTAATTAATAAACCACGAGGAACTTGCTATTATATGCTTCATCCGCCAGAGGGCTAACGTAACGCGTAGTGTAACTGTAACTTAACAATCGAAATTATAAAGTTATGAATTAATATTTATCCTCATATTTACAATAACAAATGCCTTTAACAGTAAGTGGACGAAAAGACAAGAGTGCAGTCTTTCCGGAATTTAATAAAACACAGTATGAATGAAAAACGTTAGATTAGATCTTTAAATTAATTTATTTGAAATGCACAGCAGCATACATGGACATTTAGCGCATATGTTTAGAAAGACAAGTCTTTGTGAAGAGAAGCAAATCCTAAGGTCAAAAAGCACAGTGTGTCCTGTGCGGTCAGATGTCATGTGATGCTTCATTATGCATCAACATGTTTATCCTCGCGTTTGTCTCAGTAATTTGGTCGTGGTTTCACCGATGAGGTCTAAGCTGTTCCCCCAAAGGTCAAGGACAAGTGATAAGCGACTGGGAACATGTTGAGTTGTGTTAAGAATAGCTTGGCGAATTTAATTTGATACATATTGATGATAAAATATAACAAATAAAGGTTGGGCTTCATTATTATTATCATCATCATCATCATAATGTGGATACTAATACAGATGACTAGATACACGGTGTCTGTACTTGACAGGCTATGAAATGAGACCCTACAAGTCATTTTCAAAGTATAAACACAGATAAACCCCAATGATGTGTAAAAGAGATTTACTGACATCTATGATTTTTATGGTTATGATTTACGGTCTGAGAGATGCTGTTACTTAACCAAAATAGCAGCTGAAACTGAATCTTTGTAGATGGTTGTCAGCTGGTGTACTGTACTGGCCTATAGTCGTATCAACAGATCATGTCACTCCAAAATATTCCACTGTCTTTATTTATTCATTTATTTATTATTTATTAATGCATTTGCTTAGTTATCTCTGTGCATGTATATGAATTGACCATCTACAATTATAAAATAGTATTTGGTTCAGTTTCATCTTTTGCAGTTTTTGGCCTTTCAGAATTGTCTGTTGACTTTACTCTAGTGACTATTGGATCAGATGTATAATGAAGAGTTTTCCAACAAATGATTATGCATTCATTAGTCTGATGGTGTGCTTGTGGATAATGTAAGCATGTAAATGTTATAGAGTTTATCTTCCTGCTGCCAACAGTCATCAGTGAGAACAAATGAAACAGATTTAGTGGCAGTCCTGTCATCAACAGCATTGGCCTCTACGGTTCCTGTATCTTCCAAATGAGTGATTTCTTTCAGTGATATGCTAAACAGATTTTTTTTTTTAGGTGTCTTTATAATTTACTTAGTTTATTTTGAATTTTATTTCCCAAATGAAAGTAACTGCAAGGGTAAGTGCAATATATAAAATAAAGTTGCACATTTAACTATTTATATTAACGTCTTAACATATAAACAAAAGTGCATTTACTCAGATTTCCATTTTGCTTTCACCATT